>NC_069484.1:14420806-14450806 GCF_026875155.1 Cherax quadricarinatus
TGGTTTCCAGTGTTATCTTCTATGGTGTCGGTGATGGTGATTAGTGAGGCTTCTAGACACCATCGGCGTCTAAGGTCTTGTTCGGTGAGAACGAGTTGTGCCTCATCCCAATTCATCAAATGCCCCGTGGAGTCTCTGTGGAGGACACAGGGGTACCTTAAGCAAGTCGTCTCTGTTACTGGTAATTCGATGCTGGTTCAGGCGGACCGCAAGATCTCTACCTGTTTCGCCTACATATATCTTGGGACAGTATCCACAGGGGATGGCGTAGATGCCTGCTGTGGAAGTTAGAGGTGTTGGGCTGCGTTTCGTAGTGAGGTCTTTGATAGATGATGTGTTTATGGTGGAAACGTTGATGTTACTTCTGGCAAGTGCCCGACAAGTATTCGTGGCAACATCACCACATGGGAGCACTATGAGCTGCTTACACAAGACACAGATCTCTTTTTGATATACCTCGTGTCCATGTCACACTGTGTAAAAACTCTATGCACATAAAGGGCCCCAAAATCTGGAATTCATTACCAGAACATACTAAATTAACCAGGCCTGAAAATCAATTTAAGACTCTTCTAAAAAAAACCACTTACTCAGGACTAAATAATCAACACTCAACATTTAACATTACCAATAATTCTCCCAATTACTTAAATCTTAAAACTTCAAGACAACGTATAGTAAACTGATCATCTTGTTTGTTATACATTGTAATGCGACAGAGTTGTACAACTGTAATGATTCAATATCGAAATGTTCAAATTTCATTGTTTCAAATACTCAATTGTACTTCTTATTATTGGTTTAGACAGACACGTGAGCAAACACTAGGACATATTTATTAGAAAACATTTCGGTCCTGGAATCAAGGTCCCAGGACCGAAACGTTTTCTAATAAATATGCTCACGTGTCTTTCTAAACCAACTTGTCGGTATTTATTACCAAGGTTTATACCACTTCATATTGTAAATTGTTTACTGTGATTTTTACCACTGAATCTATCATTGCTTGTTGATTTTAAGTTAATTTTAAGCCTGCCCATAATGCTCTACATACAAGTGGGCTTTTGGCATGTACACCCAACTACTATAATTCCTTGTACAACTATGTATCATGTCCAAATAAATAAACTAAAAAAAAATTAGAGAACTGTTCCATGGGCGTCTTGTTGAGGATAGTTTGTGCCTTGAATTTGCAATCCCGGATGAAGATGGTAACTGAAGACGTGTGAGACTTGTGTTATGTAGATACATTCTTCTTTAAGAAAACAAGGGCTGGAGTTGCGAAGAACTCTGAAGAAGCAGCCAATGGGGACACCTCTTTTAGTGCGGGTGTCTTGGTGCGAACAGAAGTGTATAAGTTGAAGATTGAGACACTTATGCAGCATATGGGAATCTTTATTCAGGAAACGTTTCGCCACACAGTGGCTTCATCAGTCCAATACAAAGAGGAAGGCGTAAGGAGAGGAGGAGTATGAGGTAATCAGTCCCTCAGCTGGAGTCGATGTGTTCAGTCCATCAATCTTGTAGAATGTACAGCATAGGGCCGTAGACGTGGCTTATATACTGTAGTGAGGTGACTTGAAGCAGGCGGAGGCGGGGTCATAGTGGTACCATCCACTAGTCGAAGTAGGTCTTCGTCCAAAGGTTGAACAAGTGTTGAAGAATTCTTTGTAACAAGATCCCATGATGCTGCAGTGTCTGACAGTTGTGATGAATGGTTTGATCTTATACACAGAAGTGTATAAGATCGTCATTGTTGGTAGGTTTTCTGTCACTGTCGGGAGATCTGCACAGGAGGACGTCGAGGAAAGAAAGTTTATCATCTTTTTCGATTTCAAGTGTAAACTTCATTGATGACTCGGCAGCAGTGATCTTGTCGAGGAGGACCTGGATATTGAAACGTCTCGGATAAAAAACTATTATATGCTGCGATAAATATTCTAAGACAGAGGTTCACTGATAATCACGACCTCCCATTAAGTCTTTTAGATTTCATCAGTCTAGTGGACCTCTGTGTTAATTTCAACCTCTTCATGTATCAGCACGACTGTTACAAACAAAGCTTTGGGATGGTAATGTATGTATAATGTTCACCAAGACCGGAGTCCTGGCACGAGTCTTAATCTTGCGATGACCCGTCTCTGGCTTCCGGAGGAGAAAGGTTTCTGCAATGTTGCAACGTACACTGCTCAAGCACTGTTCTGGACAGTTCATCTGGTGCGTCTCATAAGCGACAACGCCGTCTGTAATATGAACATTGGATCATATACATGTACATGCTGGATGCATTATACACATATATCCAGAGATATGCATATGCACACACATGTACTCCATATCTATGGACACTCTAGTGAGGAGGAGAATATATCGTTATCACGGGCAACAGCTTGTCTGGGGCGTTAACTCCATGGTAGACTAGGGTGGGATGCCAATGGGACACAGAGGGGTTTATATACGTACAGAGGGGTTTATATACGTACAGAGGGGTTTATATACGTACAGAGGGGTTTATATACGTACAGAGGTGCAAAGCATAATGTGATCGCTGTAGTAGTAATAGTAGTTGTTATACTTGTGGTAGTAGTAGTAGTGGTGGTAGCAGCTAAGTGACAGCGGGGATTATTGTTTTGAGGATCTTGCTAATACTTCAGAGTTGATGAAGTTGCCTTTATTCTGTGTTAGAAACAGCGATTAATGATGATTCAAGGCATTTACATCTACGGAAATTGGGTTCTTTGATCACTAGTCGGGCGTCATTGAATTTTATCAGGTGGTTGGCGGAATACCGGTGCGTTGTTCAAGTTATCGTTCCTACATGCATTAATGTGCTCACTGAGACGTGTTTTTGAGGTTTCTTGTTGTTTCAACTACGTATATTCTGTCACAACCACCAACTGGACCTAGTCACCAGAAACCACAGATACAATGACAGTAACTTCCACTCTCACCGCAGCTTTATGTGATCATTCTTCTACTAATGAATCTGAAAATGGTATACAATATCGACAAGCTGGTACGACACATGTGCAACAGTTAGGTATCTTTATTCTGAAATGCTTCACCTACACAATAGGCTCCAGTCGAGTGCATTATTATTATAATCACAGGGAAGCGCCAAACCCGTAGGATTATGCAGCGCATGTGGAGGGGATGGAAGGTATTCAGGCTCAATTCAGGGAGCCGGAGCACAGGTCCAATTCCCTAGAATAAGAGCCTCTCACCAGCGTTAAGGAACCTCCCTTCCGGGGTCAGTCTAGTACAGAGGCAGCAAAAGCAGGAGGGATGAAAGATGATGTAATCAGTCCATTACCCTTGGAGGACGACGGACTGATTACCTCGCCTTTACATCTCCACTGCTTCTGCTGCCTACTCTGTACTCGACTGAAGAAGCCTACTCTGTACTCGACTGAAGAAGCCTACTCTGTAGGCGAAACGTTTCGGAATAAAGTTATCTAACTGCTGCATGTGTGTCTTACTCATCAACAAATGAGTGAAATACTGGTCTCCGTGTGACTGTGTTCACTGAGCCATTAATTATCATAAAGAGTGAACACCCAAGTAAGGTTTACCTGAACGAAACAAGTGAGAAATTTCAGCAAATTTCTTCGTGCAACGACTCAGTGAAAAGTCGAATTTGCGAAATGTGGGAAGATATAAAATTTGATATAAGAACTCAAAGAGTCTTTGGTCTTTTTTGTGTTCCAACTGGATGACTCAACGGATGTTCAAAGAGTCTTTGGTCTTTTTTGTGTTCCAACTGGATGACTCAACGGATGTGAGTTCTTGTCCCTGGCGCTTTTTAGGGATGTTTTTTTTCCGAATGTTATCAAGGATGACAAGTATGTGTTTTGTACACAGTTGGAAACACCAAGACAGTTGCAGATGGAACAGAAAAACTGTCTTCTTTTTCCACAGTTGGGAGTATCACTTAGATCAGATTAGATTCTGTATTTCAGCATCGGACAATGTTTGTACAGAGATGTGTGACATTTATAGAGTTGTTGAGATGGGGCTCTGGTGATGCTGGGATCGATATCAGAGTTCCTGAAGAGTGTTAATGTTTTACCTTCAGAAGTTGAGTGAATTCACAGCATTATCATTGTAGTTGTTCCTAAGCCGCTTTGTAAGAATGTGGAAGGGGTCAAGTGCGTCAACTTCGTGAAAGCAGAAGCTCAGAACTCTCGTTGTTGTGAAGATATGGATTCAAAAATTAAGGTCTCATCTTTTCAGTTTATGGCATTTATTGAGAAGACTGACTACCTCAAAACTACGTCTTCAAGGGTGATGGACCGATTACATCGTCTTCGTATCTCTACTGCTTCTGGTAACTCTTCTGTGCCCAACTGAAGAAGCCTACTGTGTAGGCTAAACTTTTCAGAATAAAGATACCGAACTGTTGCACATGTATCTTACTTTGCATCATTGAGAAGACGTTTCGTCCACCAGAGATCCCTCAGTAAACACCATAAACTGCAAATATTTCGGGATATTTCACCACTGTTATTCAATCTCGTCTTTCACCTGAAGGTGTATTGTGTTTCCAGGGGGTAATGTTGTGAGTCCAGTCTTCCAACTTCCACCACACTTAAACTTAGTCCTGGAAACACAAGATGAGAATCTCGTGTAAGTTGTATCATATGCTTGAAGAAATAAAGATTATTATTTTTATTATTATTATTATTATTATTATTATTATTATTATTATTATCAGTTAAGACGGCTCTGGTGGCCTGGTGGTTAACGCTCTGGCTTCACACGGTGAGGGCCTGGGTTCGATTCCCAGCCAGAGTAGAAACATTGAACGTGTTTCTTTCCACCTGTTGTCTATGTTCCCCATCAGTAAAATGGGTACCTGGGTGTTAGTAGACTGGTGTGGGTCGCATCCTGGGACACTGACCTAATTTGCCTGAGATGCTCAGCATAACAAGTGGCTTTCTATATAGTAGTATGTCATTGTTGTCAGCTAGGACTGTATACCATGTACATGTACTTGTAGTAAATAAAGATTATTATTATTATTATTTTTATCATTATTATTATTATTATTATTATTATTATTATTATTATTATTATTATTATTATTGCTACTTCACTTACAGTAATAATGACAGAATTTCCAACAAAATGTTAATATAAGGAAACTATACCAAGTTGTGGGGATTGAACTCACGGCGGGTGAGTCGTAAAGCTCACTCGCCACGAGTTCAATCCCCACCCGTGGTATGGTTGGTTTATAATGGCATTAACGATTTCTCGAGTCAGATAAGTATAAGGACACAGATGTAAGTAATGTAACACTAGTTATATCTATGCCCTTTTACCTAACTTCTATGACACAGGAGCTACATCTAGCATAGTTAGCACATGAATTTGAACTTAAGAAACTGGACCTCAACTTTCAAGACAATGTCTTCGTGTATTTCTTGAAAACCAGAAAACTGGAAATGGAAAATTAAAGCAGCAAATGTTGGTACGTTGCAGAGTTTCGCAACTGATCTTAATAAAACCCAACATCATCAACATCATCCAGCTTTCCAAACTGACCTCAATTAACACTTGATATCATTGAGAAACGAACTCAAAATATACTAAGAAATGGTCTGGTGATACCGAGAAAATGTGGAAAAAGACGATCATACACACTTCAAGATATGAAGAATTGAGACACTTATGCAACATATGGGAATCTTTATTGAAGAAACGTTTCGCCACACAGTGGCTTCATCAGTCCAATACAAAGTAGAAGTGGGTAAGGAGAGTAGAAGTTTGAGGTAATCAGTCCCTCAACCTGGAATCGATGTGTTCAGTCCATCACTCTTGTAGGAAGTGCAGCATAGGCCCAACCTTTGGACGACGACCTACTTACACTAGTGGCAGGTCCCACTGTGATCCCGCCTCCTCCTGCTTCGCCTCATCTCACTGCAGTATATAAGCCACCTCTCTGGCCCTATGCTGCACTTCCTACAAGAGTGATGGACTGAACACATCGATTCCAGGTTGAGGGACTGATTACCTCAAACTTCTACTCTCCTTACCCACTTCTACTTTGTATTGGACTGATGAAGCCACTGTGTGGCGAAACGTTTCTTCAATAAAGATTCCCCTATGTTGCATAAGTGTCTCAATTCTTCAACTTGTCGGTTTTCAAACCATTCATCACTTCAAGATATTTCAGGATTTTTAAGGATTAAGGATTTTATTTCTTTGCATAGTTTAAAATGTGTAATTACAATGTTGATTTGCCTTTTAAGTACAAACAAATCCACTATTATTCCGGGGCATTTTGGCCAGACTTTATTGAAGGAAACGTTTCGCCACAAGTGGCTGCTTCAGACTGGAGAAACCACTCGTGGCGAAACGTTTTCTTTCATGTGTCATGAACTGTAGGTGTCTTTCTCCACTACCAAATATAGTTCCCAGTTTCTGGAGAAGAAATGAAGTTAGTGGGTCGCATCCTGGGACAAAACTGACCTAATTTGCGGGAAATACTCAGAGTAACAAGCGGCTTTCTACATAGATGGAACAGGATTATACAGCGCATGTGGGGGGGATGAGAGGTATTCAGGCTCAACACAAGGAACCGGAGCACAGATCCAATTCCCTAGATCAAGAGCCCCTCACCAGCATCAAGGAACCTCCCTTGAGGCTTTCTATATAGCAGTATGTCACTGATATCAGCTATGGTCTGTATACCTTGTATATGTACTGGTAGTAAATAAGATTATTATTATTATTATTATTATTATTATTATTATTATTATTATTATTATTATATTAACAGCTGGTGACTGTAGTTTGTACTTCCATGTATCTGTCGTAACCAAAATCAGACGGATAGTTTTACGAGGCGTTCTGACAACTTCTACAAGATATGAGAGTCCGGCTGCTTCTTACTTCTACAGATGTTGACCTCGGATATGAGATGCATTTTGTCAGTAACATTATTATTGTACATGTATGGTACACGATGCCCAAAAGGTATCTGGGTATCTTTATTGTTGACGCTTCGCCATCCAGTGGCTCTAGCAATACAATTCATTGAAATTATGTGAAGACAGAAGAACTATATACAGAAGATGAGGTAATTAGTCCCTCAGTCTTGGAGTTGGTGAAGAGCACCTTAGTCTTGAAGACTCTGAATCTTCACCACTACGGTATTTTTCACCAACTTCAAGACTGAGGGACTGATTACCTCATCTTCGGTATATAGTTCTACTGTCTTCCAATTATATCGTTGTATTAAGCCACTGGAAAGCTTTATCAATATAGATATCCAGATGTTGTACATGTATCTAATTCTCCATTATTAGTAGTATTACAACCAAAACTAAGCGCTAAACCCTCATGGATCATACACCTATCCGTAACATAAAACAGTAGTGTCCGTAACACAACCTTGTACTTGTCCGTAGCAAAACCTGGTTTTTCTCCATAACACAACCTTGTACTTGTCCGTAGCAAAACCTGGGTTTTCACCATAACACAACCTTGTACTTGTCCGTAGCAAAACCTGGGTTTTCTCCATAACACAACCTTGTACTTGTCCGTAGCAAAACCTGGTTTTTCACCATAACACAACCTTGTACTTGTCCGTAGCAAAACCTGGTTTTCTCCGTAACACAACCTTGTATTAAGCAGTCAGTTAAAAGTAAACAATATAATTCTTCACAAATTCATTGCTAATTTGTTATAAGATAGTGAGTATAGTGTAAGATAGTGAGTCTAGTGTAAGATAGTGAGTATAGTGTAAGATAGTGAGTATAGTGTAAGATAGTGAGTATAGTGCAAGATAGTGAGTATAGTGTAAGATAGTGAGTATAGTGTAAGATAGTGAGTATAGTGTAAGATAGAGAGTGTCGTGTAAGATAGTGAGTATAGTGTAAGATAGTGAGTATAGTGTGAGATAGTGAGTATAGTGTAAGATAGTGAGTATAGTGCAAGATAGTGAGTATAGTGCAAGATAGTGAGTATAGTGCAAGATAGTGAGTATAGTGCAAGATAGTGAGTATAGTGTAAGATAGTGAGTTATAGTGTAAGATAGTGATGTATAGTGTAAGATAGTGAGTATTATGTGTAAGATAGTGAGTATAGTGTAAGATAGTGAGTATAGTGTAAGATAGTGAGTATATGTAAGACAGTGAGTATAGTGTAAGATAGTGAGTATAGTGTAAGATAGTGAGTATAGTGTAAGATAGTGAGTATAGTGTAAGATAGTGAGTATAGTGTAAGATAGTGAGTATAGTGTAAGAAAGTGAGGCATAGTGTAAGATAGTGAGTATAGTGTAAGATAGTGAGTATAGTGTAAGATAGTGAGTATAGTGTAAGACAGTGAGTATAGTGTAAGATAGTGAGTATAATGTAAGATAGTGAGTATAGTGTAAGATAGTGAGTATAGTGTAGATAGTGAGTATAGTGTAAGATAGTGAGTATAGTGTAAGAAAGTGAGCATAGTGTAAGATAGTGAGTATAGTGTAAGATAGTGAGTATAGTGTAAGATAGTGAGTATAGTGTAAGTGAGTATAGTGTAAGATAGTGAGTATAGTGTAAGATAGTGAGTATAGTGTAAGATAGTGAGTATAGTGTAAGATAGTGAGTATAGTGTAAGACAGTGAGTATAGTGTAAGATAGTGAGTATAGTGTATGATAGTGAGTATAGTGTAAGATAGTGAGTATGGTGTAAGATAGTGAGTATAGTGCAAGATAGTGAGTGTAGTGTAAGATAGTGAGTATAGTGTAAGATAGTGAGTATAGTGTAAGATAGTGAGTATAGTGTAAGATAGTGAGTATAGTGTAAGATAGTGAGTCTAGTGTAAGATAGTGAGTATAGTGTAAGATAGTGAGTCTAGTGTAAGATAGTGAGCATAGTGTAAGATAGTGAGTATAGTGTAAGATAGTGAGTATAGTGTAAGATAGTGAGTATAGTGTAAGATAGTGAGTATAGTGTAAGATAGTGAGTATAGTGTAAGATAGTGAGTCTAGTGTAAGATAGTGAGTATAGTGTAAGATAGTGAGTATAGTGTAAGATAGTGAGTAGTGTAAGATAGTGAGTATAGTGTAAGATAGTGAGAATAGTGTAAGATAGTAAGCATAGTGTAAGATAGTGAGTATAGTGTAAGATAGTGAGTATAGTGTAAGATAGTGCGTATAGTGTAAGATAGTGAGTATAGTGTAAGATAGTGAGTATAGTGTAAGATAGTGAGTATGTGTAGATAGTGAGAATAGTGTAAGATAGTAAGCATAGGTTAAGATAGTGAGTATAGTGTAAGATAGTGAGTATAGTGTAAGATAGTGAGTATAGTGTAAGATAGTGAGTATAGTGTAAGATAGTGAGTATAGTGTAAGTTAGTGAGTATAGTGTAAGATAGTGAGTATAGTGTGAGATAGTGAGTATAGTGTAAGATAGTGAGTATAGTGTAAGATAGTGAGTATAGTGTAAGATAGTGAGTCTAGTGTAAGATAGTGAGCATAGTGTAAGATAGTGAGTATAGTGTAAGATAGTGAGTATAGTGTAAGATAGTGAGTATAGTGTAAGATAGTGAGTATAGTGTAAGATAGTGAGCATAGTGTAAGATAGTGAGTATAGTGTAAGATAGTGAGTATAGTGTAAGATAGTGAGTATAGTGTAAGATAGTGAGTATAGTGTAAGACAGTGAGTATAGTGTAAGATAGTGAGTATAGTGTAAGATAGTGAGTATAGTGTAAGATAGTGAGTATAGTGTAAGATAGTGAGTATAGTGTAAGATAGTGAGTATAGTGTAAGATAGTGAGTATAGTGTAAGATAGTGAGTATAGTGTGAGATAGTGAGTGTAGTGTAAGATAGTGAGTATAGTGTAAGATAGTGAGTATAGTGTAAGATAGTGAGTATAGTGTGAGATAGTGAGTATAGTGTAAGATAGTGAGTATAGTGTAAGATAGTGAGTATAGTGTGAGATAGTGAGTATAGTGTAAGTTAGTGAGTATAGTGTAAGATAGTGAGTATAGTGTAAGATAGTGAGTATAGTGTAAGATAGTGAGTATAGTGTAAGATAGTGAGTATAGTGTAAGATAGTGAGTATAGTGTAAGATAGTGAGTATAGTGTGAGATAGTGAGTGTAGTGTAAGATAGTGAGTATAGTGTAAGATAGTGAGTATAGTGTAAGATAGTGAGTATAGTGTAAGATAGTGAGTAATAGTGTAAGATAGTGAGTATAGTGTAAGATTAGTGAGTATAGTGTAAGATAGTGAGTATAGTGTAAGATAGTGAGTATAGTGTAAGATAGTGAGTATAGTGTAAGATAGTGAGTATAGTGTAATTATTATTATAATCAAGGGGGAAGCGCTAAACCCGGAGGATTATACAGCGCCTGGGGGGGATGTGGAAGGCATTCAGGCTTAATTCGGGGAACTGGAGCACAGATCTAATTCCCTAAATCAAGAGCCCCTCACCAACAAGTACAGTGTAAGATAGTGAGTATAGTGTAAGATAGTGGGTACAGTGTAAGATAGTGAGTATAGTGTAAGATAATGAGTACAGTGAAGTAACAATTACGTCAAGTAACGTTATTAAAAGTCAGGATAATTATTATTCTCAGTGATAAAAGTAATAAATATTTTTTGTATCTCCAGATATAAAAAATTAATAACTTTTTACCGATATTTTTATATTTGTTTTTGCTTGTGAAAAAACTAATGGGAATCACGGCGAGTTAAGAGTTTCTCCCGGGGGAAACAGTGACAAAATTGCTGAAACGTTTCGCCTACATAACATGTTTCTTCAGCCGAATTTAAGACAAGGGACACTGAAAGGTTTGAAGTGATCAGTCGGTCACTCTTGGAAGTAGGTGGTCAGTCCCTCAAGCCTGAAACACAAGCATGTGACCAGACCTTATATTCTGGAGCAGAAGTGAGGTGAAGCAGCTGGAGTTGAGGTCACAGGTGAGCGGGGCCCACTAGTGTAAGTAGGTCACATTAAACAATACAGAGACATAAACAGAAGACTGTAGACAAGGTGATCAGTCCCTGAACCTTATACAAACTCTCACAGAAAACACTTCTTTACGAAAGGAATTGCAGATTTTTCTGGTACCAAGATACCACAGTACCAAGTTACCAAGGTACCAAGATACCATAGTAAAAAAAGACCATAGTGCCAAGTTACCATGGTACCAAGATAACATAGTACCAAGATACCATAGTACCAAGATACTAAGGTACCATGGTACCAAGACACCATAGTACCAATATGCCATAGTACTAAGATACTATGGTACCAAGATGCCATGGTACCTAGGTACCATGGTACTAATATACCATGGTACCAAGATGCCATGGTACTAAGATACCATGGTAAAAAGATATCATAGTTCCAAGCTACTGTGGTACAAAGATACCATAGTACCAAGATACCATAGTACCAAAATACCATGGCACTAAGATACCATGGTACCAAGAGGCCATGGTACCTAGGTACCATGGTACAGTACCAAGATACCATAGTATCAAGTTATCATGGTACAAAGGTACCATGGTACCAAAATTCCATGGTACCATGATACCATAGCACCAAGATACCATGGTACCAAGATACTACAGTACCAAGATACCACAGTACCAAGATACCATGGTACCTAGGTACCATGGTACCAAGATACCACAGTACCACGTTACCATAGTACCAAGATACCATGGTACCAAGATGCCATAGTGCCAAGATACCATAGTACCAAGGTTCCATGATACCGTAGTACCAAGACACCAAAGTACCAAGACACCATGGTACCAGGATGCCATAGTACCAAGATACCATAATACCAAGATACCATGGTACCAAGATACCATAGTACCAAGATACTAAGATACCATGGTACCAATATACCATAGTACCAAGATACTAAGATACCATAGTACTAAGATACCATGGTACTAAGATGCCATGGTACCTAGGTACAATGGTACAAAGATACTATGGTACGAAGATACCATAGTACCAAGATACCATGATACCATAGTACCAAGAACCATAGTACCAGGATACTACAGTAACAAGATGCCACAGTACCAAGATACCATGGTACCTAGGTACGATGGTATATTGTACCATGGTATCATAGTACCATGGTACCTAGGTACGTACTAAGATACCATGGTACCAAGATACCACAGTACCACAGTACCAAGATACCATGGTACCAAGATACCATGATACCAAGATACCATAGTACCAAGATACCATAGTACCAAGACGCCACAGTACCAAGATACCATGGTACCAAGTTGCCATAGTACCAAGCTACCGTGGGATCCTGGTACCATGGTATTTTGGTACCATGGTACTTTTGTACCATGGTACCAAAATACCATGGTACCAAGATACCATAGTACCAAGATACCATGGTACCAAGATACCATAGTACCAAGGTACCATAGTACCGAGACACAATAGTACAAAGATACGATAGTACCAAGATATGATAGTACCAAGATACCATGGTACCAAGTTGCCATAGTACCAAATACCGTGGCATCCTGATACCAAGATACCATACTACAAAGGTACCATGGTACCAAGATACCATAGTACCAACATACCATGGTACCAAGATACCATAGTACAAAGAAACCACAGTACCAATATACCATAGTACCAAGATACCATGGTAACAAGATACCATAGTACCAACATACCATGATACCATAGTACCAAGACACCACAGTACCAAGATAACCATGGTAACAAGATACCAAAGTACCAAGATACCACAGTACCAAGATACCACAGTACCAAGATACTATGGTACCTAGGTATCATGGTATTAAGATACAATGGTACCAAGATACCACAGTACCACGTTACCACAGTACTAAGATACCATGGTACCAAGATACCATGGTAACAAGATACCATAGTACCAAGATACCATGATACCATAGTAACAAGACACCATAGTACCAAGATACCATAGTACCAAGTTGCCATAGTACCAAGATATCGTGGCATCCTGGTACCAATATACCATAGTACCAAGATACCATGGTAACAAGATACCATAGTACCAACATACCATGATACCATAGTACCAAGACACCACAGTACCAAGATAACCATGGTAACAAGATACCAAAGTACCAAGATACCACAGTACCAAGATACCACAGTACCAAGATACTATGGTACCTAGGTATCATGGTATTAAGATACAATGGTACCAAGATACCACAGTACCACGTTACCACAGTACTAAGATACCATGGTACCAAGATACCATGGTAACAAGATACCATAGTACCGAGATACCATGATACCATAGTAACAAGACACCATAGTACCAAGATACCATAGTACCAAGTTGCCATAGTACCAAGATATCGTGGCATCCTGGTACCAAGATACCACAATACCAAGATACCATGGTACAAAGGTACCATGGTACCAAAATACCAAGGTACCAAGATACCATAGTACCAAGATACCACAGTACTAAGATACCATAGTACCAAGATACCACAGTACCAAGCTACCATAGTACCAAGATACGATAGTACCAAGATACCATGGTACCAAGTTGCCATAGTACCAAATACCGAGGCATCCTGGTACCAAAATACCATAATACCAAGTTACCATGGTATAAAGGTACCATGGTACCAAAATACCATGGTACCAAGATACCATAGCACCAAGATACCATGGTACCAAGATACCATAGTACCAAGATACCACAGTACCAATATACCATAGTACCAAGATACCATGGTACCAAGATACCACAGAACCATGATACCATAGTACCAAGACACCACAGTACCAAGATAACCATGGTAACAAGATACCAAAGTACCAAGATACCACAGTACCAAGATACCATGGTACCTAGGTACCATGGTACTAAGATACCATGGTACCAAGATACCACAGTACCACGTTACCATAGTACCAAGATACCATGGTACCAAGTTGCCATATTACCAAGATACCGTGGCATCCTGGTACCAAGATACCATAGTACCAAGATACCATGGAACAAAGGTACAATGGTACCAAAATGCCATGGTGCCAAGATACAATAGTACCAAGATACTATGGTACCAAGATACCATAGTACCAAGATACCACAGTACCAAGATACCATAGCACGAAGATTCGACAGTGTCAAGATACCACGGTACCAAGTTGCCATAGTACCAAGATACCGTGGCATCCTGGTACCAAGATACCATAGTACCAAGATATCATGGTACAAAGGTGCCATGGTACCACAATACCATGGTACCACAATACCACAGTACCAAGGTACCAAGATACCATAGTACCAAGCTACCATAGTACTAAAATACCATGGTACATAGGTACCATGGTACTAAGATACCATGGTACCAAGATACCATAGTACCAAGATAACATAGCACCAAGATACCATGATACCAAAGTTCCAAGATACCATAGTACCAAGATACCATGATACCATAATACCAAGATACTGTGGTACCAAGATACCATGGTACCAAGATATTAAAGTACCAAGATACCATGGCACCACGATACCATGGTGCCAAGATGCAATGGTACCAAGATACCATAGTACCAAATTACCATGGTACCAGGATACCACAGTACCAAGATACCATGGTACCAAGATACCATGGTACCAACAAGACATGGTACCTAGGTACCATGGTACTAAAATACCATAGTACCAAGATACCACAGTACCAAGATACCATAGTACCAAGATACCATGGTACCAAGATACCATGGCACCAAGATACCATAGTACCAAGATACCATATTACCAAGGTACCATGATAGCATAGTACCAAGATACCATGGTACCAAGATGCCATAATACCAAGATACCGTGGCACCCAGATACCATAGTACCAAGATATCATGATACCATAGTACCCAGATACCTTATTACCAAGTTACCATATTACCAAAATACCATGGTACTAAGTTACCATGGTACCAAGATACCATGGTACCAAGAGGACATGGTACTAAGATACCATTATACCAAGATACCATAGTACCAGGATACCATAGTACTAAGATACCATAGTACCAAGATACCACAGTACCAAGATTCCATGGTACCAAGTTGCCACAGCACCAAGATACCGTGGTACCAAGATACCATAATACCAAGAGCCCATAGCACCAAGATACCATGATACCATAGTATCAAGATACCATGATACCATAGTATCAAGATACCATGATACCATAGTATCAAGATACCATGATACCATAGTATCAAGATACCATGATACCATAGTATCAAGATACCATGATACCATAGTATCAAGATACCATGATACCATAGTATCAAGATACCATGATACCATAGAATCAAGATACCATGATACCATAGTATCAAGATACCATGATACCATAGTATCAAGATACCATGATACCATAGTATCAAGATACCATGATACCATAGTATCAAGATACCATAGTACCAAGGTACCATAGTACCAAAATACCATGGTACCAAGAGACCATGGTACTAAGATACCCTGGTGCCAAGATACCACAGTACCAAGATACCATAGTACCAAGATACCATGTACCAAGATACCATGGTACTAAGATACCACCAGAAAAGCTGGTAGGCGGGGGGACCATCGAGGTTGGAGGTCTCCCAGCTACTCGAGAATAAGGAACACGAGGAAGATTCCCCTGAAGGTGGAGCTGAGAGAGAGCCATATCATACGTAAGGCCTTCACTCTCGTTATGACAACAGATTTCTCGTTCATTAAGACAGACCTGACATCGGCAGCAAAAAAAGGATGAGTTTCATTGCAATTAAGACAAGTGGGGGGGAAGACTGCAAGATATATCGGAAAGTAAAAGGACACAAGTGCAACTAATGTGACATTTATTGTGGCAACGTTTCGCTCTCCAGGAGCTTTATCAAGCCATTACAAACAATACATGGACACAGAGGGTATATAAAGGCTCAGAGTGAGGTGAATACTAGTGAGGTACCATTTCGATGTTCACTAGTGGTAGTAGTAGTAGTAGTAGTGGTAGTGGCAAAAGCAATTAATTCGTACATGAGTAAAAGGATATAAAAGCTATTACTTGGGTAAGTAAGCTTGGGTAGCTGGAGAGAAGGGGTGCTTGGAGTTGGAGAGTTGTGCAGGAGTAGACTTAGGGATCACCTTCTCTGCCAGGCAATCTTGTAGGAAGTTGTGTCTGTTGCGATAGCTGTGAGCACGAAGAAGGGTGTCCAAATAACGTCTGCATGAAATGTCCATTATGTTGCGGTGTCCGACAGATTGTAATAAAGTTGGTAGAATTACCGACAATATGTAAAGTAAAAGGACACAAGTGCAACTAATGTGACATTTATTGTGGCAACGTTTCGCTCTCCAGGAGCTTTATCAAGCCATTACAAACAATACATGGACACAGAGGGTATATAAAGGCTCAGAGTGAGGTGAATACTAGTGAGGTACCATTTCGATGTTCACTAGTGGTAGTAGTAGTAGTAGTAGTGGTAGTGGCAAAAGCAATTAATTCGTACATGAGTAAAAGGATATAAAAGCTATTACTTGGGTAAGTAAGCTTGGGTAGCTGGAGAGAAGGGGTGCTTGGAGTTGGAGAGTTGTGCAGGAGTAGACTTAGGGATCACCTTCTCTGCCAGGCAATCTTGTAGGAAGTTGTGTCTGTTGCGATAGCTGTGAGCACGAAGAAGGGTGTCCAAATAACGTCTGCATGAAATGTCCATTATGTTGCGGTGTCCGACAGATTGTAATAAAGTTGGTAGAATTACCGACAATATGTAAAGTAAAAGGACACAAGTGCAACTAATGTGACATTTATTGTGGCAACGTTTCGCTCTCCAGGAGCTTTATCAAGCCATTACAAACAATACATGGACACAGAGGGTATATAAAGGCTCAGAGTGAGGTGAATACTAGTGAGGTACCATTTCGATGTTCACTAGTGGTAGTAGTAGTAGTAGTAGTGGTAGTGGCAAAAGCAATTAATTCGTACATGAGTAAAAGGATATAAAAGCTATTACTTGGGTAAGTAAGCTTGGGTAGCTGGAGAGAAGGGGTGCTTGGAGTTGGAGAGTTGTGCAGGAGTAGACTTAGGGATCACCTTCTCTGCCAGGCAATCTTGTAGGAAGTTGTGTCTGTTGCGATAGCTGTGAGCACGAAGAAGGGTGTCCAAATAACGTCTGCATGAAATGTCCATTATGTTGCTATCGCAACAGACACAACTTCCTACAAGATTGCCTGGCAGAGAAGGTGATCCCTAAGTCTACTCCTGCACAACTCTCCAACTCCAAGCACCCCTTCTCTCCAGCTACCCAAGCTTACTTACCCAAGTAATAGCTTTTATATCCTTTTACTCATGTACGAATTAATTGCTTTTGCCACTACCACTACTACTACTACTACTACCACTAGTGAACATCGAAATGGTACCTCACTAGTATTCACCTCACTCTGAGCCTTTATATACCCTCTGTGTCCATGTATTGTTTGTAATGGCTTGATAAAGCTCCTGGAGAGCGAAACGTTGCCACAATAAATGTCACATTAGTTGCACTTGTGTCCTTTTACTTTACATATTGTCGGTAATTCTACCAACTTTATTACAATCTGTCGGACACCGCAACATAATGGACATTTCATGCAGACGTTATTTGGACACCCTTCTTCGTGCTCACAGCTATCGCAACAGACACAACTTCCTACAAGATTGCCTGGCAGAGAAGGTGATCCCTAAGTCTACTCCTGCACAACTCTTCCAACTCCAAGCACCCCTTCTCTCCAGCTACCCAAGCTTACTTACCCCAAAATAATAGCTTTTATAATCCTTTTACTCATGTACGAATTAATTGCTTTTGTCACTACCACTACTACTACTACTACTACTACCACTAGTGAACATCGAAATGGTACCTCACTAGTATTCACCTCACTCTGAGCCTTTATATACCCTCTGTGTCCATGTATTGTTTGTAATGGCTTGATAAAGCTCCTGGAGAGCGAAACGTTGCCACAATAAATGTCACATTAGTTGCACTTGTGTCCTTTTACTTTACATATTGTCGGTAATTCTACCAACTTTATTACAATCTGTCGGACACCGCAACATAATGGACATTTCATGCAGACGTTATTTGGACACCCTTCTTCGTGCTCACAGCTATCGCAACAGACACAACTTCCTACAAGATTGCCTGGCAGAGAAGGTGATCCCTAAGTCTACTCCTGCACAACTCTCCAACTCCAAGCACCCCTTCTCTCCAGCTACCCAAGCTTACTTACCCAAGTAATAGCTTTTATATCCTTTTACTCATGTACGAATTAATTGCTTTTGCCACTACCACTACTACTACTACTACTACCACTAGTGAACATCGAAATGGTACCTCACTAGTATTCACCTCACTCTGAGCCTTTATATACCCTCTGTGTCCATGTATTGTTTGTAATGGCTTGATAAAGCTCCTGGAGAGCGAAACGTTGCCACAATAAATGTCACATTAGTTGCACTTGTGTCCTTTTACTTTACATATTGTCGGTAATTCTACCAACTTTATTACAAGATATATCGGCATGATCCGCGGCACCGCAGACTGGGCACTCCGCCACAGACCTGCAGTATTTAGCAGGATGTCCGAAGCCCCAGCAATTTTGACACTGTTGAGGTGTAGGGACCACTTTACGGACCCCTAGGCAATGGCCCGTGATATAAATGGAGGACGGGAGTTCATGGCAGTCAAAGGTTAAGCAGGCGATGTTACTCGCTTCCTCTCGGCGTGGGCAGGACATACGTACCCACTTTGAAAATCGGAAGGTCCTGAAAAAATCACCGCAAGACAGAAAATCAGGGGCCAGGAGCTGAGTCTCGACCCCTGCAACCACAATTAGGTGAGTATTGTACAATGGTATGCGGTAAATCCACCGTACCACTGCAAGTGTTGAGAGTAACATGCTTGTGAACTGTGATAGGAACGTTATCAATGGAAATAAGATTTGAAAGATCATGAACTTGATCTGCATTCTGAACTGTAACGATGCGCACACCGCTCTGAAGAGCGTGAAAGGATATATTTTGACCAACATGTCTGAAAAGAGCTTTACCAATACTATGGTCTCCAAGATAATTAGTTGTAGGTGTCGGTTGTGAGGAAAAGAACTTGGTGCACTGTGTACTCGTAAACAGTGCATACAGGAAGAGGGTATTGTGTAGGTCGTTTCTTTACCCTTATCTAAATATTGTTCACCTATACGTTTCACTGGTCTACACACCCCCTACCCTTCCTAAAGCCTCCTTGTTCATCTGTGATTCTGCTCTCCATCTTACTCTTAATTCTTGCAATGATAACTCTACCATACACTTTACCAGGGTACTCATTAGGCTTATTCCTTTATAATTTTTGCACTCTGATGTTCCCTTTGCCTTTATACAAAGGAACTACATGCTCTCTGTCAATCCCTAGGTACCTTCCCCTCTTCCATACTATTATTAAATAAAAGCATTAACCACTCCAAAACCATATCCCCACCTGCTTTTAACATTTCTATCTTTATCCCATCAATCCCAGCTGATTTATCCCCGTTCATTCTACCCACTGCCTCACGCACCTCCCTGACACTCACACTGGCTCTTCCTCACTCCTACAAGATGCTATACCTCCCTACCCAATACATGAAATCACAGCTTCCCTATTTTAATCAACATTTAACAGTTCCTCAAAATATTCCCTCCATCTTCCCAGTACCTCTAACTCTCCATTTATAATTCTCCTCTCCTACTTTTAACTGTCAAATACATTCATTCCCTAGGCTTTCTCAAATTATTAATCTCATTCCAAAACTTTTTCTTGTTCTTAACAAAATTTGTTGATAGCATATCATCGACTCTCTCATTTATTTTCCTTTTACATTCCTTCACCACTGTCTTAACCTTTCTTTTTCTCTCCATATACTCTTCCCTCCTTGCATCACTTCTACTTTGTAAAAACCTCTCATATGCTAACTTACTACTCTCTTTACATCATTCCACCAATCGCTCTTCTTCCCTCCCACACCCACGTACCTGTTACCACAAACTTCTGCTGAACACTCTAACACTACATCATCCTCCCACTCCCCACTTCCTGACCCTCAGGGAAGTCTTTCTTGCCAGGATTTTTGTATATAAACAACGGAACAAATTAACCACTGGCCCTGCAATTATTAAACAGAGAATATGTTAGCTCTGGTGATAGATAACACGTTATCCTCGGTGATAGATAACATGTTATCTATGGTGATAGATAACATGTTATCTATGGTGATAGATAACATGTTATCTCTGGTGATAGATAACATGTTATCTCTGGTGATGGGTAACGTGTTATCTCTGGTGATAGATAACATGTTATCTCTGGTGATGGGTAACGTGTTATCTCTGGTGACAGATAACATGTTATCTCTGGTGATGGGTAACGTGTTATCTCTGGTGATAGATAACATGTTATCTATGGTGATAGATAACATGTTATCTATGGTGATAGATAATATGTTATCTCTGGTGATAGATAACATGTTATCTCTGGTGATGGGTAACGTGTTATCTCTGGTGATAGATAACATGTTATCTCTGGTGATGAGTAACGTGTTATCTCTGGTGACAGATAACATGTTATCTCTGGTGATGGGTAACGTGTTATCTCTGGTGATAGATAACATGTTATCTCTAGTGATAGATAACGTGTTATCCGTTTTGAGTGATAACATTTTAGGTTAAGAACTATCGTATATTAAGAACTATCGTATATTATCAACATTACGAACTATCGTATATACGAGGCAAGGATAGTAAATAGTAGAATATTTTTTCAACAGTGTTAAATCAGTGAGTATTATCTAAGTTATAAGCGTTAAACCAGTACGGGTAAGGACACGAATGAAAGAAAAAACGTTCACTTTTTCACTGACATGTGATTCATAGATTTTTATGGGTGGCAATCAACTTTTTAGTTCTTATTGTCTTTTTTTTAATAAATGAGTTTGTTATTTAGGAGACAGAACAAGTGTATCTAGCTGCATGTACGACCTTGAGAGATTATGACGTGTTGTACTGTAGAGTTGTTATTGGTTTATAGGGCTACCATAACTTACACCGTAATGCGCCTTGAGTGATGGTTGTTATTAGTTTATAGGGCTACCATAACTTACACCGTATTGCGCCTGGAGTGATGGTTGTTATTGGTTTATAGGGCTACCATAACTTACACCGTAATGCGCCTGGAGAGATGGTTGTTATTAGTTTATAGGGCTACCATAACTTACACCGTATTGCGCCTGGAGTGATGGTTGTTATTAGTTTACAGGGCTACCATAACTTTTACCATAATGCGCCTGGAGTGATAGTTGTTATTAGTTTACAGGGCTACCATAACTTACACAGTAATGCGCCTGGAGTGATGGTTGTTATTAGTTTATAGGGCTACCATAACTTACACCGTAATGCACCTGGAGTGATGGTTATTAGTTTAAAGGGCTACAATAACTTACACCGTATTGCGCCTGGAGTGATGGTTATTATTAGTTTACAGGGCTACCATAACTTTTACCATAATGCGCCTGGAGTGATAGTTGTTATTAGTTTACAGGGCTACCATAACTTACACCGTAATGCGCCTGGAGTGATAGTTGTTATTAGTTTACAGGGCTACCATAACTTACACAGTAATGCGCCTGGAGTGATGGTTGTTATTAGTTTATAGGGCTACCATAACTTACACCGTAATGCACCTGGAGTGATGGTTATTAGTTTAAAGGGCTACCATAACTTACACCGTACTGAGCCTGGAGTGATGTGTTCAGTCCATCAGTCTTGTAGGGGTCGATACATAGTTCCTCGTGTGTGCTCGTGTATGTGCGCGCTCGTGTGTGTGCGTGTGTACTCACCTAGTTGAGGTTGCAGGGGTCGAGGCCTAGCTCCTGGCCCCGCCTCTTCACTGGTAGCTACTAGGTCACTCTCCCTGAACCGTGAGCTTTATCATACCTCTGCTTAATGCTATGTATGGATCCTGCCTCCACTACATCGCTTCCCAAACTATTCCACTTCCTGACAATTCTGTGGCTGAAGAAATACTTCCTAACATCCCTGTGATTCATCTGTGTCTTCAACTTCCAACTGTGTCCCCTTGTTACTGTGTCCCATCTCTGGAACATCCTGTCTTTGTCCACCTTGTCAATTCCTCTCAGTATTTTGTATGTCGTTATCATGTCCCCCCTATCTCTCCTGTCCTCCAGTGTCGTCAGGTTGATTTCCCTTAACCTCTCCTCGTAGGACATACCTCTTAGCTCTGGGACTAGTCTTGTTGCAAACCTTTGCACTTTCTCTAGTTTTTTACATGCTTGGCTAGGTGTAGGTTCCAAACTGGTGCCGCATACTCCAATATGGGCCTAAAGTACACGGTGTACAGAATCCTGAACGATTCCTTATTAAGATGTCGGAATGTTGTTCTAAGGTTTGTTAGGCGCCCATATGCTGCAGCAGTTATTTGGTTAATGTGTGCCTCAGGAGATGTGCTTGGTGTTATACTCACCCCAAGATCTTTTTCCTTGAGTGAGTTTTGTAGTCTCTGGCCCCCTAGACTGTACTCCGTCTGCGGTCTTCTTTACCCTTCCCCAATCTTCATGACTTTGCACTTGGTGAGGTTGAACTCCAGGAGCCAATTGCTGGACCAGGTCTCCAGCCTGTCCAGATCCTTTTGTAGTTCTGCCTGGTCTTCGATCGAATGAATTCTTCTCATCAACTTCACGTCATCTGCAAACAGGGACACTTCGGAGTCTATTCCTTCCGTCATGTCGTTAACAAATACCAGAAACAGCATTGGTCCTAGGATTGACCCCTGTGGGACCCCGCTGGTCACAGGCGCCCCCTCTGACACCTCGCCACGTACCAAGACTCGCTGCTGTCTTCCTGACAAGTATTCCTTGATCCATTGTAGTGCCTTCCCTGTTATCCCTGCTTGGTCCTCCAGTTTTTGCACTAATCTCTTGTGCGGAACTGTGTCAAACGCCTTCTTGCAGTCCAAGAAAATGCAATCCACCCACCCCTCTCTCTCTTGTCTTACTGCTGTCACCATGTCATAGAACTCCAGTAGGTTTGTGACACAGGATTTCCCATCCCTGAAACCATGTTGGCTGCTGTTGATGAGATCATTCCTTTCTAGGTGTTCCACCACTCTTCTCCTGATAATCTTCTCCATGACTTTACATACTATACATGTCAGTGACACTGGTCTGTATTTTAGTGCTTCATGTCTGTCTCCTTTTTTAAAGATTGGGACTACATTTGCTGTCTTCCATGCCTCAGGCAATCTCCCTGTTTCGATAGATGTATTGAATATTGTTGTTAGGGGTACACATAGCGCCTCTGCTCCCTCTCTCAATACCCATGGGGAGATGTTATCTGGCCCCATTGCCTTTGAGGTATCTAGCTCACTCAGAAGCCTCTTCACTTCTTCCTCGGTTGTGTGCACTGTGTCCAGCACATGGTGGTGCACCCCATCTCTCTGTCTTTCTGGAGCCCCTTCTGTCTCTTCTGTGAACACTTCTTTGAATCTCTTGCTGAGTTCCTCACATACTTCACGGTCATTTCTTGTCTCTCCTCCTTCCTTAGCCTGATTACCTGGTCCTTGACTGTTGTTTTCCTCCTGATGTAGCTGTATAATAGCTTCAGCTCAGATTTGGCTTTCACTGCTATGTCGTTTTCATATTGTCTTTGGGCCTCCCTTCTTATCTGTGCATATTCATTCCTGGCTCTACGACTGCTCTCCTTATTCTCCTGGGTCCTTTGCCTTCTATATTTCTTCCATTCCCTAGCACACTTGGTTTTTGCCACCCTGCACCTTTGGGTAAACCATGGGCTCATCCTGACTTTTTCATTATTCCTGTTACCCTTGGGTACAAACATCTCCTCAGTCTCCTTGCACATTGTTGTTACATATTCCATCATCTCATTAACTGGCTTCCCTGCCAGTTCTCTGTCCCACTGAACCCCGTTCAGGAAGTTCCTCATCCCCATGTAGTCCCCTTTCTTGTAGTTTGGCTTCATTCGTCCTGGCCTTCCTACTTCCCCCTCCACTCGTAGCTCTACTGTGTATTCGAAGCTTAAAACTACATGATCGCTGGCCCCAAGGGGTCTTTCATATGTGATGTCCTCAATATCTGCACTACTCAAGGTGAATACTAGGTCCAGTCTTGCTGGTTCATCCTCTCCTCTCTCTCTTGTAGTGTCCCTTAAGTGTTGGTACATGAAGTTTTCCAGTACCACTTCCATCATCTTAGCCCTCCATGTATCTTGGCCCCCATGTGGCTTCAAGTTCTCCCAATCGATTTCCTTGTGGTTAAAGTCACCCATGATCAGGAGCTTTGCCCTGCATGCATGAGCTCTTCTGGCCACTGCAGCCAGTATGTCAACCATCGCTCTATTGCTCTCGTCATACTCTTGCCTTGGCCTCCTGGTTAATGTGTGTGTGTGTGTGTACACTCACCTAATTGTGGTTGCAGGGGTCGAGACTCAGCTCCTGGCCCCGCCTCTTCACCGACCGCTACTAGGTCCTCTCTCCCCCTGCTCCATGAGCTGTATCATACCTCGTCTTAAAACTATGTATAGTTCTTGCCTCCACTACATCACTTGCCAGACTATTCCACTTCCTAACTACTCTATGACTGAAGAAAAACTTCCTAACATCCCTCTGACTCATCTGAGTCTTCAGCTTCCAATTGTGACCCCTTGTTTCTGTGTCCCATCTCTGGAACATCCTGTCTCTGTCCACCTTGTCTATTCCACGCAGTATTTAATATGTTGTTATCATGTCTCCCCTGACCCTCCTGTCCTCCAGTGTTGTCAGACCGATTTCCCTTAACCTTTCTTCATAGGACATTCCCCTTAGCTCTGGAACTAGCCTTGTTGCAAACCTTTGCACTTTCTCTAATTTCTTGACGTGTTTGACCAGGTGTGGGTTCCAAACTGGTGCTGCGTACTCCAGTATGGGCCTGACGTACACAGTGTATAAAGTCTTGAACGATTCCTTACTGAGGTACCGGAGCGCTATTCTCAGGTTTGCCAGGCGCCCATATGCCACAGCAGTTATCTGGTTAATGTGTGCTTCTGACGATGTACTTGGTATTATACTCACTCCTAGGTCTTTCTCCTTGAGTGAGGATTGCAACCTTTGGCCTCCTAGCCTATACTCTGTCTGCAGTCTTCTTTGCCCTCCTCCGATCTTCATGACTTTGCATTTGGCGGGGTTAAATTCTAGAAGCCAGTTTCTGGACCACGCATCCAGCCTGTGCAGGTCTCTTTGTAGACCTGTCTGGTCCGCATCTGATTTAATTCTCCTCATTAACTTCACGTCATCTGCAAATAGGGACACTTCTGAGTTTATCCCTTCCATCATGTCGTTCACATATACCAAGAATAGCACTGGTCCCAGGACTGACCCCTGTGGTACCCCGCTCGTCACCGGCGCCCACTGTGATACCTCATCACGGACCATGACTCGTTGTTGCCTCCCTGTCAGGTATTCTCTGATCCATTGCAGTGCCCTTCCTGTTATACGTGCCTGTTCCTCTAGCTTGTGTACTAATCTCTTGAGAGGAACTGTATCGAAGGCCTTCTTGCAGTCCAAGAAAATGTAATCAACCCACCCCTCCCTCTCATTTCTTACTTCAATTACCTTGTCATAAAACTCTAGAAGGTTAGTGACACAGGATTTGCCTTCCATGAATCCATGCTGGCTGTTGTTTATAATCTTGTTCTGCTCCAGGTGCTCCACCACTCTCCTCCTGATAATCTTTTCCATGACTTTGCATACTATACATGTCAGTGACACTAGTCTATAATTTAGTGCTTCATTTCTGTCTCACTTCTTAAAGATCGGACTACATTTGCCTTCTTCCATACTTCAGGTAGTTGTCCAGTTTCAAGGGAAGTGTTGAAGATTTTGGTTAGTGGCACACGTAGTGTCCCTGCTCCCTCTCTACAGACCCATGGAAAGATGTCCGGTCCCACAGCCTTTGAGGTATCAAGGTCACTTAGGAGCTTCTCCACATCCTCCTCAGTTGTGTGTAATTCATCCAACACTTGTTGGTACATCCCTTGTCACTGTACCCCACTGTTTTGTCTTCCCGTTGTCCCTTCAGCCTCCACTGTAAATACTTCCTGAAATCTCATGTTGACCTCCTCACATACCTCCTGGTCGTTTCTTGTGAGCTCCCCACCTTCTTTCCTCAGCCTGATTACCTGGTCCTTGACTGTTGTCTTCCTCCTGATGTGGCTGTAGAGCAGTTTCGGGTCAGACTTGACTTTCGATGCTATGCCATTTTCATACTGCCGCTGGGCCTCCCTCCTTATCTGTGCATACTCGTTTCTGGCTCGTCGACTAATCTCCTTATTCCCCTGAGTCCTTTGCCTTCTGTATTTTTTCCATTCTCTAGAGCACTTAGTTTTTGCCTTCCTGCACCTTCGGGTAAACCAAGGGCTCATTTTGTCCCTCCCATTATTTCTGTTACCCTTGGGAACAAACCTTTCCTCTGCCTCCTTGCATTTTGTTGTTACAAAGTACATCATTTCGTTTACTGATTTTCCTACCAACTCTTGTTCCCACTGAACCTCCTGCAGGAAGGTCCTCATTCCTGTGTAGTCCCCCCTTTTATATTTAGCTTTTCCCTTTCTGCTCCTGTTACCCTCTCCACTTTTAGCTCCACGATGTATTCAAAGCTCATAACTACGTGGTCACTAGCTCCAAGGAGCCTTTCATATATGATGTGCTCAATGTTTGAGCTACTCAGGGTGAACATGAGGTCCAGTCTTGCTGGTTCATCCTCCCCTCTCTGTCTGGTAATATCCTTAACTTGTTGGTGCATGAGATTTGCAAGCACCACACCACGTGTGTGGGTATGTATGTGTGTGTGTGTGTGTGTGTGTGTGTGTGTGTGTGTGTGTGTGTGTGTGTGTTCGTGTGTGTGTGCACTCTCGTGTGTATGTGTGTGTACTCACCTAGTTGTGGTTGCAGGGTCGAGTCCTAGCTCCTGGCCCCGCCTCTTCACTGGTTGCTACTAGGTCACTCTCCCTGAACCGTGAGCTTTATCATACCTCTGCTTAAAGCTATGTATGGATCCCTCTTCCACTACATCGCTTCCCAAACTATTCCACTTCCTGACTACTCTGTGGCTGAAGAAATACTTCCTAACATCCCTGTGATTCATCTGTGTCTTCAACTTCCAACTGTGTCCCCTTGTTACTGTGTCCCATCTCTGGAACATCCTGTCTTTGTCCACCTTGTCAATTCATCTCAGTATTTTGTATGTCGTTATCATGTCCCCACTATCTCTCCTGTCCTCCAGTGTCGTCAGGTCGATTTCCCTTAACCTCTCCTCGTAGGACATACCTCTTAACTCTGGGACTAGTCTTGTTGCAAACCTTTGCACTATCTCTAGTTTCTTTACGTGCTTGGCTAGGTGTGGGTTCCAAACTGGTGCCGCATACTCCAATATGGGCCTCAAGTACACGGTGTACAGGGTCCTGAATGATTCCTTATTAAGATGTCGGAATGCTGTTCTGAGGTTTGCTAGGCGCCCATATGCTGCAGCAGTTATTTGGTTAATGTACGATTCAGGAGATGTGCCTGGTGTTATACTCACCCCAAGATCTTTTTCCTTGAGTGAGCTTTGTAGTCTCTGGCCCCCTAAACTGTACTCCGTCTGCTGTCTTCTTTGCCCTTCCCTTTGCACTTGGTGGGGTGTGTTCGTTAGTGTGTGTACTGTACTCACCTAGTTGAGGTTGCGGGGGTCGAGTCCGAGCTCCTGTGTGTGAGTGTGTGTGTGTGTGTGTGTGTGTGTGTGTGTGTTCGTGTGTGTTCGTGTGTGTTCATGTGTGTGTGTGTGTGCGCGTGCGTGTGTGTGTGTGTGTGTGTGTGTGTGTGTGGGTGTGTGTGAGTGTGTGTGTTGTGTGTGAGTGTGTGTGTGTGAGTGTGTGTGTGTGTGTGTGTGTGTGTGTGTGTGTGTGTGTGTGTGTGTGTGTGTGTGTGTGTCGAGTCTGTGTGTGTGTTCGTGTGCGTTTCGTGTGTGTTCGTGTGCGTTCGTGTGTGTGTGTGTGCGTGTGTGTGTGTGTGTGTGTGTGTGTGTGTGTGTGTGTGTGTGTGTGTGTGTGTGTGTGTGTGTGTGTGTGTGTGTGAGTGTGTGTGTGTGTGTGTGTGTGTGTGTGTGTGTGTGTGTGTGTGTGTGTGTGTGTGTAACCTATTTGTACTTACCTATTTGTGGTTGCAGGGGTCGAGTCTTAGCTCCTGGCCCCGCCTCTTCACCGGTTGCTACTGGGCCCTCTCTCTCCCCGCTCCATGAGCTTTATCAAACCTCGTCTTAAAACTGTGTATGGTTCCTGCCTCCACTACGTCATTTTCTAGGCTATTCCACTGCCTTACAACTCTATGACTGAAGAAATACTTCCTATCTCTCTGACTCATTTGTGTCTTCAATTTCCAATTGTGGCCTCTTGTTTCTGTGTCCCCTCCCTGGAACATCCTGTCTTTGTCCACCTTGTCTATTCCACGCAGTATTTTATATGTCGTTATCATGTCTCCCCTGACCCTCCTGTCCTCCAGTGTCGTCAGGCCGATTTCCCTTAATCTTTCTTCATAGGACATTCCCCTTAGCTCTGGAACTAACCTTGTCGCAAACCTTTGTACTTTCTCTAGTTTCTTGACGTGCTTTATCAAGTGCGGGTTCCAAACAGGTGCTGCATACTCCAGTATGGGCCTGACATACACGGTGTACAGTGTCTTGAATGATTCCTTACTAAGGTATCGGAATGCTGTTCTCAGGTTTGCCAGGCGCCCATATGCTGCAGCAGTTATCTGATTGATGTGTGCTTCCGGAGACATGCTCGGTGTTATACTCACCCCAAGATCTTTCTCCTTGAGTGAGGTTTGCAGTCTTTTGCCACCTAGCCTATACTCTGTCTGTGGTCTTCTGTGCCCTTCCCCTATCTTCATGACTTTGCATTTGGCAGGATTAAATTCGAGAAGCCATTTGCTGGACCAGGTGTCCAGTCTGTCCAGGGCTCTTTTAAGTCCTGCCTGGTCCTCATCAATTTAATTCTCATTAACTTCACATCATCTGCAAACAGGGACACTTCTGAGTCTAACCCTTCCATCATGTCGTTCACATATACCAAAAATAGCACTGGTCCTAGGACCGACCCCTGTGGGACCCCGCTCGTCACAGGTGCCCACTGTGATACATCATTACGTACCATGACTCGTTGTTGCCTCCCTGTCAGGTATTCTCTGATCCATTGCAGTGCCCTTCCTGTTATCTGCGCCTGATGCTCTAGCTTCTGCACTAATCTCTTGTGAGGATCGGTGTCAAAGGCCTTCTTGCAGTCCAAGAAGATGCAATCAACCCACCCCTCTCTCTCGTGTCTTACTTCTGTTATTTTATCATAAAACTCCAGAAGGTTTGTGACACAGGATTTGCCTTCCATGAATCCGTGCTGGTTGGCATTTATACTCTTGTTCCGTTCCAGGTGCTCCACCACTCTCCTCCTGATAATCTTCTCCATAATTTTGCATACTATACACGTCAATGACACAGGTCTATAGTTTAGTGCCTCTTTTCTGTCTCCTTTTTTAAAAATGGGAACTACATTTGCCGTCTTCCATACCTCAGGTAGTTGCCCAGTTTCCAGGGACGTGTTGAAGATTGTGGTAAGTGGCACGCACAACATATCTGCTCCCTCTCTAAGGACCCACGGGGAGATGTTGTCCGGTCCCATTGCCTTTGAGGTATCGATGTCCCTTAGCAGTTTCTTCACCTCCTCCTCATCTGTATGTATGTCGTCCAACACTTGTTGGTGTATTCCTTGCTGGTGTCCCCATCTGGTCTGTCCCCCCAGAGTCCTTCCTGTCTCTACTGTAAATACTTCCTTAAATCTTGTGTTGAGCTCCTCACATACCTCTTGATCGTTTCTTGTGAGTTCTCCACCT
>NC_069484.1:14455806-14549196 GCF_026875155.1 Cherax quadricarinatus
GAATAAGGAGGGAGGCCCAGGGACAGTATGAAAACGACATTTGCATCGAAAGTCAAATCTGACCCGAAACTGCCTGTATAGCCACTTTGGAAGAAGACAACACGTCAAGGACCAGGTGATAGGTGAGGAAAAGAAGGTGGGGAACTCACAAGAATCGATCAGAGGTATGTGAGGAGCTCAACACGAGATTTAAGGAAGTATTTACGTAGAGACAGGAAGGGACTCTGGGGGGGACAGAACCAGATGGCGGACAGCAACAAGGATAACCAACAAGTGTTGGACCGACATACTACAGATGAGGAGGAGGTGAAGAAATGATATGGGACATCGATACCTCAAAGGCAATGCGGGACACCCACCCCCCGGACAAACATCCTCTCCATGGGTCACTTAGATAGGGAGCAGATTATGTTGTTGCTACCATTACCAAACTCTTCAAACACCATCCCTGAAACTGGGGCAACTACCTGAGGTATGGAAGACAGCAAATGTAGTTCCATTTTCAAAAAGGAGACAGAAAGAGGCCACTTAAACCTATAGTCCGTGTCATTGACGCTGGTATAGTATGCAAAATTATGGACGCAAGATTATCAGGTGGAGAGTGGTGGAGCCACCTGGAACGGAACAGGAGTATTAAATGCACCAGCACGGATTACGGAAAGGCAAATCCGTGTCACAAACCTTCGGAGTTTTATGATTAAAAATAACAGAAGTAAGACAAGAGAGAGAGGGTGGTTGATTGCATCTTCTTGGACTGGCAAGAGGCCTTTGGACACAGTTCCTCACAAGAGATTAGATGCAGAAGCTAGAAGCATTCAGGCGCATATAACGGAAGGGCACTGCAATGGATTCAGAGGACTCCTGACAGGAGGCAAACAACGAGTCATGGTACGTAATGATGTATCACCAGTGGGCACCTGTGACGAGCGGGTCCCACAAGGGGTCTCCTGTCCTAGGACCAGTGCTATTTTTGGTATATGTGAACAGACATGTCGGAAGGGTTTAGGGAATCAGATGTGTCCCTTTTTGCAGATGATTGTGAAGTTAATGAGGAGAATTAAATCGATTGAGGACCAGGCTAGGACTTCAAAGAGACCTGGACAGAGCTGCGACCACCTGGTCCAGCAAATGGCTTTCGAATTTAAATCCTGCTCAATGCAAGTCATGAAAGATTGGGGAAGGGCCAGAGACCACAGACAGAGTATAGGCTAGTGGCCAAAAGACTGCAAAACCTCACTCAAGGAGGAAGATCTTGGGCGTGAGTATAACACGAGATGCTCTCCGGAAGCACAACCATCATCAGATAACTGCTGCAACATATGGGCGCCTGTCAAACCTGGAGAACAGCATTCCGACACCTTGTAAGGATATTCAAGACACTGTTAACCGTGTCATGTCAGGCCCATACTGGAGTATGCAGCACCTGTTTGGAACCCGCACTTGATAAAGCACGTCAAGAAACTAGAGAAAGTTCAAAGGTTGCAACAGGTTAGTTCCAGAGCTAAGGGAATGTCCTATGAAGAAAGATTTAAGGAATCGGCCTTTGACGACACTGGAGGACAGGAGTGGTCAGGGGAGACATGATCACGACATATAAAAATACTGCGTGGAATAGACAAGGTGGACAAGGACAGGATGTTCCAGGGAGCGGACACAGAAACAATGAGGCCACAATTGGAAGTTTTGAAGACAACAAATGAGTCAGAGAGATAGTAGGGAAAGTAATTCTTCAGTCCTGAGTTGTAAGGCAGTGAATAGCCTAGAAAATGAGTAGTGGCGGCAGGAGCCATACACAGTTTTAAGAGAGGATTTGATAAAGCTCATGGAGGGGGAGAGAGAGGGTTTAGTAGCAACCGGTGAAGAGGCGGGCCAGGAGCTAGGACTCGACCCTGCAAAACAAATAGGTGAGTACAAAGAGGGTGATACACACACACACACACACATACACACACACACCAACACACACAACATTACACATACACACACACACACACACATCACACACACACACACACACACACATACACCACACACACAACACACACACATACAATACACCACCACAAACACACATACAACACACACACACACACACACATACAACACACACCAACACACACACATAACACATACACACCACACCACACTTAATACACACATACACACCACACACAACATAACTCACACACACAAATACATACACACACACACACACACCACACACACACACACATACACACATACACACACACACACACACACACATAACACACACACAACACATACCATACACACACACACACCACACATACACACACACACACACATACCAGAACACACACACACACACGCGCACACACCACACACACACACACACAACACTACACACACACTCACACACAACACAACACACACAACACACACCCAGACCACACACATACACACACACACACACACACACACACACACACACACACACACACAACACACACACATACCCACACACACACCACACCAAAACTGGCAGGCAAATCCAGTAATGAATTGTTGGAATATTTTTTCTTTGTTATTTATTATCACACCGGCAGATTCCCACCAAGCAGGGTGTGGCCCCGAAAAAGAAAAAAATTCACTTCTCACTCCATCACTGTCTGCCAGAAGGGTGCTTTACACTACAGTTTTTAAATGCAAACATTAACACCCCTCTTTCAGAAGTGCAGGCACTGTACTTCCCATCTCCAGGATCAAGTCCGCCTGCCTGTTTTCCTGAATCCTTCTAAATGTTACTTTGCTCACACTCCAACAGCACGTCAAGTATTAAAAACCATTTTTGTCTCCATTTCACTCCTATCAAACCACGCTCAAGCATGCCTGCTGGAAGTCCAAGACCCTTCGCACACCAAAACCTCCTTTACCCTCCCTCAACCCTTCCTAGGCCGAACCCTACCCCGCCTTCCTTCCCACTACAGGACTGATACACTCTTGAAGTCTTCTGTTTCGGGCTCATTATCTCTACATGTCCGAAACCACTCAACCAACCCTTTCCTCGGCCCTCTGGACAACAGTTTTTTTGGTTAATCCCGCCAACCTCCTCCTAAACTTCCAAACTACGAATTCTCTGCATTATAATTCACACCAACATTGCTCAGACTAGACATCTCCACTGCATCCAGCCTTCTCTCGCTGCAACATTCATCACCACGCTTCAACCCATAATAAGAGCGTTGGTTAAAAACTATACTCTCATACATTCCCCTCTTTCTGCCTCCAGGACAAAGTTCTTTGTCTCCACAGACTCCTAGTGCACCGACTCACTCTTTTCCTCATCAATTCTATATGCACTTAATTCTTTCATAGACCATCCGCTGACACGTCCACTCCCAAATAATTGAATACGTTCACCTCCTCCATACTCTCTCCCTCCAATCTGATATTCAATCTTTCATCACCTAATCTTTTTGTTATCCTCATAACCTTATCTTTCCGTTTTCACTTTAATTTTTCTTCTTTTGCACCCCCTCCAAAATTCACCCACCAATCTCGCACTTCTTTCAGAATCTCCAAGAGCACGTGTCATCAGCAAAGAGCGCTGTGACAACCCCCCTTTGTGTGTGATTCTTTATTTTTTTAACCCCACCCCTCTTGCCAAGCCCCTCGCTTTTTACTTCTCTTAAAACCCATCTATATATATTAAACAACCACGGTGACATCACACATCCTTTGTCAAAGGCCCTATTTTAGGGAAAAAAATTTTCCCCCTTTTTTCCTAATATCAATTGGCCTCATCCCCTCGTAAAAACTCTTCACTGCTTTCAGAACCCTCCCTACACCATACACTTCAACATCTGCCACATTCCCCCCCCTATCCCCCCTGTCTAGCCTTTTCCAAACCCTTAAATGCCACAAAGCCCTCTTTCCCTTTATCTAAATACTGTTACTTAATTTTTCACTGTAAACACCTGGCCCACACACCCCTCCTTTCCAAAGGGGCCCCCTTTGTTCATCTGTTTTCCTATTCTCCGCTTACTCTTAATTCTTTCAATTAAAAACTCTACCATACACTTTCCCAGGTACACTCAACAGACTTATCCCCCTATAATTTTTGCACTCCTCTTTTATCCCCTTTGCCTTTATACAAAGGAAAACTTTTGCATGCTCTCTGCCAATTCCCTAGGTACCTTACCCTCTTCCATTTCATTTTTTAAACATTGCACCAAACCCCTCCAAAAAAATATATCCCACCTGCTTTTAACATTTTCTATCTTTATCCCATCAATTTCCCCCCTGCCTTACCCCTTTCATTTTACCTACTGCCTCACGAACTTCCCCCCACCTCACAACTGGCTCTTCCCCACTCCTACAAGATGTTATTCCTCCTTGCCCCTTTCCCCAAATCACAGCTTCCTATCTTCATAAAAAATTTAACAATTCCTCAAATTATTCCTTCCATCTTCCCCAAAACCTCTAACTCTCCATTTAATAACTCTCCTCTCCTATTTTTAACTGACAAATCCATTTGTTCTCTAGGCTTTCTTAACTTGTTAATCTCACTCCAAAACTTTTTTTATTTTCAAAAAATTTGTTGATAACTCTCCCCACTCCCCCATTTGCTCTTTTTTTACATTGTTTCACCACTCTCTTAACCTTCTCTTTTTCCCATTATTTTCCCCTCCTTGCATCACTTTACTTTGTAAAAACTTCTCATTGCTAACTTTTTCTCCCTTATCTCTCTTTACATCATCATTCCCCAACGCTCCTTTCCCTCCTGCACCCACTTTCCGTAACCACAAATTCTGCTGAAATTTAAACCTACATTTTTAAACTCCCCCATACCTTTCGACCCCTTGCCTATGCTCTCATTAGCCCACTATCTCCATAGCTGTTTATCTTCCCTAAACTGCCCCCCTTTTGTTTAAAAACCTTCACCTCTCTTTTCCCCTGAGTTCTTTTCCCCTTTTTCCCAATTCCCTTTTACTTCAGTGTGCTCAACTAGAAAGTGATTGATATATCTGTGGCCCCTCTATAAACATGTACACCCTGAAGTCTACTCAACAGTCTTTTATTACCAATACTTTAACCCAACAAATACTTTTCATTTCGCCCTAATCATATCGTGTATACTTATTTATCCTCTTTTTCTTAAAATATGTATTACCTATTTCTAAACCCCTTTTATACAAAGTTCAATTTAAAGGGCTCCCATTTCATTTACACCTGGCACCCCAAACTTACCTACCACACCCTCCTAAAGTTTTCTCCTACTTTAGCATTCAAATCCCCTACCACAATTACTCTCTCACTTGGTTCAAAGGCTCCTATACATTCACTTAACATCTCCCAAAATCTCTCTCTCTCCTCTGCATTCCTCTCTTCTCAGGTGCATACACGCTTATTATGACCCACTTCTCGCATCCAACCTTTACTTTAATCCACATAATTCTTGAATTTACACATTCATATTCTCTTTTCTCCTTCCATACTGATCATTTAACATTACTGCTCCCCCTTCCTTTGCTCTAACTCTTCAGATACTCCAGATTTAATCCATTTATTTCCCCCCACTGAAAACTCTCCCTACCCCCTTCAGCTTTGTTTCGCTTGGGCCAGGACATCCAACTTTTTTTCTTTTCATAACATCAGCAATCATCTGTTTCTTGTCATCCGCACTACATCCACGCACATTTAAGAAACCCAGTTTTTTTAAAGTTTTTCTTCTTCTCTTTTTTAGTAATTGTATACAGGAGAAGGGGTTACTAGCCCATTGCTCCCGGGCATTTTGGGTCGCCTCATACGACACGCATGGCTTACGAGGAAAGATTCTTTTCCACTTCCCCATGGACAATAGAAGAAATTTAAAAAAGAACAAGGCTATTTAGAAAAAGGAGAAAAACCTAGATGTATGTATATATATATATGCATGTGCGTGTCTGTGAAGTGTGACCAAAGTGTTAGTAGGAGTAGCAAGATATCCCTGTTATCTTAGCGTGTTTATGAGACAGAAAAAGAAACCAGCAATCCTACCATCATGCAAAACAATTACAGGTTTTTGTTTCACAGTCATCTGGCAGGACGGTAGTACTTCCCTGGGTGGTTACTGTCTACCAACCTACTACCTATGTAACAACAAAATGCAAGGAGGCAGTGGAAAGGTTTATTCCCAAGGGCAACAGTAACAACGGGAAGACCAGAACGAGCCCCTGGTTAACCCGACGGTGTAAGGAGGCAAAAACAGTGCAATAGAGAATGGAAAAAGTACAGAAGGCAGAGAACACATGAAAATAGGGAGATCAGTCGCAGAGCCAGGAACGAGTATGCACAGGTAAGGAGGGAGGCCCAGCGACAGTATGAAAATAACATAGCATCGAAAGTCAAGACTGACCCGAAACTGTTGTATAGCCACATCAGGAGGAAGACAACAGTCAAAGACCAGGTGATCAGACTGAGGACAGAAGGTGGAGAACTCACAATAATGATCAGGAGGTATGTGAGGAGCTAAACAGGAGATTTAAGGAAGTTTTTACAGTAGAGACAGGAAGGGCTGTGGGAAGACAGCACAGAAGGGAACATCAAGAGGGAATATACCAACAAGTGTTGGATGACATACGAACAACTGAGGAGGTGCAGAAGCTGCTAAGTGACCTTGATACCTCAAAGGCGATGGGACCGGACATCTCCCCTGGGTCCTTAGAGAAGGAGCAGAGATGCTGTGCATGCCCCTACCCACAATCTTCAACACATCCCTTGAAACTGGGCAACTACCTGAGAAATTTAAGACAGCAAATGTAGTCCCCATATTTAAGAAAGGAAACAGAAATGAGGCACTAAACTACAGACCTGTGTCTCTGTGGCATGCAAAGAGTACGTAACCTTTATTCAGCGCATGTACACACCCTCATTCACAGGCTATCTCGTCCAACCAGTGAACCAGGTAACTGAGGGTTGACGATGGGGCCCCGTCGTTCAACCAGTAACCAGGTTCCAGCCAATAAGAAGATGGTTTTGGCAATCGCAGAGGTTATGTGGGTATCACTCTCCTGTCTGCCCTTGTCATTCCCATTCTAGAGCTGGTTGAAGAACGGTCTGCTCTCTTGTGGCTTCTATTCTGCCTTGCTTACCGTGGAGTGCACTAATACCTATCACTGTACATAGTGTATATGGTGTACATACTGCTGTTCTAAATTGGTGAAGGATAATATAAGTCAAAAGTTTTCTGCTGTGTTTATTTTGCTCCCTTTACACCCAGGATAACAGGCCATTTGGAATCCTGGGTTGTAATAGTCTCTGACATGTATTGTGTGCAAAGTCATGGAGACGATTATAAGGAGGAGAGTGGTGGAACACATGGAACAGAACAAGATTATAAATGAAAACCAGCATGGGTTCATGGAAGGCAAATCCTGTGTCACAAACCTCCTGGAGTTTTATGACAAGGTAACAGAAGTAAGACACGAGAGAGAGGGGTGGGTTGATTGCATTTTCCTAGACTGCAGGAAGGCCTTTGACACAGTTCCCCACAAGAGATTAGTGCAGAAGCTGGAGGATCAGGCGCATATATCAGGGAGGGCACTGCAATGGATCAGGGAATACCTGACAGGGAGGCTACAAAGAGTCATGCTACGTGAAGAGGTAACACAGTGGGTGGCTGTGACGAACGGGGTCCCACAGGGGTCAGTTCTAGGACCAGTGCTATTTTTAAAATATGCGAACGACATGATGGAAGGAATAGACTCTGAAGTGTCCCTATTCGCAGATGATGTGAAGTTGATGAGAAGAATTAAATCGGATGAGGATGAGGCAGGACTGCAAAGAGACACACACACACACAAACACACACACACAAACACACACACACACACACACAAACACAAACACACACACACACACACACACACACACACACACACACACACACACACACACACACACACACACAAACACACACACACACACACACACAAGTACCCAAGGCCTCAGCACTGGCTGGGTATACTATTAACTCTAACAGGATCTGCTAGCCGGACATAACTACTCAACGACCTTTGTAGCTCTTTATGTCGACACTGCTTGCCAGTCCTCATACCAATGTAACCTGGAGTAAACATCCTCTATCATGCTATTAAAACACCTGCAGTGTCATGCTCTTAAGCATAGGCAATATCATATTAAAACACCTGCAGTGTCATGTTCTTAACCATAGGTAATATCATGTTAAAACACCTTCAGTGTCATCCTGCTAACCATAGGTAATATCATATTAAAACACCTGCAGTGTCATCCTGCTAACCATAGGTAATATCATATTAAAACACCTGCAGTGTCATCCTGCTAACCATAGGTAATATCATATTAAAACACCTGCAGTGTCATCCTGCTAACCATAGGTAATATCATATTAAAACACCTGCAGTGTCATCCTGCTAACCATAGTAATATCATATTAAAACACCTACAGTGTCATCCTGCTAACCATAGGTAATATCATATTAAAACACCTGCAGTGTCATCCTGCTAACCATAGGTAATATCATATTAAAACACCTGCAGTGTCATCCTGCTAACCATAGGTAATATCACATTAAAACACCTGCAGTGTCATCCTGCTAACCATAGGTAATATCACATTAAAACACCTGCAGTGTCATCCTGCTAACCATAGGTAATATCATATTAAAACACCTGCAGTGTCATCCTGCTAACCATAGGTAATATCATATTAAAACACCTGCAGTGTCATCCTGCTAACCATAGGTAATATCATATTAAAACACCTGCAGTGTCATCCTGCTAACCATAGGTAATATCATATTAAAACACCTGCAGTGTCATCCTGCTAACCATAGGTAATATCACATTAAAACACCTGCAGTGTCATCCTGCTAACCATAGGTAATATCATATTAAAACACCTACAATATCATGGCATTAAAACACATATATCATCATCATGTATTCATAAAGAAGCTTAGTGTGTGAGCGAAACGTTGCAGTAATAAAGACAGAAGAGTGTTGCACATGTTTTATTCATCAAGTTATTATTATTGTTTATCATTAATAAAATATTGATATAAGATAAGTTGTGAGAATGTTTCAGTCTTCCAGTGGTGGATCTTCCAGTGGTGGATCTTCCAGTGGTGGATCTTCCAGTGGTAGATCTTCCAGTGGTGGATCTTCCAGTGGTAGATCTTCCAGTGGTGGATCTTCCAGTGGTGGATCTTCCAGTGGTGGATCTTCCAGTGGTGGATCTTCCAGTGGTGGATCTTCCAGTGGTGGATCTTCCAGTGGTGGATCTTCCAGTGGTAGATCTTCCAGTGGTAGATCTTCCAGTGGTGGATCTTCCAGTGGTGGATCTTCCAGTGGTGGATCTTCCAGTGGTGGATCTTCCAGTGGTGGATCTTCCAGTGGTGGATCTTCCAGTGGGGGATCTTCCAGTGGTAGATCTTCCAGTGGTAGATCTTCCAGTGGTGGATCTTCCAGTGGTGGATCTTCCAGTGGTGGATCTTCCAGTGGTGGATCTTCCAGTGGTAGATCTTCCAGTGGTGGATCTTCCAGTGGTGGATCTTCCAGTGGTAGATCTTCCAGTGGTGGATCTTCCAGTGGTGGATCTTCCAGTGGTAGATCTTCCAGTGGTAGATCTTCCAGTGGTAGATCTTCCAGTGGTAGATCTTCAGTGGTAGATCTTCCAGTGGTAGATCTTCCAGTGGTGGATCTTCCAGTGGTGGATCTTCCAGTGGTGGATCTTCCAGTGGTAGATCTTCCAGTGTAGATCTTCCAGTGGTGGATCTTCCAGTGGTAGATCTTCCAGTGGTAGATCTTCCAGTGGTAGATCTTCCAGTGGTAGATCTTCCAGTGGTAGATCTTCCAGTGGTGGATCTTCCAGTGGTGGATCTTCCAGTGGTGGATCTTCCAGTGGTAGATCTTCCAGTGGTAGATCTTTCCAGTGGTAGATCTTCCAGTGGTGGATCTTCCAGTGGTGGATCTTCCAGTGGTGGATCTTCCAGTGGTGGATCTTCCAGTGGTGGATCTTCCAGTGGTAGATCTTCCAGTGGTGGATCTTCCAGTGGTGGATCTTCCAGTGGTGGATCTTCCAGTGGTAGATCTTCCAGTGGTAGATCTTCCAGTGGTAGATCTTCCAGTGGTAGATCTTCCAGTGGTAGATCTTCCAGTGGTAGATCTTCCAGTGGTAGATCTTCCAGTGGTGGATCTTCCAGTGGTGGATCTTCCAGTGGTGGATCTTCCAGTGGTAGATCTTCCAGTGGTAGATCTTCCAGTGGTAGATCTTCCAGTGGTAGATCTTCCAGTGGTAGATCTTCCAGTGGTAGATCTTCCAGTGGTAGATCTTCCAGTGGTAGATCTTCCAGTGGTGGATCTTCCAGTGGTGGATCTTCCAGTGGTGGATCTCCCGTGGTAGATCTTCCAGTGGTAGATCTTCCAGTGGTAGATCTTCCAGTGGTAGATCTTCCAGTGGTGGATATTCCAGTGGTGGATCTTCCAGTGGTGGATCTTCCAGTGGTAGATCTTCCAGTGGTAGATCTTCCAGTGGTGGATCTTCCAGTGGTAAATCTTCCAGTGGTGGATCTTCCAGTGGTAGATCTTCCAGTGGTAGATCTTCCAGTGGTAGATCTTCCAGTGGTAGATCTTCCAGTGGTGGATCTTCCAGTGGTAGATCTTCCAATGGTAGATCTTCCAGTGGTGGATCTTCCAGTGGTAGATCTTCCAGTGGTGGATCTTCCAGTGGTAGATCTTCCAGTGGTGGAACTTCCAGTGGTAGATCTTCCAGTATTAGATCTTCCAGTGGTGGATCTTCCAGTGGTAGATCTTCCAGTTGTAGATCTTCCAGTGGTAGATCTTCCAGTGGTAGACCTTCCAGTGGTGGATCTTCCAGTGGTAGATCTTCCAGTGGTGGATCTTCCAGTGGTAGATCTTCCAGTGGTAGATCTTCCAGTGGTAGATCTTCCAGTGGTGGATCTTCCAGTGGGGATCTTCCAGTGGTAGATCTTCCAGTGGTAGATCTTCCAGTGGTAGATCTTCCAGTGGTAGATCTTCCAGTGGTGGATCTTCCAGTGGTAGATCTTCCAGTGGTAGATCTTCCAGTGGTTTGATCTTCCAGTGGTAGATCTTCCAGTGGGGGATCTTCCAGTGGTAGATCTTCCAGTGGTAGATCTTCCAGTGGTGGATCTTCCAGTGGTAGATCTTCCAGTGGTAGATCTTCCAGTGGTAGATCTTCCAGTGGTAGATCTTCCAGTGGTAGATCTTCCAGTGGTAGATCTTCCAGTGGTGGATCTTCCAGTGGTAGATCTTCCAGTGGTAGATCTTCCAGTGGTAGATCTTCCAGTGGTAGATCTTCCAGTGGTAGATCTTCCAGTGGTGGATCTTCCAGTGGGATCTTCCAGTGGTAGATCTTCCAGTGGTAGATCTTCCAGTGGTAGATCTTCCAGTGGTAGATCTTCCATGGTGGATCTTCCAGTGGTGGATCTTCCAGTGGTAGATCTTCCAGTGGTGGATCTTCCAGTGGTAGATCTTCCAGTGGTGGATCTTCCAGTGGTAGATCTTCCAGTGGTAGATCTTCCAGTGGTGGATCTTCCAGTGGTAGATCTTCCAGTGGTGGATCTTCCAGTGGTAGATCTTCCAGTGGTAGATCTTCCAGTGGTGGATCTTCCAGTGGTAGATCTTCCAGTGGTGGATCTTCCAGTGGTAGATCTTCCAGTGGTGGAACTTCCAGTGGTAGATCTTCCAGTGGTAGATCTTCCAGTGGTGGATCTTCCAGTTGTAGATCTTCCAGTGGCAGATCTTCCAGTGGTAGATCTTCCAGTGGTGGATCTTCCAGTGGTAGATCTTCCAGTGGTAGATCTTCCAGTGGTAGATCTTCCAGTGGTGGATCTTCCAGTGGTGGATCTTCCAGTGGTAGATCTTCCAGTGGTAGATCTTCCAGTGGTAGATCTTCCAGTGTAGATCTTCCAGTGGTGGATCTTCCAGTGGTAGATCTTCCAGTGGTAGATCTTCCAGTGGTAGATCTTCCAGTGGTAGATCTTCCAGTGGTAGATCTTCCAGTGGTGGATCTTCCAGTGGTAGATCTTCCAGTGGTAGATCTTCCAGTGGTAGATCTTCCAGTGGTGGATCTTCCAGTGGTAGATCTTCCATGGTAGATCTTCCAGTGGTAGATCTTCCAGTGGTGGATCTTCCAGTGGTAGATCTTCCAGTGGTAGATCTTCCAGTGGTAGATCTTCCAGTGGTAGATCTTCCAGTGGTAGATCTTCCAGTGGTGGATCTTCCAGTGGTAGATCTTCCAGTGGTAGATCTTCCAGTGGTGGATTTTCCAGTGGTAGATCTTCCAGTGGTAGATCTTCCAGTGGTAGATCTTCCAGTGGTGGATCTTCCAGTGGTAGATCTTCCAGTGGTGGATCTTCAAGTGGTAGATCTTCCAGTGGTAGATCTTCCAGTGGTGGATCTTCCAGTGGTGGATCTTCCAGTGGTAGATCTTCGTGGTAGATCTTCCAGTGGTAGATCTTCCAGTGGTAGATCTTCCAGTGGTGGATCTTCCAGTGGTAGATCTTCCAGTGGTAGATCTTCCAGTGGTAGATCTTCCAGTGGTAGATCTTCCAGTGGTGGATCTTCCAGTGGTAGATCTTCTAGTGGTGGATCTTCCAGTGGTGGATCTTCCAGTGGTAGATCTTCCAGTGGTAGATCTTCCATTGGTAGATCTTCCAGTGGTAGATCTTCCAGTGGTGGATCTTCCAGTGGTAGATCTTCCAGTGGTAGATCTTCCAGTGGTAGATCTTCCAGTGGTAGATCTTCCAGTGGTAGATCTTCCAGTGGTAGATCTTCCAGTGGTGGATCTTCCAGTGGTAGATCTTCCAGTGGTGGATCTTCCAGTGGTAGATCTTCCAGTGGTAGATCTTCCAGTGGTAGATCTTCCAGTGGTAGATCTTCCAGTGGTGGATCTTCCAGTGGTAGATCTTCCAGTGGTGGATCTTCCAGTGGTAGATCTTCCAGTGGTAGATCTTCCAGTGGTGGATCTTCCATGGTGCACTTCCAGTGGTACATCTTCCAGTTGGTAGATCTTCCAGTGGTAGATCTTCCAGTGGTAGATCTTCCAGTGGTAGATCTCCATGGTGATCTTTCCAGTGGTAGATCTTCCAGTGGTAGATCTTCCAGTGGTGGATCTTCCAGTGGTAGATCTTCCAGTGGTAGATCTTCCATGGTAGATTCTTCCAGTGGTAGATCTTCCAGTGGTAGATCTTCCAGTGGTATATCTTCCATTGGGAGATCTTCCAGTGGTAGATCTTCCAGTGGTAGATCTTCCAGTGTTGGATCTTCCAGTGGTAGATCTTCCAGTGGTAGAACTTCCAGTGGTAGATCTTCCAGTGGTAGATCTTCCAGTGGTAGATCTTCCAATGGTAGATTTTCCAGTGGTAGATCTTCCAGTGGAGGATCTTCCAGTGGTGGATCTTCCAGTGGTAGAACTTCCAGTGGTAGATCTTCCAGTGGTAGATCTTCCAGTGGTAGATCTTCCAGTGGTGGATCTTCCAGTGGTGGATCTTCCAGTGGTGGATATTCCAGTGGTGGATCTTCCAGTGGTAGATCTTCCAGTGGTAGATCTTCCAGTGGTGGATCTACCAGTGGTAGATCTTCCAGTGGTGGATCTTCCAGTGGTGGATCTTCCAGTGGTGGATCTTCCAGTGGTGGATCTACCAGTGGTAGATCTTCCAGTGGTAGATCTTCCAGTGGTCGATCTTCCAGTGGTGGATCTTCCAGAGGTGGATCTACCAGTTGTAGATCTTAAAGTGGTAGATCTTCCAGTGGTGGATTTTCCAGTGGTGTATCTTCCAGTGGTGGATCTACCATGTAGATCTTCCAGTGGTAGATCTTCCATGGTGGATCTTCCAGTGGTAGATCTTCCAGTGGTAGATCTTCCAGTGGTAGATCTTCCAGTGGTAGATCTTCCAATGGTGGATCTTCCAGTGGTAGATCTTCCAGTGGTAGATCTTCCAGTGGTAGATCTTCCAGTGGTGGATCTTCCAGTGGTAGATCTTCCAGTGGTAGATCTTCCAGTGGTGGATCTTCCATGGTAGATCTTCCAGTGGTAATCTTCCAGTGGTAGATCTTCCAGTGGTAGATCTTCCAGTGGTGGATCTTCCAGTGGTGGATCTTCCAGTGGTAAATCTTCCAGTGGTAGATCTTCCAGTGGTATATCTTCCAGTGGTAGATCTTCCAGTGGTAGATCTTCCAGAGGTAGATCTTCCAGTGGTATATCTTCCAGTGGTAGATCTTCCACTGGTAGATCTTCCAGTGGTAGATCTTACAGTGGTGGAACTTCCAGTGGTGGATCTTCCAGTGGTAGATCTTCCAGTGGTGGATCTTCCAGTGGTGGATCTTCCAGTGGTAGATCTTCCAGTGGTAGATCTTCCAGTGGTAGATCTTCCAGTGGTAGATCTTCCAGTGGTGGATCTTCCAGTGGTGGATCTTCCAGTGGTAGATCTTCCAGTGGTAGATCTTCCAGTGGTAGATCTTCCAGTGGTAGCTCTTCCAGTGGTGGATCTTCCAGTGGTAGATCTTCCAGTGGTAGATCTTCCAGTGTAGATCTTCCAGTGGTGGATCTTCCAGTGGTGGATCTTCCAGTGGTAGATCTTCCAGTGGTAGATCTTCCAGTTTGGTAGATCTTCCAGTGGTAGATCTTCCAGTGGTGGATCTTCCAGTGGTAGATCTTCCAGTGGTAGATCTTCCATGGTAGATCTTCCAGTGGTGGATCTTCCAGTGGTGGATCTTCCAGTGGTAGATCTTCCAGTGGTAGATCTTCCAGTGGTAGATCTTCCAGTGGAAGATCTTCCAGTGGTAGATCTTCCAGTAGTAGATCTTCCAGTGGTAGATCTTCCAGTGGTGGATCTTCCAGTGGTAGATCTTCAAGTGGTGGATCTTCCAGTGGTAGATCTTCCAGTGGTGGATCTTCCCGTGGTGGATCTTCCAGTGGTAGATCTTCCAGTGGTAGATCTTCCAGTGGTAGATCTTCCAGTGGTAGATCTTCCAGTGGTAGATCTTCCAGTGGAGGATCTTCCAGTGGTAGATCTTCCAGTGGTATATCTTCCAGTGGTAGATCTTCCAGTGGTAGATCTTCCAGTGGTAGATCTTCCAGTTGTGGATCTTCCAGTGGTAGATCTTCCAGTGGTAGATCTTCCAGTGGTAGATCTTCCAGTGGTAGATCTTCCAGTGGTAGATCTTCCAGTGGAAGATCTTCCAGTGGTAGATCTTCCAGTGGTAGATCTTCCAGTCGTAGATCTTCCAGTGGTGGATCTTCCAGTGGTAGATCTTCCAGTGGTAGATCTTCCAGTGGTAGATCTTCCAGTGGTAGATCTTCCAGTGGTGGATCTTCCAGTGCTGGATCTTCCAGTGCTGGAACTTCCAGTGGTAGATCTTCCAGTGGTAGATCTTCCAGTGGTAGATCTTCCAGTGGTAGATCTTCCAGTGGTGGATCTTCCAGTGGTAGATATTCCAGTGGTAGATCTTCTAGTGGTAGATCTTCCAGTGGTAGATCTTCCAGTGATAGATCTTCCAGTGGTGGATCTTCCAGTGGTAGATCTTCCAGTTGTAGATCTTCCAGTGGTAGATGTTCCAGTGGTGGATCTTCCAGTGGTAGATCTTCCAGTGGTAGATCTTCCAGTGGTAGATCTTCCAGTGGTAGATCTTCCAGTGGCAGATCTTCCAGTGGTAGATCTTCCAGTGGTGGATCTTCCTGTGGTAGATCTTCCAGTGGTAGATCTTCCAGTGGTAGATCTTCCAGTGGTAGATCTTCCAGTGGTAGATCTTCCAGTGGTGGATCTTCCAGTGGTAGATCTTCCAGTGGTAGATCTTCCAGTGGTGGATCTTTCAGTGGTAGATCTTCCAGTGGTAGATCTTCCAGTGGTAGATCTTCCAGTGGTAGATCTTCCAGTGGTAGATCTTCCAGTGGTAGATCTTCCAGTGGTGGATCTTCCAGTGGTGGATCTTCCAGTGGTGGATCTTCCAGTGGTGGACCTTCCAGTGGTGGATCTTCCAGTGGTAGATCTTCCAGTGGTAGATCTTCTATTGGTAGATCTTCTAGTGGTAGATCTTCCAGTGGAAGATCTTCCAGTGGTAGATCTTCCAGTGGTAGATCTTCCAGTGGTAGATCTTCCAGTGGTAGATCTTCCAGTGGTGGATCTTCCAGTGGTGGATCTTCCAGTGGTGGATCTTCCAGTGGTGGATCTTCCAGTGGTGGGACCCTGAAGCTTGAACTGTTTTGTGGGACCCTGAAGATTGAACTGTTTTGTGGGCCCTGAAGCTTGAAATGTTTTGTGGGCCCTGAAGCTTAAACTGTTTTGTGGGCCCTGAAGCTTGAACTGTTTTGTGGGCCCTGAAGCTTGAACTGTTTTGTGGGCACTGAAGCTTGAACTGTTTTGTGGGGCCCTGAAGCTTGAACTGTTTTGTGGGCCCTGAAGCTTGAACTGTTTTGGGGGCCCGGAAGCTTAAACTGTTTTGTGGGCCCTGAAGCTTGAACTGTTTTGTGGGCCCTGAAGCTTGAACTGTTTTGTGGGCCCTGAAGCTTGAACTGTTTTGTGGGTCATGAAGCTTGAACTGTTTTGTGGGCCCTGAAGCTTGAACTGTTTTGTGGGCCCTGAAGCTTGAACTGTTTTGTGGGCCCTGAAGCTTAAACTGTTTTGTGGGACCCTGAAGCTTGAAATGTTTTGTGGGGCCCTGAAGCTTGAACTGTTTTGTGGGGCCCTGAAGCTTGAACTGTTTTGTGGACCCTGAAGCTTGAACTGTTTTCTGGGGCCCTGAAGCTTGAACTGTTTTGTGGGCCCTGAAGCTTGAACTGTTTTGTGGACACTGAAGCTTGAACTGTTTTGTGGGGCCCTGAAGCTTGAACTGTTTCGTGGGGCCCTGAAGCTTGAACTGTTTTGTGGACCCTGAATCTTGAACCGTTTGTGGGCCCAGAAGCTTGAACTGTTTTGTGGACCTTGAAGCTTGAACTGTTTTGTGGGCCCTGAAGCTTGAACTGTTTTGTGGGGCCCTGAAGCTTGAACTGTTCTGTGGGGCCCTGAAGCTTGAACTGTTTTGTGGGGCCCTGAAGCTTGAACTGTTTTGTGGGGCCCTGAAGCTTGAACTGTTTTGTGGACCCTGAAGCTTGAACTGTTTTGTGGGGCCGTGAAGCTTGAACTGTTTTGTGGGCCCTGAAGCTTGAACTGTTTTGTGAACCCTGAAGCTTGAACTGTTTCGTGGGGCCCTGAAGCTTGAACTGTTTTGTGGACCCTGAAGCTTGAACTGTTTGTGGGCCCTGAAGCTTGAACTGTTTTGTGGGCACTGAAGCTTGAACTGTTTTGTGGACCTAGAAGCTTGAACTGTTTTGTGGGCCCTGAAGCTTGAACTGTTTTGTGGGGTCCTGAAGCTTGAACTGTTCTGTGGGGCCCTGAAGCTTGAAATGTTTTTTGGGGCCCTGAAGCTTGAACTGTTTTGTGGGGCCCTGAAGCTTGAGCTGTTTTGTGGACCCTGAAGCTTGAACTGTTTTGTGGGGCCCTGACGCTTGAACTGTTTTGTGGGGCCCTGAAGCTTGAACTGTTTTGTGGACCCTGAAGCTTGAACTGTTTTGTGGGCCCTGAAGCTTGAACTGTTTTGTGGGGCCCGGAAGCTTGAACTGTTTTGTGGGCCCTGAAGCTTGAACTGTTTTGTGGACCCTGAAGCTTGAAATGTTTTGTGGGCCCTGAAGCTTGAAATGTTTTGTGGACCCTGAAGCTTGAACTGTTTTGTGGACCCTGAGCTTGAACTGTTTTGCGGACCCTAAAGCTTGAACTGTTTTGTGGACCCTGAAGCTTGAACTGTTTTGTGGACCCTGAAGCTTGAACTGTTTTGTGGGCCATGAAGCTTGAACTGTTTTGTGGGTCCTGAAGCTTGAACTCTTTTGTGGGCCCTGAAGCTTGAACTGTTTTGTAGGCCCTGAAGCTTGAACTGTTTTGTGGGCCCTGAAGCTTGAACTGTTTTGTGGGCCATGAAGCTTGAACTGTTTTGTGGGCCTTGATGCTTGAACTGTTTTGTGGGCCCTGAAGCTTGAACTGTTTTGTGGGCCCTGAAGCTTGAACTGTTTTCTGGGCCCTGACGCTTGAACTGTTTTGTGGACCTTGATGCTTGAACTGTTTTGTGGGTCCTGAAGCCTGTACTGTTTTGTGGACCCTGAAGCTTGAACTGTTTTGTGGGCCCTGAAGCTTGAACTGTTTTGTGGTCCCTGAAGCTTGAACTGTTTTGTGGGCCCTGGAGCTTGAACTGTTTTGTGGGCCTTGATGCTTGAACTGTTTTGTGCACCCTGAAGCTTGAACTGTTATGGGACCCTGAAGCTTGAACTGTTTTGTGGACCCTGAAGCTTGAACTGTTTTGTGGACCCTGAAGCTTGAACTGTTTTGTGGGCCCTGAAGCTTGAACTGTTTTGTGGGCCATGAAGCTTGAACTGTTTTGTGGGCCTTGATGCTTGAACTGTTTTGTGGGCCCTGAAGCTTGAACTGTTTTGTGGGCCCTGACGCTTGAACTGTTTTGTGGACCTTGATGCTTGAACTGTTTTTTGGGTCCTGAAGCCTGAACTGTTTTGTGGGCCCTGAAGCTTGAACTGTTTTGTGGGCCCTGAAGCTTGAACTGTTTTGTGGGCCCTGAAGCTTGATCTGTTTTGTGGGCCCTGGAGCTTGAACTGTTTTGTAGGCCTTGATGCTTGAACTGTTTTGTGGACCCTGAAGCTTGAACTGTTATGGGACCCTGAAGCTTGAACTGTTTTGTGGACCCTGAAGCTTGAACTGTTTTGTGGACCCTGAAGCTTGAACTGTTTTGTGTACCCTGAAGCTTGATCTGTTTTGTGGGCCCTGAAGCTTGAACTGTTTTGTGGAGCCCTGAAGCTTGAACTGTTTTGTGGGCCCTGAAGCTTGAACTGTTTTGTGGGCCCTGAAGCTTGATCTGTTTTGTGGGCCATGAAGCTTGAACTGTTTTGTGGGCCCTGAAGCTTGAACTGTTTTGCGGGCCCTGAAGCTTGAACTGTTTTGTGGGTCATGAAGCTTGAACTGTTTTGTGGGCCCTGAAGCTTGAACTGTTTTGTGGGCCCTGAAGCTTGAAATGTTTTGTGGGCCCTGAAGCTTGAACTGTTTTGTGGGACCCTGAAGCTTGAACTGTTTTGTGGGGCCCTGAAGCTTGAACTGTTTTGTGGGGCCCTGAAGCTTGAACTGTTTTGTGGACCCTGAAGCTTGAACTGTTTTGTGGGGCCCTGAAGCTTTAACTGTTTTGTGGGCCCTGAAGCTTGAACTGTTTTGTGGACCCTGAAGCTTGAACTGTTTTGTGGGGCCCTGAAGCTTGAACTGTTTCGTGGGGCCATGAAGCTTGAAATGTTTTGTGGACCCTGAAGCTTGAACCGTTTGTGGGCCCTGAAGCTTGAACTGTTTTGTGGGCACTGAAGCTTGAACTGTTTTGTGGACCTTGAAGCTTGAACTGTTTTGTGGGCCCTGAAGCTTGAACTGTTTTGTGGGGCCCTGAAGCTTGAACTGCTCTGTGGGGCCCTGAAGCTTGAACTTTCTGGGGCCTTGAAGCTTGAACTGTTTTGTGGGGCCCTGAAGCTTGAACTGTTTTGTGGACCCTGAAGCTTGAACTGTTTTGTGGGGTCCTGAAGCTTGAACTGTTTTGTGGGCCCTGAAGCTTGAACTGTTTTGTGAACCCTGAAGCTTGAACTGTTTTGTGGGGCCCTGAAGCTTGAACTGTTTCGTGGGGCCCTGAAGCTTGAACTGTTTTGTGGACCCTGAAGCTTGAACTGTTTGTGGGCCCTGAAGCTTGAACTGTTTTGTGGGCACTGAAGCTTGAACTGTTTTGTGGACCTTGAAGCTTGAACTGTTTTGTGGGCCCTGAAGCTTGAACTGTTTTGTGGGGCCCTGAAGCTTGAACTGTTCTGTGGGGCCCTGAAGCTTGAACTGTTTTGTGGGGCCCTGAAGCTTGAACTGTTTTGTGGGGCCCTGAAGCTTGAGCTGTTTTGTGGACCCTGAAGCTTGAACTGTTTTGTGGGGCCCTGAAGCTTGAACTGTTTTGTGGGGCCCTGAAGCTTGAACTGTTTTGTGGACCCTGAAGCTTGAACTGTTTTGTGGGGCTTTGAAGCTTGAACTGTTTTGTGGGGCCCTGAAGCTTGAAGTGTTTTGTGGGCCCTGAAGCTTGAACTGTTTTGTGGGGCCCTGAAGCTTGAAATGTTTTGTGGGCCCTGAAGCTTGAACTGTTTTGTGGGGCCCTGAAGCTTGAACTGTTTAGTGGGGCCCTGAATCTTGAACTGTTTTGTGGACCCTGAAGCTTGAACTGTTTTGTGAACCCTGAAGCTTGAACTGTTTTGTGGACCCTGAAGCTTGAACTGTTCTGTGGACCCTGAAGCTTGAACTGTTTTGCGGACCCTGAAGCTTGAACTGTTTTGTGGGGCCCTGAAGCTTGAACTGTTATGTGGGGCCCTGAAGCTGGAACTCTTTTGTGGACCCTGAAGCTTGAACTGTTTTGTGGGGCCCTGAAGCTTGAACTGTTTTGTGGGGCCCTGAAGCTTGAACTGTTTTGTGGACCCTGAATCTTGAAATGTTTTGTGGGCCCTGAAGCTTGAACTGTTTTGTGGACCCTGAAGCTTGAACTGTTTTGTGGGCCCTGAAGCTTGAACTGTTTTGCGGACCCTGAAGCTTGAACTGTTTTGTGGACCCTGAAGCTTGAACTGTTTTGTGGACCCTGAAACTTGAACTGTTTTATGGGTCCTGAAGCTTGAACTGTTTTGTGGGCCCTGAAGCTTGAACTGTTTTGTGGGCCCTGAAGCTTGAACTGTTTTGTGGGCCCTGAAGCTTGAACTGTTTTGTGGGCCATGAAGCTTGAACTGTTTTGTGGGCCTTGATGCTTGAACTGTTTTGTGGGCCCTGAAGCTTGAACTGTTTTGTGGGCCCTGAAGCTTGAACTGTTTTGTGGACCCTGAAGCTTGAACTGTTTTGTGGACCTTGATGCTTGAACTGTTTTGTGGGTCCTGAAGCCTGAACTGTTTTGTGGACCCTGAAGCTTGAACTGTTTTGTGGACCCTGAAGCTTGAACTGTTTTGTGGACCCTGAAGCTTGAACTGTTTTCTGTACCCTGAAGCTTGATCTGTTTTGTGGGCCCTGAAGCTTGAACTGTTTTGTGGACCCTGAAGCTTGAACTGTTTTGTGTACCCTGAAGCTTTAACTGTTTTGTGGGCCCTGAAGATTGAACTGTTTTGTGGGCCATGAAGCTTGAACCTGTTATGAGGCCCTGAAGCTTGAACTGTTTTGTGGGCCCTGAAGCTTGAACTGTTATGGGACCCTGAAACTGGAACTGTTTTGTGGGCCCTGCTGCTTAAACTGTTATGGGACCCTGAAGCTTGAACTGATTTGTGGTCCCTGAAGCTTGAACTGTTATGGGGCCCTGAAGCTTGAACTGTTATGGGGCCCTGAAGTTTGAACTGTTATGGGGCCCTGAAGCTTGAACTGTTTTATGGTCCCTGAAGCTTGAACTGTTATGGGGCCCTGAAGCTTGAACTGTTATGGGGCCCTGAAGCTTGAACTGTTATGGGGCCCTGAAGCTTGAACTCTTATGGGGCCCTGAAGCTTGAACTATTATGGGGCCCTAAAGCTTGAACTGTTTTGTGGTCGCTGAAGTTTGAACTGTTATGGGATCCTGAAGCTTGAACTGTTTTGTGGTCGCTGAAGCTTGAACTGTTATGGGACCCTGAAGCTTGAGCTGTTATGGGACCCTGAAGCTTGAACTATTATGGGGCCCTAAAGCTTGAACTGTTTTGTGGTCGCTGAAGCTTGAACTGTTATGGGACCCTGAAGCTTGAACTATTATGGGGCCCTGAAGCTTGAACTGTTTTGTGGTCGCTGAAGCTTGAACCGTTATGGGACCCTGAACTTGAACTATTATGGGGCCCTGAAGCTTGAACTATTATGGGGCCCTGAAGCTTGAACTGTTTTGTGGTCGCTGAAGCTTGAACCATTCATCTACAATCCTGTCAGACACTGCAACTTCTTGGGATCTTAATACTTGGGAATTCTTCGCTTGCCTAACCCTTGGGCACGACCTACTTCCACATTGGACAAATGTGACACCACCTACGACTGCTGCACCTCTCCTGCCATACGGTTTATAAGCTGCTTCTCCGCTCATATGCCGTATTCTATTCAAGATTGATGGACTGACCACATCGACTCAAGGTTGAGGGACTGATTACCTCATTCTCCTGATTATCAAGTGGTATACAATACCGACAGGTTAGTAGATAAGACAGATAGGCAACATTTAGGCAACTTTATTCCGAAACGTTTCGCCTACACAGTAGGCTTCTTCAGTAGAGTACAGAAAGTAGGCAGGAGCAGTAGAGATGTGAAGAGATTACATCGTCTTCACATCTCTACTGCTCCTGCCTACTTTCTGTACTCTACTGAAGAAGCCTACTGTGTAGGCGAAACGTTTCGGAATAAAGTTGCCTAAATGTTGCCTATGTGTCTTATCTACCAACCTCATTCTCCTCCTGTTCTTCAAGTTTCTCCTGTGTATGGACTGAAGAAGCCACTGTGTGGCGAAACGTTTCCTCAATAAAGATACCCAAGAGTTGCACATGTGTCTAATTTATCAACACGTCGGTTCGGTGAACCATTCATCTCCTATTACGTAATAATGTGTCGCTGGAGTTGAATATAGGGTACGCAAGACACGACTCTGTGACACTTGATTATGTCTCTTGATTATATTTCCAACAATCAAGGACATAAAAGAAAAAAAACATTTAGTTTGAACCCTGATCACAGAGAGAATTGTATGTGTCAATAATATCAACACTACGAGGCGGCTGGCACCCCAAAATTCTGTGATTCTCTGCGCGATCAGAGACCAGGTAGTAAGTGGAGATACCCAGTATTATCCTGTGTGTATCCCACTCAGAGACCAGGTAGGAAGTGGAGATACCCAGTATTATCCTGTGTGTATCCCACTCAGAGACCAGGTAGTAAGTGGAGATACCCAGTATTATCCTGTGTGTATCCCACTCAGAGACCAGGTTGGAAGTGGAGATACCCAGTATTATCCTGTGTGTATCCTAATCAGAGACCAGGTAGGAAGTGGTGATACCCAGTATTATCCTGTATCCCAATCAGAGACCAGGTAGGAAGTGGAGATACCCAGTATTATCCTGTGTGTATCCCAATCAGAGACCAGGTAGTAATTGGAGATACCCAGTATTATTCTGTGTGTATCCCAATCAGAGACCAGGTAGTAAGTGGAGATACCCAGTATTATCCTGTGTGTATCCCAATCAGAGACCAGGTAGGAAGTGGAGATACCCAGTATCATCCTGTGTGTATCCCAATCAGAGACCAGGTAGGAAGTGGAGATACCCAGTATCATCCTGTGTGTATCCCAATCAGAGACCAGATAGTAAGTGGAGATACCCAGTATTATCCTGTGTGTATCCCAATCAGAGACCAGGTAGGAATGGAGATACCCAGTATCATCCTGTGTGTATCCCAATCAGAGACCAGGTAGGAAGTGGAGATACCCAGTATCATCCTGTGTGTATCCCAATCAGAGACCAGATAGTAAGTGGAGATACCCAGTATTATCCTGTGTGTATCCCAATCAGAGACCAGGTAGGAAGTGGAGATACCCAGTATCATCCTGTGTGTATCCCAATCAGAGACCAGGTAGGAAGTGGAGATACCCAGTATCATCCTGTGTGTATCCCAATCAGAGACCAGGTAGGAAGTGGAGATAACCCAGTATCATCCTGTGTGTATCCCAATCAGAGACCAGGTAGGAAGTGGAGATACCCAGTATCATCCTGTGTGTATCCCAATCAGAGACCAGGTAGGAAGTGGAGATACCCAGAATCATCCTGTGTGTATCCCAATCAGAGACCAGGTAGGAAGTGGAGATACCCAGTATTATCTTGTGTGTATCCCAATCAGAGACCAGGTAGGAAGTGGAGATACCCAGTATTATCCTGTGTGTATCCCAATCAGAGACCAGGTAGGAAGTGGAGATACCCAGTATCATCCTGTGTGTATCCCAATCAGAGACCAGGTAGTAAGTGGAGATACCCAGTATTATCCTGTGTGTATCCCAACCTCTGAAGGGAAGTTCCTTGATGATAGTGAGGGGCTCTTGATCTAGGGAATTGGATCTGTGCTCCAGTTCCCTGAATTAAGCTTGAATACCTTCCATCACCCCCCAGGCGCTGTATAATCCCTACGGTTTTAGCGTTCCCCATAATTATAATAAATTAATAATAATTATTATTATTATTATAACAATGCTAATACTATATTGTAACCGAACCATCATAAGTATCATAACTCACAAGTGCCATCATAAGTATCATAACTCACAAGTGCCATCATAAGTATTATAACTCACAAGTGCCATCATAAGCACCATAACTCACAAGTGCCATCATAAGTATCATAACTCACAAGTGCCATCATAAGTATCATAACTCACAAGTGCCATCATAAGTATCATAACTCACAAGTGCCATCATAAGTATCATAACTCACAAGTGCCATCATAAGTATCATAACTCACAAGTGCCATCATAAGTATAACTCACAAGTGCCATCATAAGTATCATAACTCACAAGTGCCATCATAAGTATCATAACTCACAAGTGCCATCATAAAATCATAACTCACAAGTGCCATCATAATATCATAACTCACAAGTGCCATCATAAGTATCATAACTCACAAGTGCCATCATAAGAACATAACTCACAAGTGCCATCATAAGTATCATAACTCACCCAAATGCCATCAAAGCACCATAACTCACAAGTGCCATCATAAGTATCATAACTCACAAGTGCCATCATAAGTATCATAACTCACAAGTGCCATCATAAGTATCATAACTCACAAGTGCCATCATAAGTATCATAACTCACAAGTGCCATCATAAGCACCATAACTCACAATGCCATCATAATATCATAACTCAAAAAGTGCCATCATAAGTATCATAACTCACAAGTGCCATCATAAGCACCATAACTCACAAGTGCCCCCTCATAACCACCATAACCACCCAAGTGCCATCATAAGTATCATAACTCACAAGTGCATCATAAGTACATAACTCACAAGTGCCATCATAAGTATCATAACTCAAAAAGTGCCATCATAAGCACCATAACTCACAAGTGCCATCAAAGTATCATAAATCACAAGTGCCATCATAAGTATCAAAAACTCACAAGTGCCATCATAAAACACCATAAACTCACAAGTGCCATCATAAGCACCATAACTCACAAGTGCCATCATAAGCACCATAACTCACAAGTGCCATCATAAGTATCATAACTCACAAGTGCCATCATAAGCACCATAACTCACAGTGCCATCTAAGCACCATAACTCACAAGTGCCATCATAAGCACCATAACTCACAAGTGCCATCATAACACCATAACTCACAAGTGCCATCATAAGCACCATAACTCACAAGTGCCATCATAAGCACCATAACTCACAAGTGCCATCATAAGCACCATAACTCACAAGTGCCATCATAGCACCATAACTCACAAGTGCCATCATAAGCACCATAACCACAAGTGCCATCATAAGCACCATAACTCACAAGTGCCATCAAAGCACCATAACTCACAAGTGCCATCATAAGCACCATAACTCACAAGTGCCATCATAAGTATCATAACTCACAAGTGCCATCATAAGCACCATAACTCACAAGTGCCATCATAAGCACCATAACTCACAATTGCCATCATAAGCACCATAACTCACAAGTGCCACATAAGCACCATAACTCACAAGTGCCCCTCATAAGCACCATACTCACAAGTGCCATCCCTAAGTATCTTAAAAACCCCAAGTCCATCATAAGCACCATAACCACAAGTGCCATCATAAGCAACCATAACTCACAAGTGCCATCATAAGCACCATAACTCACAAGTGCCATCACAAGCACCATAACTCACAAGTGCCATCATAAGCACCATAACTCACAAGTGCCATCATAAGCACCATAACTCACAAGTGCCATCATAAGTATCATAACTCACAAGTGCCATCATAAGCCCCCATAACTCACAAGTGCCATCATAAGCACCATAACTCACAAGTGCATCATAAGCACCATAACTCACAAGTGCCATCATAAGCACCATAACTCACAAGTGCCATCATAAGCACCATAACTCACAAGTGCCATCATAAGCACCATAACTCACAAGTGCCATCATAAGCACCATAACTCACAAGTGCCATCATAAGTATCATAACTCACAAGTGCCATCATAAGCACCATAACTCACAAGTGCCATCATAAGCACCATAACTCACAAGTGCCATCATAAGCACCATAACTCACAAGTGCCATCATAAGCACCATAACTCACAAGTGCCATCATAAGTATCATAACTCACAAGTGCCATCATAAGCACCATAACTCACAGTGCCATCAAAGCACCATAACTCACAAGTGCCACCATAAGCACCATAACTCACAAGTGCCATCATAAGTATCATAACTCACAAGTGCCATCATAAGTATCATAACTCACAAGTGCCATCATAAGCACCATAACTCACAAGTGCCATCATAAGTAAACATAACTCACAAGTCCATCATAAGTATCATAACTCACAAATGCCATCAAAACACCATAACTCACAAGTGCCCTCATAAGCACCATAACTCACAAGTGCCCTCATAAGTTTTAACTCACAAGTGCCATCATAAGTATCATAACTCACAAGTGCCATCATAAGCACCATAACTCACAAGTGCCATCATAAGTATCATAACTCACAAGTGCCATCATAAGTATCATAACTCACAAGTGCCATCATAACACCCTAACTCACAAGTGCCATCATAATTTCCAAACTCACAAGTGCCATCATAAGCACCATAACTCACAAGTGCCATCATAAGCACCATAACTCACAAGTGCCATCATAAGTATCATAACTCACAAGTGCCATCATAAGTATCATAACTCACAAGTGCCATCATAAGCACCATAACTCACAAGTGCCATCATAAGCACCATAACTCACAAGTGCCATCATAAGCACCATAACTCACAAGTGCCATCATAAGCACCATAACTCACAAGTGCCATCATAAGTATCATAACTCACAAGTGCCATCATAAGCACCATAACTCACAAGTGCCATCATAAGCACCATAACTCACAAGTGCCATCATAACAAACCATAACCACAAGTGCCATCTAAGCAAACCCTAACTCACAAGTGCCATCATAAGTATCATAACTCACAATGCCATCATAACACCCTAACTCACAAGTGCCATCATAAGTATAACTCACAAGTGCCATCATAAGTATCATAACTCACAAGTGCCATCATAAGTATCATAACTCACAAGTGCCATCATAAGTATCATAACTCACAAGTGCCATCATAAGCACCAAAATCACAAGTGCCATCATAAAATATCATAACTCACAAGTGCCATCATAAGTATCATAACTCACAAGTGCCATCATAAAACCATAACTCACAAGTGCCATCATAAGCACCAAACTCACAAATGCCATCATAATTATCATAACTCACAAGTGCCACATAAGTATCATAACTCACAAGTGCCATCATAAGCAAACCCTAACTACAAGTGCCCTCATAAGCAACCATTTAATCACAAGTGCCATCATAAGCACCATAACTCACAAGTGCCATCATAAGCACCATAACTCACAAGTGCCATCATAAGCACCATAACTCACAAGTGCCATCATAAGCACCATAACTCACAAGTGCCATCATAAGCACCATAACTCACAAGTGCCATCCCTAAGCACCATAACTCACAAGTGCCATCATAAGTACATAACTCCCCAAGTGCCATCATAACACCATAAACTCACAAGTGCCATCATAAGTATAACTCACAAGTGCCATCATAAGTATCATAACTCACAAGTGCCATCATAAGTATCATAACTCACAAGTGCCATCATAAGTATCATAACTCACAAGTGCCATCATAAGCACCATAACTCACAATGCCATCATAATATCATAACTCCCCAAGTGCCATCATAAGTATCATAACTCACAAGTGCCATCATAAACACCATAACTCACAAGTGCCATCATAAGCACCATAACTCACAAGTGCCATCATAAGTATCATAACTCACAAGTGCCATCATAAGTATCATAACTCACAAGTGCCATCATAAGCACCATAACTCACAAGTGCCCTCATAAGCACCATAACTCACAAGTGCCATCATAAGCACCATAACTCACAAGTGCCATCATAAGCACCATAACTCACAAGTGCCATCATAAGCACCATAACTCACAAGTGCCATCATAAGCACCATAACTCACAAGTGCCATCATAAGCACCATAAATCAAAAAGTGCCATCATAAGCACCATAACTCACAAGTGCCATCATAAGCACCATAACTCACAAGTGCCATCATAAGCACCATAACTCACAAGTGCCATCATAAGTATCATAACTCACAAGTGCCATCATAAGTATCATAACTCACAAATGCCATCATAAGCACCATAACTCACAAGTGCCATCATAAGTATCATAACTCACAAGTGCCATCATAAGTATCATAACTCACAAGTGCCATCATAAACACCATAACTCACAAGTGCCATCATAAGCACCATAACTCACAAGTGCCATCATAAGTATCATAACTCACAAGTGCCATCATAAGTATCATAACTCACAAGTGCCATCATAAGCACCATAACTCACAAGTGCCCTCACAAGCACCATAACTCACAAGTGCCATCATAAGCACCATAACTCACAAGTGCCATCATAAGCACCATAACTCACAAGTGCCCTCACAAGCAAACCCTAACTCACAAGTGCCATCATAAGCACCATAACTCACAATTTCCATCATAAGCACCATAACTCACAAGTGCCATCATAAGCACCATAACTCACAAGTGCCATCATAAGCACCATAACTCACAAGTGCCATCATAAGCACCATAACTCACAAGTGCCATCATAAGTATCATAACTCACAAGTGCCATCATAAGCACCATAACTCACAAGTGCCATCATAAGTATAACTCACAAGTGCCATCATAAGTATCATAACTCACAAGTGCCATCATAAGTATCATAACTCACAAGTGCCATCATAAGTATCATAACTCACAAGTGCCATCATAAGCACCATAACTCACAAGTGCCATCATAAGTATCATAACTCACAAGTGCCATCATAAGTATCATAACTCACAAGTGCCATCATAAGTATCATAACTCACAAGTGCCATCATAACACCATAACTCACAAGTGCCCTCATAAGCACCATAACTCACAAGTGCCATCATAAGCACCATAACTCCCCAAATGCCATCATAAGCACCATAACTCACAAGTGCCATCATAAGCACCATAACTCACAAGTGCCATCTAAGTAATCATAACTCACCCAAATGCCATCATAAGTTCATAACTCACAAGTGCCATCATAAGTATCATAACTCACAAGTGCCATCATAAGCCCATAACTCACAAGTGCCATCATAAGCACCATAACTCACAATGCCATCATAAGTATCATAAAATCACAAGTGCCATCATAAGCACCATAACTCACAAGTTTCCATCATAAGCACCAAACTCTCAAGTGCCATCATAAGTATCATAACTCACAAGTGCCATCATAAGTATCATAACTCACAAGTGCCATCATAAGCACCATAACTCACAAGTGCCATCATAAGCACCATAACTCACAAGTGCCATCATAAGCACCATAACTCACAAGTGCCATCATAAGCACCATAACTCACAAGTGCCATCATAAGTATCATAACCCCACAAGTGCCATCATAAGCACCATAACTCACAAGTGCCATCATAAGCACCAAAAACTCACAAGTGCCATCATAAGCACCATAACTCACAAGTGCCATCATAAGCACCATAACTCACAAGTCCATCATAAGCACCATAACTCACAAGTGCCATCAAAAAGCACCATAAACTCACAAGTGCCATCATAAGCACCATAACTCACAAGTGCCATCATAAGTATCATAACTCACAAGTGCCATCATAAGTATCATAACTCACAAGTGCCATCATAAGTATCATAACTCACAAGTGCCATCATAAGTATCATAACTCACAAGTGCCATCATAAGTATCATAACTCACAAGTGTCATCATAAGCACCATAACTCACAAGTGCCATCATAAGTATCATAACTCACAAGTGCCATCATAAGCACCATAACTCACAAGTGCCATCATAAGCACCATAACTCACAAGTGCCTTAAAAAAGTTTCATAAAATCAAAAAGTGCCATCATAACAACCCCTAACCAAAATGCCACATAAGCACCCTAACTCACAAGTGCCCTCTTTTGGACCATAAAAACCCAAGTGCCATTTATAAGCACCCTAAAATTACAAGTTTCCATTTATAATATCCCTAAACTTTTCCCAAATGCCATCCCTAAGTATCATAACCACAAGTGCCCTTTATAAGCACCAAAAAAACCCCAAGTGCCATCATAAGGGACCATAACTCACCAAGTGCCCAATCATAAGCACCATAACTCACCCTTTTTTCCCTATAAGCAAAACCCTAACTCACAAATCCCCAAAAAATTTTAATTTAATAACTCCCAAAATGCCATCATAACACCCCTAACTCACAAGGGCCATCCCTAAGCACCAAAACTCACAAGGGCCCTCATTAAACACCAAACTAACCAAATGCCCAACAAAGACCAAAAACTCACAATGCCTTTATAAGCACCATAACCACAAGTTTTCCATCATAAAACCAAACCCTAACCACAAGGCCTCTTTAAATATCATAATCAAAAAGTGCCATCATTAAATATCATTAACCCCAAAAAGTGCCATCATTTGGGGATCTTTAAATCAAAAAGTGCCATTTTTAAATATCATAAATCACAAGGGCCAATTTTTAATATCATTTAAATTTAAAGTGCCATCAAAAGCACCCTAACTCCCCAAGTGCCTCATAAATATCTTTAAATCACAAGTGCCATTTATTCCCCCATAACTCACAAGTGCCATCATAACACCATAACTCCCCCAAATGCCCATAAGTATCAAACCCAAGGGCCATCATAAAACACCATAACTCACAAGTGCCCTCTACGTATCCCTAACTCAAAAAGTGTTGGTTTAACATGGGCCTTACAAAACTGCCCCGAAAAAGTACAAAAGAAATTTAAAAAAAAGAAAATTAGGCAACGGAAAAGGGAAAAAAGTGTTAATTTGTAAAATGTGTTTTAAGGTTTAAAAAGTGTTTTTTTGGGGAAAAAAGTGTTTAAAGGGTTTAAAAAGTTAATGGGTAAAAAGTGTTAAGGGGAAAAAAGTGGGTTTTTTGGGGGAAAATGTGTTAATAGGTATATGTTAATGGGTTTTCAATGTGTTATTGGGTTTAAAAAGTTTTTAATGGGTTTAAAATTTTGGGTTAATGGGTAAAATGTTTTTTTAAAGGGGGAAAATGTTTTTTTTTTTAATTAAAAAGTTTTTAAGGGTTTTAAAAGTTAATGGGTAAAAGTTGTTAATTTTGGGAAAATGTGTTAATGGGGATAATTTTTAAAGGGTGCAATTTGTTTAAAGGGAAAAAGTTTTAATTTGGGGAAAAAAAGTGTTAAAAGGGGAAAATTTTGTTTTAAAGGGTTTTTAAAAATGTTAATTGGGAAAAAAGTGTTAATGGGGAAAATGGTTTAATGGGTTTTAAAAAGGGTTTTAAAGGGTAAAAGTGTTAAAGGGTAAAATGTTAAAAGGGTTAAAAAGTGTTAAAAGGGAAAATTTAATGGGTGCCCAATGTGTTTTTGGGGGGAAAATGTGTTAATGGGGAAAATGTGTTTAAAGGGTATATGTTAAGGGTGCAAGTGTTAATGGGTTAAAAAAGGTTTGGGGGTTTGGGAAAATGTGTTAATGGGTAAAAAGTGTTTTTGGGTTAAAATGTGTTTAATGGGAAAATGTGTTAATGGGTAAAAAGTTAAGGGTAAAATGTTTTTAAAGGGGGAAAAAGTGTTAATTGGGTTTTAAAAATTTTTAAGGGGTTTAAAAGTTAATGGGTGGGAATGGGGGGTTAATGGGTAAAAAGTGTTAATGGGGAAAATGTTGGGTTAAAAGGGTTTTTTTTTGTTAAAAAGGGTTTTACTATGTTTAAAGGGTTTTGTGTTTTAAAGGGGGATTCTGGTTAAAAGGTATGTGTTAATGGGTATACTGTGTTTAAAGGGGTTTAAAGTGGGTTTAAGGGTTTACTGTGGTTTAAAGGGTAAAAATGTGTTTATTGGGGATAAAAGTGTTTTAAAGGGGATGTGTTAAAGGGAAAAATGTTTTTAAAGGGGATAATGGTTAATGGGCAAAATGGTTTGGGGAAAAATGTGTTAAAGGGTTTTTCGTGTTAATTTGGGGGTAATGTTTAATTGGGGATAAAATGTGTTAATGGGGGATGTGTTAATGGGTAAAATGTGTTAATGGGTAAATGTGTTATGGGTATACTGTGTTAATGGTATACTGTGTTAATGGGTATACTGTGTTAATGGGTATAATGTGTTAATGGGTATACTGTGTTAATGGGTATGTGTTAATGGGTATACTGTGTTAATGGGTATAATGTGTTTATGGGTGTAATGTGTTAATGGGTATACTGTGTTAATGGGTATAATGTGTTAATGGGTATACTGTGTTAATGGGTATACTGTGTTAATGCGTATAATGTGTTAATGGGTATAATGTGTTAATGGGTATACTGTGTTAATGGGTATACTGTGTTAATGGGTATACTGTGTTAATGGGTATAATGTGTTAATGGGTAATCTGTGTTAATGGGTATAATGTGTTAATGGGTATACTGTGTTAATGGGTATACTGTGTTAATGGGTATAATGGTTAATGGGTATACTGTTTAATGGTATACTGGTTAAATGGGTATACTGTGTTATGGTAAATGTTTTAAGGGGTATACTGTGTTAATGGTATACGGGTTTAAATGGGAAATACTGTGTTAATGGTATACTGTGTTAATGGGTATACTGTGTTAATGGGTATGTGTTAATGGGTTAAACGGGTGTAACCTTGTCTAGCCTGGAACGTTATAAATAAAATAACTAGAAATAGTGGTAATATTGGTTCGTACTTCAGTCTAATTGCGGCCAGCAGTAACAGCCTGGTTGACTAGGCCCTGATCCACCACCAGGCCTGGTCACAGACCGGGCCGCGGAGGCGTTGACCCCCGAAGCCCTCTCCATTAGAGGCCTTTGCAAGTAATATATCATAATACGTAAACCACACATTAAACTCCACAAGGAAATGAACATTTTCATTTCCATAATATTTTTTGTAAAAGATAGTGACCTTAAAAATAGCCGAGTTAAACGTCCAAGCAGTAAAATGTCCCGGTTCATATTGGAACCAACCCAGAGAGAGTGGTTCTGCAGGAAGGTTCAACATCCTGTACTTCACGAGTGTAAATACTGGACTGCGTATGTATTAAATATTATATTAAAGACAAGGTCGCTCCTGGAGAGGATGATATAACTTACATAAAATCAGAACTGTGAGGCAGGTTCCTGATAACCCTTTGTTAACACTGTATAATCTTGGTTACACCGAGAGTGTCCTTCCCATTTCCTGGAACACTAGTCTCCGAACTTGCACACGAAAATCACTCACTACGAAAGCAAAAGATTTGGCAGACGATGCAACATCCCCCCAATGAAAAGCAGGGGTGTCACTAGCACGTTAAGAGACCATACAATAAGTGTCAGGGGCCCGAGACTGTTCAACTGCCTCCCAGCATACATAAGGGGGATTACCAACAGACCCCTGGCAGTCTTCAAGCTGGCACTGGACAAGCACCTAAAGTCGGTTCCTGACCAGCCGGGCTGTGGCTCGTACGTTGGTTTGCGTGCAGCCAGCAGCAACAGCCTGGTTGATCAGGCTCTGATCCAACAGGAGGCCTGGTCACAGACCGGGCCGCGGGGGCGTTGACCCCCGGAACTCTCTCCAGGTAAACTCCTGGCTATTCCTAAGCCGCAACAACCTGATGTATTTAGATCAACCTCATTAACTAGTTCTCTATATATAACACTGGAAAGAATGATACGTTTACTATACTATACTACAGAAGCAGACACCAACTATATCCTCATCTCTGTGGTTGTTCACAGGGCTGTCCCCGCCAGAGGGCTGTAAACGGTACATCACTTGTACGAACTCCTACACTCCTTCGGGAGGCAGTGCCGGGTCACCACATGGAGAAGACCCGGGCCAGGACCCGGGCGAACCTACATGAACATAACATCCGTGGTTGTATGGAAGGAGAAAGTGTGCAGAATTATATTACCATTTCTCAGTGCACACTTTTCTTCTGGTTTTACCACACTTCTTGATGTAAATTTGTACTTGATATCGCAAGCACAACCGTTACATTACATGAACTAACCAAGATGAATATTAGAGGTAACCAAGTCACTGGAATAAAAGCTTGTCTATTAAATAAATCATCGTCTATTCTCTACTAAGGCTGTGGAAAAGGACACTTGTGTACAGTCAGGACATTATTAAAAGAAACGTTTCGCCACGTTTGGCTTCAGCAGTCCTCTGATGAAGCCACTCGTATTATTATTATTATAATCAAGGGGGAAGCGCTAAACCCGGAGGATTATACAGCGCCTGGGGGGGGATGTGGAAGGCATTCAGGCTTAATTCGGGGAACTGGAGCACAGATCCAATTCCCTAAATCAAGAGCCCCTCACCAACATCAAGGAACCTTCCTTGAGGGGTAGCCACTCGTAACGAAACGTTTCTTTAAATAAAGTGCTCACAAGCGTCGTTTTCCACAGTTGGTAGTCATCACCAGACCATATACAACCATCTATCTTACAAGGTTTCAGAAGCGAGACTAAAGAAATGTTCCCACAGGGAAGTGTTCTCAGTCCCACACTACTTAGTATACTAGCTAAAGCTGAAGAATTGAGACACTTATGCAACATATGGGAATCTTATTGAAGATTCAGTCTATCACTCTGGATGGACTGAACACATCGATTCCAGGCTGAGGGACTGATTACCCCAAACTCCTTCTCTCCTTACACCTTCCTGCTTTGTACTGGACTGATGAAGCCACTGTGTGGCGAAACGTTTCTTCAATAAGATTCCCATATGTTGCATGTCTCAATTCTTCAACTTGTCGGCTTTCAAAACCATTCATCACACTAGCTGACGCTCTTCTGGATGCTGTATCTACCTCTTCTGGATGCTGTATCTACCTCTTCTGGATGCTGTATCTACCTCTGGATGCTGTATCTACCTCTTCTGGATGCTGTATCTACCTCTTCTAAGAACATAGCTACACCACAGGTCCTGTCTCAGCCTCTCACGAGCCACGCCCGTCTACGTCTATGCGGTGGCCCGGTGGCCTGGTGGCTAAAGCTTCCGCTTCACACACGGAGGGCCCGGGTTCGATTCCCGGCGGGTGGAAACATTTCGACACGTTTCCTTACACCTGTTGTCCTGTTCACCTAGCAGCAAATAGGTACCTGGGTGTTAGTCGACTGGTGTGGGTCGCATCCTGGGGGACAAGATTAAGGACCCCAATGGAAATAAGTTAGACAGTCCTCGATGACGCACTGACTTTCTTGGGTTATCCTGGGTGGCTAACCCTCCGGGGCTAAAAATCCGAACGAAATCTTATCTTATCTTACAGCCTTCCCTATACATTCATGTTGATTCACTTATGTATCTGCTGAAGAGGATCCCAGGAAGGGCTCGAAATATACAGATCAATTAATCTTATGAGTTTCTGTTTCCATGTGGGTCATTATTAATAATACAGCTAAAAAATATACTGATAACATTAGGACAATGTTTAATGTAGCTTAGCGTAAAAAAGACCCGTAAAGGAAGAACTTTAGCGCTTCCCCATTAATAATAATAATACTGGCTACACTGTCATCGCCACAACCATCAGCATCACTCATATATCCGGACCTGCTCACATACCGCCTAACTGGCAACTAAATTTTGCACAAACCGGACGTCATTAATGAAAAAACGGGACGCTATATTTAAGACGGCCAGTGAAGAAAAAACAGTGGTAAATGTTGAGTCATGAAGGAGTGGCCAGGATGATGTGTAGTTTTTATGTTGTTCCCTCTTATGTCGTACCAGCAACAGGATTCTGTTATTATTATTATTATAATCAAAAAAGAAGCGCTAAGCCACAAGGGCTATACAGCGCTGCAGGGTAGGGAAGGAAGCAAGGGAATTGGATGGCAGAAGGGAGGGGGGATGATCAGCAGGTTACAGAAAACAGCGGGGCAGGGGATAGTACGGGGGTAGAGGGTAGGAAGAGATTGAAGTAGAAAGGGCTGAAAGTATCAGAATTTGTGAAGTAAGTCAGTCGTTGTCAAAAAGTCAATGAGAGAGTCCGGATGAAAGGAGGGTCCATCAGCGAGAAGGGAAGGTAAAGAGAGAGCAGCGGGGCGAAGACGACGACGGAGGTAAATTCTGCGTGCTCGTTGATAAAGTGGGCAGTGCAACAGAATGTGGCTGACTGATAATGGAGCTTGGCAATTCTCACAGAGAGGAGCAAGACGCCTCTCCATGAGATATCCATGAGTAAGACGAGTATGGCCAATGCGAAGACGGGAGAGAGTAGTCTCCCAACCTCGACACTGGTGATAAGAAGACGGCCAGTAACCTATACTCGGTTTAATAGACTGAAACAGGATTCTGTTGTTTTTCCACCCTCATGTTGTACCAGCAACAGGACTCTGCTGTGCTTCCACCCTTACGTTGCACCAACAACAGGACTCTACTGTGCTTCCACCCTTATGTTGCACCAACAACAGGACTCTGCTGTGCTTCCACCCTTATGTTGCACCAACAACAGGACTCTGCTGTGCTTCCACCCTTATGTTGCACCAACAACAGGACTCTGCTGTGCTTCCACCCTTACGTTGCACCAACAACAGGACTCTACTGTGCTTCCACCCTTATGTTGCACCAACAACAGGATTCTACTGTGCTTCCACCCTTACGTTGCACCAACAACAGGACTCTACTGTGCTTCCACCCTTATGTTGCACCAACAACAGGACTCTGCTGTGCTTCCACCCTTATGTTGCACCAACAACAGGACTCTGCTGTGCTTCCACCCTTATGTTGCACCAACAACAGGACTCTGCTGTGCTTCCACCCTTACGTTGCACCAACAACAGGACTCTACTGTGCTTCCACCCTTATGTTGCACCAACAACAGGATTCTACTGTGCTTCCACCCTTACGTTGCACCAACAACAGGACTCTACTGTGCTTCCACCCTTATGTTGCACCAACAACAGGATTCTACTGTGCTTCCACCCTTATGTTGCACCAACAACAGGACTCTACTGTGCTTCCACCCTTATACTGTACCAACAACAGGGAACTGTTGTACTTTTCTTCTCATATTGTACTGTAACAGTACCAGTGAACTGTCAATGTTCCCTCTATATTGTTCCAACACCAGTGAACTGTCAGAACCTTCCCCGTTGTTTTAGTTATCAGAGGTGTAAAGTTATTATGATGCTGCAATAGGCTAGTTTCTCTTGATAAATCATAGAGTCCGCATCAGAGGTGGGACTCCACTGAAAATGTCAGGGCGCTGAAGATGTTAAAAGTGAGTTGTGAATGTCCTCTGACAGACAGGACAGCTTATTAATCTATGGTTAACTGTTAAATCCAGTTGGCAATCATTCCGGTGAGGTTCCAGGCGTCTTTCCATGTTTGGGTATCTGTCTGTGAGTCATGGTGGATATTCGTAAAGTTTTAAACTTTTGAAGGTATTTTCCGCCCACACCATGGGTATGAGGTGCATAATAAACATTAAACTAAACCAATAATAATAATAATAATAATAATAATAATAATAATAATAATAATAATAATATCTTTATTACTACCAGTGCATGTACAAGGTGTATACCTTGTACATCAGTGACATACTACTATATAGAAAGCTGCTTGTTATGCTGAGCATTTCCCGCAAATTAGGTCAGTTTTGTCCCAGGATGTGACCCACACCAGTCCACTAACACCCAGGATGTGACCCACACCAGTCCACTAACACCCAGGTACCCATTTTGCTGACGGGTGAACATAGACAACCGGTGTAAGGAAACATATCCAGTGTTTCTACCCTTGCTGGGAATCGAACCTGACCCTCAGCGTGTGAAGCGAGAGCTCTTACTACCAGACCACGGGCCGCCGTATATGGCAATGAATAAAAACAAGGTCTTATAGACAAACGAGTGCCATGAGGTCAGACTAGGAGAAAAAACGGGTCACTTTTGAAGTCGTGAATTTGTGAGATCAAGTCTAGGTGAGAACAGATGCTAGTGAGATTAGTGGGTGGGGCTAAGGTGACAAGTCTCTTATATGAATCACACAATGAGTATGGATCGAAACCATGGCAGTTTATTATATGAAACATGAACGATGTGGACAATAGATCCAGCCACCATGGTTTGCTTAATGGTGTATCTGAAAGTCTGGGCCAGTGTCCCCAATGTAGAATTTATCACACGCACCACATGGTATGTTGTATACTCTTATTGTGCAAAATAGTTCTGGGTTTAGTGTTCCCGTGATCGTTTTGATAGATTTGATGGCAAGGACTGCTGCATCCAGGTTGTTTTTGAGAATCAGATCGATTGTGATGGCAGCCTGCCCAGCGGGAAGGACCACGCGTCTACTAGTAAGTAAGTAAGTAAGTAAGTTTATTCAGGTATACACAAATACAGTTACATAGAATTATCATACATAGCAGCATATGTGTAGAGAACCTAGGATAACCCAAAAAAGTCAGACAGAGTGACTTATTTCCATTGGGGTCCTTTTACCTTATTATTATAGTATAAAGGTTATAATATTTTTTTATTGTTCTACAATGAAGATAACATCTTATTATCCTACTAAAAAGACTATCTGCGACACCAAGGTCATTAAGACTATCTACAATACGAGTGTCATTACAAGGAATAAGGTAAAAATTTACACGTATGTTAGCTAAAAAATAGAAAATCATTCCCCTCCCTTTCTGTAGCTACAGTCATCAGAACCTTTTGGCACTCTTCTTGAACTGGTTCGCGCTATGACTGGCTTTGACATGTGCGGGTAGTCTGTTCCATTCCTTTATTGCTGTACAATAAAAGGTGTTTGAAGCCTGGCCACTGACTGTGGGTACTACAAAGTTGTGCTCTCTCCCCCTAGTTCTGTGATTGCTTTGGTTCCCAGCCTTGACAAAATTGACGGCAAGATATTCTGGACATTGCTTGTGAGCAATTTTATAAACGTGATTTAGCTTCAGTTGTTTTACTCTGTCTTCAACATTCAGCATATCCAACTGCTGTAATTCATCCTGGCCTACATGTTCTCTTGGTCCCAGCCCCAGGATGAATCTTACGATTTTGTTCTGGGTGATTTGCAGTCTATCTTTCAGTTTTTTTGTCAAGGCAGAGTACCAAGAAGAGCAAGCGTAATCCATATGGCATTGTATAAGGGCTAGACATAGAGTCCTGCGAGCCTCAGTAGGTAGACACTGTGCTTGTCTATACAGGAACTTCAGTCTGGCATTCGCTTTCTTTACTACACTGTTCCCTATCAATTCTCCTGACATGCTTGGGTCAAAGGGGATTCCCAAATATTTTACTGATGAAACCAAAGTGATGGGCTCCCCATTACATTGAACATTAAAATTATTTACCCTTCTCAGTTTATGTTTCGTGCCAAAGAGAATGGCTTCAGTTTTCCCTAGGTGTAATGATAGTTTGTTGTCTACTAACCATTTGCTGCAGGACTCCAGTTCCAGTGTTAAAACATTAGCAATATCTTGTGGGTCTTTACCTGACACTAACAGCGCACTGTCATCTGCATACAGTAGGAGTTTGCACTTGACACTGATAGGCATATCATTGACATAACATAAGAATAATAAGGGACCCAGAATACTACCTTGGGGAACTCCACATGTTATCGGCAGGGGTTCTGATTCTGTTTTGTTGATTTTGACTATTTGTCTCCTATTGCTAAGGTAGGACTTAAACCAGTCTACAGAACCTATACCGATAGTTTGAAGTTTATTACATAATATATTGTGGTTGACAGTATCGAAGGCCTTTTGCAGGTCTAAGGTTACCATGCCTATGAGGTTCCCCTTTGACATTTCAGTTCTCAGGTAATCCATCAGATTAATAAGGGAGGTTCGGTTGAGTAGGATCTTCTAAAGCCCGATTGATAGCTATGGAGAATTTTGTTGTCATTAAGGTACTTAACTACTTGAGAATACACCGCCCTCTCTAGAATTTTAGATATTATACTGAGTATACTAACAGGCCTATAGTTGCTTACATCAGACCTACTATTTTTCTTAAAGATAGGAGTAACTCTGGCCTCCTTGAACCCCTCCGGTACTGTATTAGTGGTGATTGATAGATTTATTATGTGAGCAATAGGGATTGACAGTTCAGAAGCACCATCTTTTAGGAACTTAGACGGGATGTTATCAGGGCCTGTGCTCTTAGTTGGGTTTAACCTGCTTAGTTCTTTTTGAATAAAGTCATGAGATACACTTACTAGTTGACAACTGTTTGGGGTTACCCCTTTATTGGTATAGTATGTTTGAAACTTATCAGAGTCTGTGTTAAAGGTATTTGATGCAGCTGGTAGTTTACTTACTAGTGTTGATGCAACAGATGTGTAGTATGAATTAAAGCAATTTGCCACCTTAGATGTTTCGTGGCATACCTCATTATCGATAGTGAGTACTATGTTAGACCTATCTACTGGCTTATGGCTATACCCCAACTGTTTTAGTTGATGCCAGAGCTTTCTGGGGTTATGCTTATACTCTTCAATTTTTGAGCAGTAGTGCTTCGCCTTTGCTCCTTTTATAAGTCTCTGTACTCTGTTCCTCACCCTTTGGAATTCATTTAGTGCTGCAATATCCTGTCTGTTTGCTTTAAATCTTTTTAGCAGCTGGTCTCTGAATTTCATATTATCTAATATCTCAGTAGTCATCCAGGGTTCAGTTCTTCGTTTAATCCTAACCTCTTTAACTGGTGCAATATTATCAAGGATGGTAGTGAACATTGTTTTGAATTTTTCCCAGGCATCGTTTACGTCCGTGCAACTTGTTATCTCTGTCCAGTCACAATTGTGTAGCCTATTTACCAGTGTTTCTTTACTGTAGTTTCTAGTTGATCTCATTTTTATTGTCCTGTGTAGGCCTATCCTATCCCTAGTTATTTTCCTGGTGCAGTAAATGATGAAATGATCACTAAGACCTGTGGTAATGACGCCTGACTGACTAATGTTCTCAGCGCGGTTACAAAGTATGTGGTCAATTAGGGTGGCTGAGAACTGTGTGATCCGGGTTGGAGTATTAATAAGTTGAGTGTAACTATTTAATCCTAGAATTTGCTTATACCTTTTGCATAGCCCGTTATTTTGCTGCTGAAAACAGATATTGAAGTCGCCCAGTATTATTGTCTCGCAATTGTTTTCAACTCCGGACAAGACTCTGGAAAAGTCTTCTAAGAACTGGTCCTGGGTAGGAGGGCGGTAACTAGTTCCTACTAAGATGGGTTTGGTCTTGGGAAGCAGCACTTCAAACCATAGAATCTCCAGTTTATTGTTATTTAAATCAGGTCTTGGGTTGTAAGCTAAGTCGTTTCTAATATAGGCACATACTCCACCACCCTTTCTGTTCCTATCTAAGCGTTTTATATTGTAACCATCTATTTTGACCTCGTCGTCAGTCACCGTATCATCCAACCAAGATTCAGAGATGGTTATAACTGCCGCCCTAATTTTGTTAGCTAGAATCCTAATCTCTGCCAATTTAGGAAGAAGTGATCTTGCATTGACATGAATAAAGTGAAGGCCTGTTTTCATAAAACAATCATAATCATCAATATATGGCAATGGGTCATTTGTATTAAAATTAGGTAAATCAATGTCATCACTGCTAAAGGGTAACTGTGCCAAAGTGCATTTGTTACACACAAAATGAATTCTGGCACCGTTGCTATAATTGTACATACATCCATCATGCACCCACCCCTTACACATTTTACATAAGGTGCCTTTTCTGTTTTTCATGCGTACTTTAGTACAGTGTATACATCTGTTTGGTAGTGTTTGAGATAATAATGGCTGTATTGTCTCACATTGACCTATGTATGCATTACCTATGGAGTTAAGGTTATCATCCCTAGCTACTAGACCGTCATTATTGCCGTCATTTATCTGTCTGTTTTTCCTCTGCACAATAGTTTGAGGTCCTGGATTAATTTGGATATCACCACTTAAGAGCGCTACAATAAGAGCTGTGTGCCATTGTTTTTGTTTAGGTATGCGGTGTTGCCATACCTTGCGGCGATAGTGAGGTTTACTTTTCTGGTAGGATGGCAACTGTTGGGCTTTTACTGTCCAGGGCGCTGTTACTCCATTCACCTTTTCCAACCCCCATGACTGATTTCTTTCTTCATGAATTTGAAGAAGAAATATAAATATAATTATGGCAGCCTGTACCCCTCTAATGCCTGCCATTTTCACTCTTCGCTCTTTTACTCATATACAATAATATTTATTTCTCTTTTCCAGTCCCTAGTACACTTAGTATCTGCTTTAGCAATCACACTGAATTACTAGTAAAATTTCCTCTTCAAAAACCTCTTCACTGCTCACTTTTCCCTTAACTTCACAAAACCCTTACAATTAACCCCTTCAAACACACTCCCCTTCACATCACACTTCACAGTCTGGCTTCCCCAATTAACTTCTAACTCCTTTCCATTCTGGTAGATCAGAAAGGTTTAATCCATGGTTTTATCCTTCCAAATCCCCCTCAGATCCATTTATCGGGGATTGTGTGGTGTTGTTGACTGCCTGACCTGTTTTGCTGACTCAGCCATTTTTAAAACACTTAGGGGAGTAACGCCACCTACCACCTGACTTTCTTTGAGTTTATAGATATATTTGGCGTTTTCTGCTATGATTCTCTCACTGTACACGGTAGTGAAAATAGGTTCAGCTACTAAAACATTAACCTTGACTGTTTAACTATTCACTTCTTTCTCACGGCTGGCACTGAGGGATAACCGTCCTATACCTTGGAGTTTTATACTGTTGATTTGACGATGTCTCCTGTGTTTCCCTCTCGTTAGCACTGGTACAGATGATATGATGGTGGTACAGATATGATGCTACTGTCAACAGATGAACGTCAGTAAAGATGAGAGTTTCACTTCGCTAGTTGTACGTCTGGCAGTAGCTGCTGTTTGAATGCCGGTCAGCCATGTTTAAAGGCTCAAATCTTTCCACTGTTTGGCACTGACGAAAAAAGTCCTACAGACCTGGCATTTCCTTGGAGATTTAGTTGATCAGGATTTCTGCCATGTTGTCTTCCCGTTTAACACTGGTGCAGTTGATATGGAGGTCAGTTATTTCATTTAGTGGAAAACGTCTTGTGTCTGGTTCACGTCTGGTAGCAGGTCTGGTACTTGAATGCCGGTCCCTCTTCTGTCATATTTAGTCCATTTCGTTGTCGTCACCGTCAGTTTTTATGTAACTATAGTTAACTTGCATGTTGTTGCAGCAGTACTTGCAAATTTGGCCATCACTGGAGTTCGGATAGGCCCAGGGGACGGCAAGATATAGGAGCAGCCTTGTTGCTGCTTGCTGCCCCACACAATGGTATCGTCTTTGAGGGGAAAAATATACACATATGCAGCATAAAGTGATCCTTCATTGATTACGTTTCGCCCACACAGTGGGCTTTATCAAGTCACAAAAAGGATCACATTATATTGCATCTGTGTAGGTATTTAATGCCTTTTATTTTCTTTGAGTGTGCTGTGTGTGAGGAACACTGTGTGTCTGCAGGAATGGATAAAGTCCGGTGAGAACTTGAGGTTTAGAAACACGTTCTCAATGTCTTCTCGTTCTTCTGAAACGATGCTGCAGATTAGGATGAAAAAACTCGCAACTTGGTTTGAGGTCGTAGTGGGAGTAAGAGTAAAAACTCTCTTTTGTACTAGTGTGACCTGTATGGAGAGCTTAACTATATTAAGTATCTGAACAAAGAGACTGAAACATAGGAAACGATAAGGTGGACAGAGACAGGATGTTCCAGAGATGGGACACAGCGACAAGTTGAAGACTCAGATAAGTCACAGGGATGTTAGGAAGTATTTCTTAAGCCATAGAGTTGTCAGGAAGTGGAATAGTCTGGAACGTGAGATATTGGAGGCCGAACCATAAATAGCTTTATAAGAAGAGATGCGATAAAGCTCATGGAGCAGGGAGAGAGTGGACCTTGTGGCGACCAGTGAAGAGGCGGGGCCAGGAGCTATGAATCGACCCCTGCAACCACAATTATGTGAGAACAGGAAAAACAGCACAGACTGGGGAAGAACACGGCTGTTACACCACGAAAACGACAGGACCAGACATAAGTTAGAAAGCAGCAGTAATCTACCTCACCAAAACCACTGAGCATGACAATGTATATGTTGACTGCACCATTGCCCACACTCTCCAAGATTTATATCATAAACATAATAAACACCAACTCCTTTCTCTCGCCAGTTCCTGACCTCAGCTAGACTTGATCTCGCAATTTCATGACTTCACGTGTGACCTGTCTTTCTCGAAGCCTGACCTCACGTGTGACCTGTCTTTCTCCAAGCCTGACCTTACGTGTGACCTGTCTTTCTCCAAGCCTGACTTCACGTGTGACCTGTCTTTCTCTAAGCCTGACCTCACAGAGCTCATTTGCCTTATGATTCCTGTAACCTGATAAAGCCCCAACTTGGTCGAAACATTGCATTATAAGGAGTCTCTGTTACCAATGTCTTTATTTCCACTTGTCTCTTCCCATTGTCTACAGAAGAATACTGCAAACATGTCCGAAAATCAGACTTTCCTGTTGGGGATTGGCAAATCGTGAATAACGGACCGAGTGGCCGAGTCTGGATGTTCGTGGTTCTGACCGTGTCCAGGAACCCAGCGAAAACCGACTTCAGGTTCTGACCGTGTCCAGGAACCCAGCGAAAACCGACTTCATTGTGTGTGCTAGAAATCCGACCTAACCATTGTTGTATACGAAGTGCGCTGAGATGTAGAGGGTAATATTTCTGTGTAACTTTTAATGGACCTTGAGACTCTGAAACAAGTAAGGCGACATTGTTGCAGTGTGTATGGTAGCAATGGGAGTGAAAATACTGGCTGACTATATTACGGACTTACTCAGTTTGGAAAGATTGTTGCATAAGTCGAATAAGACACATGGTGATGATTAAGACACATGGTGATGATTAAGACACATGTGCAACAGTTGGGAATCTTTATTGTTGAAACGTTTCGCCTACGTTTCTTCAGTCAAATACAGAGACAGTGAAATGAAGATGATGTAATCAGTTCATTAACCCTGGATAAATAGTATTTGAGGTGATCAGTCCCTCAGCCTGGAGAAGAGTTCAACTGAACTCTTCTCCAGGCTACTACACCTGCCACACCTGCTGTCTTTGTATTTAACTGAACAAGTCAACATGTGCAACTGCTGCACATGTGTCTTAATCTTCAACTTTTCGGTATTTTGTACCATTATCAATAAGACACATGGTAGTGTATACCATTATTGCAGTGATACTTGTCTGACACAGCAACAAGGAATCTTACAGCAGAATGTATCTTCTTCAAGTGTACTGTCAGCCTTTGGCCCAACTCAGGGGTATAGCCAGCATCCACTACTGGGTTCCATCCACTTGTGATGATGTCTTCAACTGCTGCACCACTCCGCTAGCCTTTATCAAGGCTGAGGGATTAAACCCTCATAAAGGCTGAGAGACTGAACACATATCAAAGCCGAGAAACTGAACACCTATCAAGGCTGAGGGACTGAACACCTATCAAGGTTGAGAGATCGAACACCTACCAAGTTTGAGGGACTGAACACCTATCAAGGCTAGGAGACTGAACATCTATCAAGGCTGAGGGACTGAACATCTATCAAGGCTGAGGGACTGAACATCTATCAAGGCTGAGGGACTGAACGTCCATCAAGGCTGAGAGACTGAACGTCCATCAAGGCTGAGAGACTGAACACCCATCAAAGACTGAGGGACTGAACACATATCAAGACTGAGAGACTGAACACCCATCAAAGACTGAGGGACTGAACATATATCAAGACTGAGGGACTGAACACACATCAAGACTGAGGGACTGAACACCCATCAAGACTGAGGGACTGAACATATATCAAGACTGAGGGGCTGAACACCCATCAATGTGGAGAAATTTTCTCCATGAGGGGGTATCAGCCCCCTTCAGCCCCTTTCAGCCCTGAGGGGCCCAGACCTCTCAGAAGGGGCAAGCATCTTGTTTACTGCTACAGCGAGTAATTGATCCCAGATGCAGTACCAGTATGCGACGTGTGGTCAAGCGACCGCCGCTCCTTGCAAGACTCCAGTGATGCAAAGTGTAGTTTAATAAGAGACAGTCCATCTCTTACCTTAGCAGGACAATTAAGGAAAATCCTGCTCCCACTTTATTACCATGGTAAAGATAGTGTACATTGTTGTCTATGCTTAAGACAGCAAGATTCAAGCATTCTGCTTTGCTTCATGGAGGAAGTTTGGCAAGGAAGCAAAAGTACTAGGTCAGCTTTTCCTTTATGTGCTACGAGTAGTGACGGTGTAGGAGGCTGTGGCGTCTTCAGATTACTTTTGACTCTACTGAGAGTGACACTGACGCCAGGATAACCAACAAAGAACACTGATCTGTGCGTTAGTGTGAACAAAGTATCTCATAAAACACAATAAACACTTAAGAGAAGTGTGATCAGCTTCTTCAGTGATAAGATTGTGAACAATAAAGACAAATCTTGTGGAACATAGTGTACCAGTGTGCATATTCCTAGACTATGGAAGACGTGGACATCCAAGGACACTTCAGCTTCTATCAAGCCACCGATACCTGTCGAAGGTGTGAAGAACACCGTAGCTCACACTACAAGAGCAAGGTGGGTTACGAATTTCTTGTAAGAGGGACTGTGCAGCTCTTGAGTCGCAAGGAGTTTGTAATCAACCTATAGTCGGCAGTGAGGTGCGGACTTTTGAGTCCACACAATTAAGTTTGTCAGCCATCAGTGAATGAAGTATGCTGACATAACACCCCCTAGGGGTAATTTATTGTTTACATAATATGATCTATTACAGCCAGTTGAGAGATTATCATGACAATTCAAGACCTCCTCTGCAGGGGCGGCTGTGTAGACGATTTGCTGTCTTTTATCAGCTAAGTATTCCCTATATTTAAAATTATAAACTTAGCTGGTAACCCATTTCTCAACAATCAAAGCCGAGAGACTGAACGCCCATCAAAGCCGAGAGACTGAACACCCATCAAAGCCGAGAGACTGAACACCCATCAAAGCCGAGAGACTGAACACCCATCAAAGCCGAGAGACTGAACATCCATCAAGGCTGAGAGACTGAACGCCCATCAAAGCCGAGAGACTGAACACCCATCAAGGCTGAGAGATTGAACACCCATCAAGGCTAAGAGACTGAACATCCATCAAGGCTGAGAGACTGAACACCCATCAAAGCCGAGAGACTGAACATCCATCAAGGCTGACTGAACATCAAGGCTGAGAGACTGAACATCCATCAAGGCTGAGAGACTGAACATCCATCAAGGCTGAGAGACTGAACACCCATCAAGGCTGAGAGACTGAACATCCATCAAAGCCGAGAGACTGAACATCCATCAAGGCTGACTGAACATCTATCAAGGCTGAGAGACTGAACATCCATCAAAGCCGAGAGACTGAACATCCATCAAGGCTGACTGAACACCCATCAAAGCCGAGAGACTGAACACCTCAAAATTACATCTCAACTTCTTGCACTGTCTCCTGTTATATAATTTCTTTATTGGTTTAAAAAAGTCATCGGTTGTCAAAACATAGACACACTACAGGTGTTGTTGTCTTGTACCTGTGTCTTAGTCCTCAGGTGGCCAGTATTGTTTATTATTAATGTAATAATTAGGTTCTTGTGTTTATATAAAACCATTATCAAGTTTATTGGGATGATAAAAAGATGTTTGGGGGATATTAATCAAACTCGGAATACAACCTTCCAGTCAGGTTCTGTCCTAGTACACTCGACACTGCTTTTCTAAACACAAGAACACTGTACAACATCCCGTGTAGACACCAGTGTCTACAGCATCCCATGTAAACAGTGTCTACAGCATCCCATGTAAACAGTGTCTACAGCATCCCATGTAAACAGTGTCTACAGCATCCCATGTAAACAGTGTCTACAGCATCCCATGTAAACAGTGTCTACAGCATCCCATGTAAACAGTGTCTACAGCATCCCATGTAAACAGTGTCTACAGCATCCCATGCAAACAGTGTCTACAGCATCCCATATAAACAGTGTCTACAGCATCCCATGTAAACAGTGTCTACAGCATCCCATGTAAACAGTGTCTACAGCATCCCATATAGTATCTACAGCATCCCATGTAAACAGTGTCTCCAGCATCCCATATAAACAGTGTCTACAGCATCCTATGTAAACAGTGTTTACAGCATCCCATGTAAACAGTGTCTACAGCATCCCATATAAAAGTGTCTACAGCATCCCATGTAAACAGTGTCTACAGCATCCCATATATTGTCTACAGCATCACATATAGTGTCTACAGCATCCCATGTAAACAATGTCTACAGCATCTCATGTAAACAGTGTCTACAGCAGCCCATGTAAACAGTGTCTACAGCAGCCCATGTAAACACAGAGGTGTTTAGAGAAACAATTTAACATGAACGTGAAGTAAGAGACAGAGAAGAAAGTTGTGTTGTCTTCAAACATGTGGATATTCTTCATCATTCTCACAACTGGAGAGACGTATACTACACAACCCGCACATAGGAGAGAGGAACTTACGACGACGTTTCGGTCTGACTTAGACCATTTACGACGTCACACTGACTTTGTAAATGATCCAAGTTGGACCGAAACATCGTCCTATGTTTCTCCTATGTGTGGGTTATTTGTATATTGTTCCAGTCAGGGTATTGTATTTTTGTTCTCGTGGAGAGAAGGTTACATCACACACGAAAGTGCTTGCTAATATACCAGAAAATATTTGACTCAGGATTAATCTACCATCACCAAACTTACAGTCTGTCGAAGGGCCAATGGAAGGCCTAGACATATTCCTGAATTTACTTTATAGAAACGTTCCGACTCCAAACCTGACGCATTAAGTTAGAACTTAGTAAAAAATGTTGTAGATGCTGGAGAAAATAGACTCAAATTCAGTGTGGAGAGTCAGGTGGAGAATGCTGGGTAGCGGACCTGTAAGTGACCGCTGAGAATCTTTGGCAGGTTGGATCTGAGGAGGACCCCCGCTGAACGGGCGGGTGTGTACTCTAGTTGTGGTTGCAGGGTTCGATTCACAGCTCCTGGCCCTGTAGGTTGGATCTGAGGAGGACCCCCACTGGACGGGCGGGTGTGTACTCTAGTTGTGGTTGCAGGGTTCGATTCACAGCTCCTGGCCCTGTAGGTTGGATCTGAGGAGGACCCCCACTGGACGGGCGGGTGTGTACTCATCTAGTTGTGATTGCAGGGTTCGGTTCACAGCTCCTGGCCCTGTAGGTTGGATCTGAGGACCCCCACTGGACGGGCGGGTGTGTACTCATCTAGTTGTGGTTGCAGGGTTCGATTCACAGCTCCTGGCCCTGTAGGTTGGATCTGAGGAGGACCCCACTGGACGGGCGGGTGTGTACTCATCTAGTTGTGATTGCAGGGTTCGGTTCACAGCTCCTGGCCCTGTAGGTTGGATCTGAGGAGGACCCCCACTGGACGGGCGGGTGTGTACTCATCTAGTTGTGGTTGCAGGGTTCGGTTCACAGCTCCTGGCCCTGTAGGTTGGATCTGAGGAGGACCCCCACTGGACGGGCGGGTGTGTACTCATCTAGTTGTGGTTGCAGGGTTCGGTTCACAGCTCCTGGCCCTGTAGGTTGGATCTGAGGAGGACCCCCACTGGACGGGCGGGTGTGTACTCATCTGTTGTGGTTGCAGGGTTCGGTTCACAGCTCCTGGCCCTGTTAGGTTGGATCTGAGGAGGACCCCCACTGGACGGGCGGGTGTGTACTCATCTAGTTGTGGTTGCAGGGTTCGATTCACAGCTCCTGGCCCCGTGTCTTCACTGGTCGCCATGTATCAAAATAGGATAACGATGAACTTTCTTTGTTCATTTATGTTATAGAAGCCGTTGTTCTGGTTGAAGTTGTTAGATATACACATCAGTGATGATTCTAGGATTCTGTGGTGGTGTCTTCTTCTCTGACGATAAGTCTTGTGTTTCTGCAATTGATTATATGGTTGTGGAAATTTCGGTGTTTAATGAAGGCATTCAATGCCCGCAGTGGAAAAAGGAGAGCGCCCTGAAATATGTGGCATTTTGCCGAGGAGACGAGCTGGAAATAAATAGTTGTCCAGGGCAGCTGGTGTTAACTGCTGGCTGGACAAACTGCTGGCTGGACAAACTACTGGCTGGACAAACTGCTGGCTGGACAAACTGCTGGCTGGACAAACTACTGGCTGGACAAAAATACTGGCTGGACAAACTGCTGGCTGGACAAACTGCTGGCTGGACAAACTGCTGGCTGGACAAACTACTGGCTGGACAAACTGCTGGCTGGACAAACTGCTGGCTGGACAAACTACTGGCTGGACAAACTACTGGCTGGACAAACTGCTGGCTGGACAAACACTGTAAAGACAATCTAGTACCATTTACAGATAAATGGGATCTTGATCTGTTTGTGACTTGATAAAGTCCACTGTGTGGGCGAAACGTTGTCAATAAAAGATCGCATTATACATTTGTGTCGGTACAGGAGGGTCCCGCTGTACAGTAATGTGTATACTGTATATGTATTTTTAGGCCTAGCTCTGTTGCTCACTTAATGTGATAGTGTAAACATGTTTTAACAGGCTTTTGTACGCATTTGAAAGTGAAAAATAAGGCGGCTGTTTCACTTTACAGCAATTTCCGTTTTACAACAGTGGCCCGGAATCTAACCTGCTGTATAAGCGGGGCCCTGACTGTAAGAGAGATAAGATAAGATTTCGTTCGGATTTTTAACCCCGGAGGGTTAGCCACCCAGGATAACCCAAGAAAGTCAGTGCGTCATCGAGGACTGTCTAACTTATTTCCATTGGGGTCCTTAATCTTGTCCCCCAGGATGCGACCCACACCAGTCGACTAACACCCAGGTACCTATTTGCTGCTAGGTGAACAGGACAACAGGTGTAAGGAAACGTGTCGAAATGTTTCCACCCGATGAGAATCGAACCCGGGCCCTCCGTGTGTGAAGCGGGAGCTTTAGCCACCAGGCCACCGGGCCAACGTAGTAGTTGCTACTTAGGTCACGTATCATGAGAACATAAGGATATAAGAACACCTACCTAGCATAGGCCTACTGGACTATTCTAGGCAGGTTCTTCCTACGCCTAAACCCTCACATATATTTCTAAGCAGTCAGCTTCCATGACTCCATTGACATGACCCAGTAAGTCTACTGTAGTGCTGTATTTATACTCTAACTTCTCTCTTCCTGTTTACCCACAATCTTTCTTCTCTCTTCCTGTTTACCCACAATCTTTCTTCTCTCTTCCTGTTTACCCACAATCTTTCTTCTCTCTTCCTGTTTACCCACAATCTTTCTTCTCTCTTCCTGTTTACCCACAATCTTTCTTCTCTCTTCCTGTTTACCCACAATCTTTCTTCTCTCTTTGTTTACCCACAATCTTTCTTCTCTCTTCCTGTTTTACCCACAATCTTTCTTCTCTCTTCCTGTTTACCCACAATCTTTTTTTCTCTCTTCCTGTTTACCCACAATCTTTCTTCTCTCTTCCTGTCTATCCACAATCTTTCTTACTTCTCTATCCAATCTCAGTTTTTGCTCTCCTCATTCTTGTCCTTCTTATTACCAAAAAAAAAAATACTCAGAATGCCAAGTACTGGTAATAATACGTAGTACTATCATTGTTAACTGGTAATAATACGTAGTACTATCATTGTTAACTGGTAATAATACTGCAGTACTATCACTGTTAACTGGTAATAATACTGTAGTACTATCACTGTTAACTGGTAATAATACGTAGTACTATCATTGTTAACTGGTAATAATACTGCAGTACTATCACTGTTAACTGGTAGTACTATCACTGTTAACTGGTAGTACTATCACTGTTAACTGGTAATAATACTGCAGTACTATCACTGTTAACTGGTAATAATACTGTAGTACTATCACTGTTAACTGGTAATAATACGTAGTACTATCACTGTTAACTGGTAATAATACTGCAGTACTATCACTGTTAAAATGGTTGTACTACACTGTTAACTGGTAATAATACTGCAGTACTATCACTGTTAACTGGTAGTACTATCATTGTTAACTGGTAATAATACTACAGTACTATCACTGTTAACTGGTAATAATACTGTAGTACTATCACTGTTAACTGGTAGTACTATCACTGTTTTAAATGGTAACAATACTGCAGTACTATACTGTTAACTGGTATACTATCACTGTTAACTGGTAATCATACTGCAGTACTATCACTGTTAACTGGGAGTACTATCACTGTTTTAAATGGTTAATACTGCAGTACTATCATTGTTAAAATGGTAATAATACTGCAGTACTACACTGTTAACTGGTAATAATACTGTTTGTACTATCACTGTTAAACTGGTAATAATACTGCAGTACTATCACTGTTAACTGGTAATAATACTGCAGTACTATCACTGTTAACTGGTAGTACTATCACTGTTAACTGGTAATAATACTGTTTGTACATCACTGTTAAAATGGTAATAATACTGAGTACTATCATTGTTAATGGTAATAATTCTGCAGTTTCTTCATGTTAATGGTTAGTTACTATCACTGTTAACTGGTAATAATACTGTAGTACTATCACTGTTTAAATGGTAATAATACTGCAGTACTATCACTGTTTAACTGGTAGTACTATTTTTTTTTCCCGTTAACTGGTAATAATACTGCAGTACTATCACTGTTAACTGGTAGTACTATCACTGTTAAAATGGTATATATACTGTAGTACTATCATTGTTAAAATGGTAATAATACTGCAGTACTATTCACTGGTAACTGGTAATATAATACTGCAGTACTATCACTGCTAACTGGTAATATTTTAGTACTATCACTGTTAACTGGTAATAATACTGTAGTACTATCACTGTTAACTGGTAATAATACTGTAGTACTATCACTGTTAACTGGTAATAATACTACAGTACTATCACTGTTAACTGGTAATAATACTGCAGTACTATCACTGTTAACTGGTAATAATACTGCAGTACTATCACTGTTAACTGGTAGTACTATCACTGTTAACTGGTAATAATACTGCAGTACTATCACTGTTAACTGGTAGTACTATCACTGTTAACTGGTAATAATACTGCAGTACTATCACTGTTAACTGGTAATAATACTGTAGTACTATCACTGTTAACTGGTAATAATACTGTGTACTATCACTGTTAACTGGTAGTACTATCACTGTTAACTGGTAATAATACTGCAGTACTTCATTGTTAACTGGTAATAATACTGCAGTACTATCACTGTTAACTGGTAATAATACTGTAGTTTCTATCACTGTTAACTGGTAGTACTATCACTGTTAATGGTATAATACTGCAGTACTATCACTGTTAACTGGTAATAATACTGCAGTACTATCACTGTTAACTGGTAATAATACTGTAGTACTATCACTGTTAACTGGTAATATTTCTGCAGTACTATCACTGTTAATGGTAATAAAAACTGTAGTACTATCACTGTTAACTGGTAGTACTATCACTGTTAACTGGTAATAATACTGCAGTACTATCACTGTTAATGGTAATAATACTGTATTTCTATCACTGTTAATGGTAGTACTATCACTGTTAACTGGTAATAATACTGCAGTACTATCATTGTTAATTGGTAATAATACTGTAGTACTATCACTGTTAACTGGTAATAATACTGCAGTACTATCACTGTTAACTGGTAGTACTATCACTGTTAACTGTAGTACTATCCTGTTAACTGGTAATAATACGTAGTACTATCACTGTTAACTGGTAATAATACTGTAGTACTATCACTGTTAACTGGTAGTACTATCACTGTTAACTGGTAGTACTATCACTGTTAACTGTAGTACTATCACTGTTAACTTTGGGAGTACTATCACTGTTAACTGGTAATAATACTGCGTACTATCATTGTTAAAATGGTAATAATACTGCAGTACTATCATGTTAACTGGTAATAATACTGTAGTACTATCACTGTTAACTGGTAATAATACTGTAGTACTATCACTGTTAACTGGTTTAAAAATTCTGTAGTTTTTATCACTGTTACTGGTAGTACTATCACTGTTAACTGGTAGTACTATCACTGTTAACTGGTAATAATACTGTAGTACTATCACTGTTAACTGGTAATAATACTGTAGTACTATCACTGTTAACTGGTAATAATACTGTAGTACTATCACTGTTAACTGGTAGTACTATCACTGTTAACTGGTAGTACTATCACTGTTAACTGGTAGTACTATCACTGTTAACTGGTAATAATACTGCAGTACTATCACTGTTAACTGGCAATAATACTGCAGTACTATCACTGTTAATGGTAATAATACTTTCAGTACTATCACTGTTAATGGTAATAATACTGCAGTACTATCACTGTTAACTGGTAATAAACTGCAGTACTTCATTGTTAACTGGTAATAATACTGCAGTACTATCCCCTGTTAACTGGTAATAATACTGCAGTACTTCACTGTTAACTGGTAATAATACTGGCAGTACTATCACTGTTAACTGGTAATAATACTGCAGTACTATCACTGTTAACTGGTAATAATACGCAGTACTATCACTGTTTAACTGGTAATTAAAACTGCAGTACTATCACTGTTTAAATGGGATAATAAATGTAGTACTATCACTGTTAACTGGTAAAATAAATGCAGTACTATCACTGTTAACTGGTAATAATACTGTAAACTATCACTGTTTAACTGGTAATAATACTTGCCCGTACATACACTGTTTTTAACTGGGTAAAAATACTGTAGTACTATCACTGTTAACTGGTAGTTTCTATCACTGTTAACTGGTAATTAAATTTCTGCAGTACTATCATTGTTAACTGGTAATAATTTCTGCAGTAAATTCACTGTTAACTGGTAATAATACTGCAGTACTATCACTGTTAACTGGTAAATAATACTGCAGTACTATCACTGTTAACTGGTAATAATACTGCAGGACTATCATGTTAACTGGAATAATACTGTAGTACTATCACTGTTAACTGGTAATATATGCAGTACTATCACTGTTAACTTGGGAGTTACTATCACTGTTAATGGTAATAATACTGCGTACTATCACTGTTAACTGGTAATAATACTGCAGTACTATCACTGTTAACTGGTAATAATACTGTAGTACTATCACTGTTAACTGGTAGTACTATCATTGTTAACTGGTATTATACTGTAGTACTATCACTGTTAACTGGTAAATACTATCACTGTTAACTGGTAATAATACTGCAGTACTATCACTGTTAACTGGTAATAATACTGCAGTACTATCACTGTTAACTGGTAATAATACTGTAGTACTATCACTGTTAACTGGTAATAATACTGCAGTACTATCACTGTTAACTGGTAATAATACTGTAGTACTATCACTGTTAACTGGTAATAATACTGCAGTACTATCACTGTTAACTGGTAGTAATACTGCAGTACTATCACTGTTAACTGGTAATAATACTGCAGTATATCCTGTTAACTGGTTAAAAATACTGCAGTACTATCACTGTTAATGGTAGTACTATCACTCTTAACTGGTAATAATACTGTAGTACTATCACTGTTAACTGGTAATAATACTGTAGTACTATCACTGTTAACTGGTAATAATACTGCAGTACTATCACTGTTAACTGGTAATAATACTGCAGTAATATCACTGTTAAAATTGGTAGTACTATCACTGTTAATGGTAATAATACGCATTTCTATCACTGTTAACTGGAATAATACTGTAGTACTATCACTGTTAACTGGTAATAATACTGCAGTACTATCACTGTTAACTGGTAATAATACTGCAGTACTATCATTGTTAATGGTAATAATACTGTAGTACTATCACTGTTAACTGGTATAATACTGTAGTACTAATCACTGTTAACTGGTAATAATACTGCAGTACTATCCCCTGTTAACTGGAAATAATACTGCAGTACTATCACTGTTAACTGGTAATAATACTGCAGTACTATCACTGTTAACTGGTAATAATACTGCAGTACTATCATTGTTAATGGTAATAATACTGCAGTACTATCACTGTTAAAATGGTAATAATACTGTAGTACTATCACTGTTAACTGGTAGTACTATCACTGTTAACTGGTAATAATACTGTAGTACTATCACTGTTAACTGGTAGTACTATCACTGTTAACTGGTAATAATACTGTAGTACTATCACTGTTAACTGGTAATAATACTGCAGTACTATCACTGTTAACTGGTAGTACTATCATTGTTAACTGGTAATAATACTGTAGTACTATCACTGTTAACTGGTAGTACTATCACTGTTAACTGGTAGTACTATCACTGTTAACTGGTAGTACTATCACTGTTAACTGGTAGTACTATCACTGTTACTGTAGTACTTTCAAATGTTAACTGGTAATAATACTGTAGTACTATCACTGTTAACTTTGGTAATAATTTCTGTAGTACTATCACTGTTAACTGGTAATAATACTGCAGTACTATCACTGTTAACTGGTAATAATACTGTAGTACTATCATTGTTAACTGGTAATAATACTGTAGTACTATCACTGTTAACTGGTAGTACTATCACTGTTAACTGGTAGTACTATCACTGTTAACTTGTAGTACTATCACTGTTAACTGGTAGTACTATCACTGTTAACTGGTAGTACTATCACTGTTAACTGGTAGTACTATCACTGTTAACTGGTAGTACTATCACTGTTAACTGGTAATAATACTGCAGTACTATCACTGTTAACTGGTAATAATACTGTAGTACTATCACTGTTAACTGGTAATAATACTGTAGTACTATCAACTGTTTAAATTTGGGAATAAATACTGTAGTACTATCACTGTTAACGGTAGTACTATCACTGTTAACTGGTAATAATACTGCAGTACTTTATCACTGTTAACTGGTAAATAAAATGCAGTACTATCATTGTTAACTGGTAATAATACTGTAGTACTATCACTGTAACTGGGTAATACTATCACTGTTAACTGGTAATAATACTGCAGTACTATCACTGTTAACTGGTAATACTGCAGTACTTTTCACTGTTAACTGGTTTAAAAATACTGTAGTACTATCACTGTTAACTGGTAATAATACTGCAGTACTATCACTGTTAACTGGTAATAATTTGCAGTACTATCACTGTTAACTGGTAATAATACTGCAGTTTCTTCACTGTTAACTGGTAATAATACTGTAGTACTATCACTGTTAACTGGTTTGTACTATCACTGTTAACTGGTAATAATACTGCAGTACTATCACTGTTAACTGGTAGTACTATCACTGTTAACTGGTAATAATACTGCAGTACTATCACTGTTAACTGGTAATTTAATACTGCGTACTATCACTGTTAACTGTAATAAAACTGCAGTACTATCATTGTTAACTGGTAATAATACTGTAGTACTATCACTGTTAACTGGTAGTTTCTTCACTGTTAACTGGTAAATAATACTGCAGTACTTCACTGTTAATGGTAATAATACTGCGTACTATCACTGTTAATGGTAATAATACTGTAGTACTATCACTGTTAACTGGTAATAATACTGCAGTACTATCACTGTTAACTGGTAATAATACTGCAGTACTATCATTGTTAACTGGTAATAATACTGCAGTACTATCACTGTTAACTGGTAATAATACTGTAGTACTATCACTGTTAACTGGTAATAATACTGCAGTACTATCACTGTTAACTGGTAATAATACTGCAGTACTATCACTGTTAACTGGTAATAATACTGTGTATATCACTGTTAATGGTAGTACTATCACGTTAACTGGTAATAATACTGCAGTACTATCACTGTTAACTGGTAATAATACTGCAGTACTATCACTGTTAACTGGTAGTACTATCACTGTTAACTGGTAATAATACTGCAGTACTATCACTGTTAACTGGTAATAATACTGCAGTACTATCACTGTTAACTGGTAGTACTATCACTGTTAACTGGTAATAATACTGCAGTACTATCATTGTTAACTGGTAATAATACTGTAGTACTATCACTGTTAACTGGTAGTACTATCACTGTTAACTGGTAATAATACTGCAGTACTATCACTGTTAACTGGTAATACTGTAGTACTATCACTGTTAACTGGTAATAATACTGCAGTACTATCACTGTTAACTGGTAATAATACTGCAGTACTATCACTGTTAACTGGTAATAATACTGCAGTACTATCACTGTTAACTGGTAATAATACTCAGTACTATCACTGTTAACTGGTAATAATACTGCAGTACTATCACTGTTAACTGGTAATAATACTGCAGTACTATCACTGTTAACTGGTAATAATACTGTAGTACTATCACTGTTAACTGGTAATAATACTGCAGTACTATCACTGTTAACTGGTAATAATACTGCAGTACTATCATTGTTAACTGGTAATAATACTGCAGTACTATCACTGTTAACTGGTAATAATACTGCAGTACTATCACTGTTAACTGGTAGTACTATCACTTAACTGGTAATAATACTGCAGTACTATCATTGTTAACTGGTAATAATACTGTAGTACTATCACTGTTAACTGGTAGTACTATCACTGTTAACTGGTAATAATACTGCAGTACTATCACTGTTAACTGGTAATACTGTAGTACTATCACTGTTAACTGGTAATAATACTGCAGTACTATCACTGTTAACTGGTAATAATACTGTAGTACTATCACTGTTAACTGGTAATAATACTGTAGTACTATCACTGTTAACTGGTAGTACTATCACTGTTAACTGGTAATAATACTGCAGTACTATCACTGTTAACTGGTAATAATACTGTAGTACTATCACTGTTAACTGGTAATAATACTGCAGTACTATCACTGTTAACTGGTAATAATACTGCAGTACTATCACTGTTAACTGGTAATAATACTGCAGTACTATCACTGTTAACTGGTAGTACTATCACTGTTAACTGGTAATAATACTGCAGTACTATCACTGTTAACTGGTAATAATACTGCAGTACTATCACTGTTAACTGGTAGTACTATCACTGTTAACTGGTTAATATACTGCAAATACTATCACTGTTAATGGTAATAATATGTAGTCTATCACTGTTAACTGGTAGTAATACTGTAAGTACTTTTCACTGTTAACTGGTAATAATACTGCAGTACTATCACTGTTAACTGGTAATAATACTGCAGTACTTCACTGTTAACTGGGGAGTACTTCACTGTTAACTGGTAATAATACTGCGTACATCACTGTTAACTGGTAATAATACTGCAGTACTATCACTGTTAACTGGTAATAATACTGCAGTACTATCACTGTTAACTGGTAATAATACTGCAGTACTATCACTGTTAACTGGTAGTACTATCACTGTTAACTGGTAATAATACTGCAGTACTATCACTGTTAACTGGTAATAATACTGTAGTACTATCACTGTTAACTGGTAGTAATACTGTAGTACTATCACTGTTAACTGGTAATAATACTGCAGTACTATCACTGTTAACTGGTAGTACTATCACTGTTAACTGGTAATAATACTGCAGTACTATCCTGTTAACTGGTAATAATACTGCAGGGACTATCACTGTTAACTGGTAGTACTATCACTGTTAACTGGTAATATTTCGCAGTATATCACTGTTAACTGGTAATAATACTGTAGTACTTTCACTGGGTTTAAATGGTAATAATACTGCAGTACTATCACTGTTAACTGGTAATAATACTGTGTTTTTACTTTTCACTGTTTTAAATGGTAATAATACTACAGTTTCTATCACCTGTTAACTGGTAATAATCTGTAGTACTATCACTGTTAATGGTAATAATTTCTACAGTACTATCACTGTTAACTGGTAATAATACTGTTAGTACTATCACTGTTAACTGGTAATAATACGCAGTACTATCACTGTTAACTGGTAATAATACTGTAGTACTTTCATGTTAACTGGGAATAATACTACAGTCTATCACTGTTAACTGGTAATAATACTGTAGTACTATCACTGTTAACTGGTAATAATACTACATATATCAGTGTTAACTGGTAAATACTGTAGTACTATCACTGTTAATGGTAATATACTGCAGTACTATCACTGTTAACTGGTAGTACTATCACTGTTAACTGGTAATAATACTGCAGTACTATCACTGTTAACTGGTAATAATACTGTAGTACTATCACTGTTAAACTGGTAATAATTACTGCAGTACTTCACTGTTAACTGGTAGTATATCACTGTTAACTGGTAATAATACTGCAGTACTATCACTATTAACTGGTAATAATACTGTAGTACTATCACTGTTAACTGGTAATAATACTGCAGTACTATCACTGTTAACTGGTAATAATACTGCAGTACTATCACTGTTTTAAATGGTAATAATACTGCAGAACTATCATTGTTAAAATGGTAATAATACTGTAGTACTATCATTGTTAACTGGTAGTACTATCACTGTTAACTGGTAATAATACTGCAGTACTATCACTGTTAACTGGTAATAATACTGCAGTACTATCACTGTTAACTGGTAGTACTATCACTGTTAACTGGTAATAATACTGCAGTACTATCACTGTTAACTGGTAGTACTATCACTGTTAACTGGTAATAATACTGCAGTACTATCACTGTTAACTGGTAATATACTGCAGTACATCACTGTTAAAATGGTAATAAAACTGCAGTACTATCACTGTTAACTGGTAGTACTATCACTGTTTACTGGTAATAATACTGCAGTACTATCACTGTTAACTGGTAATAATACTGCAGTACTATCACTGTTAACTGGTAATAATACTGCAGTACTATCACTGTTAACTGGTAATAATACTGCAGTACTATCACTGTTAACTGGTAATTTAATACTGAAGTACTATCACTGTTTAAATGGGAATAAAACTGTAGTACTATCACTGTTAACTGGTAATAATACTGCAGTACTATCACTGTTAACTGGTAGTACTATCACTGCTAACTGGTAATAATACTGCAGTACTATCACTGTTAACTGGTAATAATACTGCAGTACTATCACTGTTAACTGGTAATAATACTGCAGTACTATCACTGTTAACTGGTAGTACTATCACTGTTAACTGGTAATAATACTGCAGTACTATCACTGTTAACTGGTAGTACTATCACTGTTTTAATGGTATAATACTGCGTTTCTATCACTGTTTTAAATGGTAATAATAACTGCAGTACTATCACTGTTAACTGGTAATAATACTGTAGTACTATCACTGTTAACTGGTAGCACTATCACTGTTAACTGGTAATAATACTGCAGTACTATCACTGTTAACTGGTAGTACTATCACTGTTAACTGGTAATAATACTGCAGTACTATCACTGTTAACTGGTAGTACTATCACTGTTAACTGGTAATAATACTGCAGTACTATCACTGTTAACTGGTAATAATACTGTAGTACTATCACTGTTAACTGGTAATAATACTGCAGTACTATCACTGTTAACTGGTAATAATACTGTAGTACTATCACTGTTAACTGGTAGTACTAATCACTGTTAACTGGTAATAAAACTGTAGTACTATCACTGTTAACGGTAATAATACTGCAGTACTATCACGTTAACTGGGGAATAATACTGTAGTATATCACTGTTAACTGGTAATAATACTGCAGTACTATCACTGTTAACTGGGAATAATACTGTAGTACTATCCCCTGTTAACTGGTAATAATACTGTAGTACTATCACTGTTTAAATGGTAGTAATACTGTAGTTTTATCACTGTTAACTGGTAGTACTATCACTGTTAACTGGTAATAATACTGTAGTACTATCACTGTTAACTGGTAATAATACTGTAGTACTATCACTGTTAACTGGTAAATATATCACTGTTAACTGGTAATAATACTGCAGTACTATCACTGTTAACTGGTAGTAAAAATTACAGTTTCTATCACTGTTAACTGGTAATAATACTGTAGTACTATCACTGTTAACTGGTAATAATACTGTAGTACTATCACTGTTAACTGGTAGTACTATCACTGTTAACTGGTAATAATACTGCAGTACTATCACTGTTGACTGGTAGTAATATTACAGTACCATCACTGTTGACTGGTAGTAATATTACAGTACCATCACTGTTGACTGGTAGTAATACTACAGTAATATCACTGTTGACTGGTAGTAATACTACAGTAATATCACTGTTGACTGGTAGTAATATTACAGTACCATCACTGTTGACTGGTAGTAATATTACAGTACCATCACTGTTGACTGGTAGTAATATTACAGTACCATCACTGTTGACTGGTAGTAATATTACAGTACCATCACTGTTGACTGGTAGTAATATTACAGTACCATCACTGTTGACTGGTAGTAATATTACAGTACCATCACTGTTGACTGGTAGGTAATATTACAGTACCATCACTGTTGACTGGTAGTAATATTACAGTACTATCACTGTTGACTGGTAGTAATATTACAGTACTATCACTGTTGACTGGTAGTAATAGTACAGTACTATCACTGTTGACTGGTAGTAATATTACAGTACCATCACTGTTGACTGGTAGTAATATTACAGTACCATCACTGTTGACTGGTAGTAATATTACAGTACTATCACTGTTGACTGGTAGTAATATTACAGTACCATCACTGTGGAACTGGTAGTAATATTACAGTAATATCCCCTGTTGACTGGTAGTAATATTACAGTACCATCACTGTTGATGGTAGTAAAAATTACAGTATACACTGTTGACTGGTAGGGAATATTACAGTACCATCACTGTTGACTGGTAGTAATACTACAGTAATATCACTGTTGACTGGTAGTAATATTACAGTACTATCACTGTTGACTGGTAGTAATATTACAGTACCATCACTGTTGACTGGTAGTAATATTACAGTACCATCACTGTTGACTGGTAGTAATATTACAGTACTATCACTGTTGACTGGTAGTAATACTACAGTACCATCACTGTTGACTGGTAGTAATATTACAGTACCATCACTGCTCTCAGTACTCAAGTCATAACTGGTGTGTCAGTCTTTCACTAAACCTGTTCTTCTACTTGTGTACCTCAACAATATCTGACATCATTCTACGTCTTTCCAGACAGTGTAGTCTCGGGGTTCTCAGTCTGTCTTCGTATGAAAGATTCCTTATACAATGAATAAATTTTCTTTCCTTGTAAGCACATTCTATCATCAATGTGTATCCATTCTGTTGTATGGATACTAGAACTGGGCTGTATAATCTAAGCAAGGCCTTATGTATACATTTCTTGATGTATATCCAAGCAGTTGTTTATCTTAGACACTTAGACACTGTTGTCTTAGTTTCAGATTTCTGTCTACCATTTCCCCCCAAGAGTTTTTTTCATTTTCTTTATGATCACATTGTTTAGTTTACAAGTGGCAAGGTTATTTTTTTCAGTCCCGAGGGTCAGCACCTCACATTTTTTCACCGTGAACTGCATCAGCACTAAACCACAACTGTATATTGTTAAGCTGGAAGAACAGTAATGTATGTAGTTGAATGTATTGTCCAGCTTGAAGATCAACAGTGACTTCTGTTCAATAATTAAATGCTCTTTTTTCGTGTGGTCAACAAATAACAAGTCTAACAAGGACACAAGATTACGTTCAGCACTTTATATAGATAATATTTAGCTTGGAGTCTAAGCCTGGAAACTTTGCTGGATGTGTCTTGTTAAACAAACTTGTGGTATTTTATAAGTCTTACGTTCAATCTGACTCATTTTGCTTGTTATTACCTCTTCAAGGTCGTTAATGTAAATTATAAACAGCAGGAGACCCACATCCCACAGGTGATCCTTGAGGAACACTGTGGCATACAAAGAATACGTTACAATTTATTCGGCGTATATCACACTCCCATGTAGGCTGCCTCCCAATCAACGAACCTGGTGCTAAAAGTTTAATGATCACTAAGGTACCCGTAGTTAAATCAGTACCTTGGTTCATTGACCAATCACAGGCAAGCCCGCCTCTAACCATTCTTGGGATAGTAAGACACCTCTAACCATTCCTGGGATAGTAAGACACCTCTAACAGTCCTGGGATAGTAAAACACCTCTAACAGTCCTGGGATAGTAAAACACCTCTAACAGTCCTGGGATAGTAAAACACCTCTAACAGTCCTGGGATAGTAGAACACCTCTAACCTGGGATAGTAAGACACCTCTAACAATCCTGGGATAGTAAGACACCTCTAACAATCCTGAGATAGTAAGACACCTCTAACAGTCCTGGGATAGTAAGACACTTCTAACAGTCCTGGGATAGTAAGACACCTCTAACAGTCCTGGGATAGTAAAACACCTCTAACAGTCCTGGGATAGTAAGACACCTCTAACAGTCCTGGGATAGTAAGACACCTCTAACCTAGGATAGTAAGACACCTCTAACAGTCCTGGGATAGTAAGACACCTCTAACAGTCCTGGGATAGTAAAACACCTCTAACAGTCCTGGGATAGTAAGACACCTCTAACAGTCCTGGGATAGTAAGACACCTCTAACAGTCCTGGGATAGTAAGACACCTCTAACAGTCCTGGGATAGTAAGACACCTCTAACAGTCCTGGGATAGTAAGACACCTCTAACAGTCCTGGGATAGTAAGACACCTCTAACAGTCCTGGGATAGTAAGACACCTCTAACAGTCCTGGGATAGTAAGACACCTCTAACAGTCCTGGGATAGTAAGACAACTCTAACAGTCCTGGGATAGTAAGACAGTGATTGCTGTGACTATTGGTAAGGCTCTCCGCCACAAACTGGCCACCAAGTACATGAAACACAACAGAAAATCACCTATGTACAATATACTTAATTTATTATAATCATAACTCTGATTTTTAAAAAGATGGAGGGGTAAGCCAACGGAAGGTCTCGGTCAGGTGACCAAAAGCTCCAGCTGGGTCATCATATGACTAAGACCCGTGTCAGGAAACACTTGTCCTGTTTCCTGACAAACATTATACCTACATCTTATGTAGCGTATACAAGAGGTAACGTGCTGTGGGTGGCTGAGAATCAAAGCACTCCTTATGTGTTATCTTCGCTGATAACACCAGAATTATGATGGCAGAGGCGTCCAGTGAGGGTAACACTGGCAATGGGTTGGGCAAATGTTTTTGTTAGTGGGTGTGGGTTTGAGGTCCTGCCTAGTATGGGTCAGTAGGCCTGCTGCACTGTTCCTCCTTTCTTATGTTATGTTAGCTCTCTCATTAGATGGAAGGTATAACACCAACAAATTATGAATAAGACGCATGTGCAACACCTGGGTATTTTTATTTGGTCGTTGAATTATTAAAATCGTTAATAAAATTTAAGTAAAGAATATCATTTGCTTTATCTTGGCTCACTACCACAAAAATTTTAGTGAAGTTTAAGTTTGTTTGGTAAGAGCCTCTTGTGAATCCACATTTCCATTCTATGTTCACCAAAATGGCTATCACAAATTCAAATCATTTCCTCACCATTGACTTCAGGATAAATGGGCGGTAATCTTATGATAGGGACTTATTTCCCTTGTAGAGAGGAATATTACCATCTTCCACATGTCCAGTATGATACCCGTCAGTAGTGCTACACTGAAGCACTAGTTGCTGGATCACTAAGCTTCACCTTGAACTCTTAAGTTCCATAGATAACAGCTCATCACAGCCCAGAAATTAAATTTTCTTCAATAAGTCAGCTTGTTTGATAACGTTTGAAAAAAACGGTTTAGAAAATAGACAAGTTGTGTAAAGTGAACATAACTAAGAGTTGCACAAGTATCTTATTAATCAATTTGCTTGATAACCAAGTCTCTAGTGATTAATATATTACTTAATGTTTTCCTGAGGTCCTCAAAAAATATTCAATATGATTTCATTTGCATCTTATGTAAAGAATGACGGGAAATAATTCTTAAAGGTGAACATATTGCTGTCTCATTATCAGTAAGTTGTCTGGAGTTAGATAAACTTAACTTCTCCCTAAGGTTCGTCACATATTCTTGGAAGAAACATTTCGAGTATGTAGGTAGGTAAGTGTATGAGATACAGAAATAACAGTAAGGCGATACAAAGTTCTTTCCAACAACTTTGGTCAAACACGTCTACAAAATCTTCAACAATGAGAAAGAATAAAAAGTCACAATACCGTGACTGGAAAAATACACAAATAACCCGCACATAGAAGAATGAAACTTATGACGACGTTTTGGTTCTCTTGGACCCATTAACTAACTACAAATAACTACCATATGTGCGGGTAATTTGTGTATGACAACAGAAACAGCAGCAACATGACCTCTGCAGAAGTGTACATCTTCCCATGTAACAACTGTGACAAACTGTACAAAGGTGAAACATCCACACCTCCACATTTGCGACCATTAGAACAAGCAACCTTAACAACGACTGAGCATTAAGTGCATTTCCTATATTCACTTGATACATAGGACTGGCGCGCTACTAATTACCACTGAGTTTCGAGACTTTTTCTTCTTTTAAAGCCCGGCCTTGGGCCAGACTCGTTGACAGTGCACCTATCAGTATCTCCAACAACATAAACTACAACATTCGTTTCTACAAGTTAACTAAATCCCTTACCAGAAAACTTTGATGTTTGTGTACGGATGAGAGGTGACTCAGTTGTTCTTCACCTCAGCACTGTGTAAGTGATCTCTTGTGTCTAGCTCTTACGTGATCTCTAAATTATTTACCAGTATTTCGTCGTCACAACCAGAGCAAGCAGGTTATTTCCTGAAGTTATTTCTGTTACAAACTGCCTTAAAAACAATCCTGACCAACCTCCAGGAAGTCATTACACACTTGACTCCCACTCAAATAATTCCAGTTAAGAATATCATGTCTCGAAGCCTTGAAGTCAGAGGGGATGTATTACATTCTTGTACTAGTGTGCTGTACCTCTCCTGACTTCAAGATTATCTGCGCCTCATCTTTGACAGTATATAAATCTCCATACTGTTGCTTCAACTTCACATTGTTCCAGACTCTGGAGCAAAGCTGTTCTCCAGGTTGAGGGACTGACCACCTCAAAACTACGTCTTCGAGGGTGATAGACTGATTACATCGCCTTTACATCTCTACTGCGTCGTCTGTACTCGACTGAAGAAGCCTACTGTGTTGGTGAAACGTTTCGGAATAAAGATACCAAACTGTTGCACATGTCTTAATTATCAACTTGAAGCCCTAACAATTTCGAGCCAAAGCAGTGTTCCTTTGTTGCTTGCTAGTTCAAGGTCTCTATACATTACATCTGAAATCTGCTTCTCGCATCCATCATGAAACTACAACTAGATAGATTATGTTTAGTTGCAATTTATATGTATATGTGACGATGTGACTGAGCGGTTTAAGGCGTTAGGACGTCGCCCACTGCATTCATGGTAAGCTGGTGACCTGAGCTCGAGTCCTAGCTGGTTGTATTTCTTGGTGTATACTCTCGCTTGCTTCCAATAGGTGTATCTTGTTTGATGCAGCAGATGAAGATTTTTACCACATACATAAACACTCGACAATGTTGTTTCCATCACTGAGAAAACAATTTAAGCTCTTCTATACAGTAAGACCCAGTATCTGCGGGAGGTGGGTTCCAAGACTTACCCTGGATACCCGAAACCGCGGATAGTAGCCAACCCTATATATATAAGTCATTTTTCTTTTACATAACTATGATAAAGTTTTATTGACAAATTTAACACAATAAGTTTAGAATTATCAGTTTTTCAGTGATGGGAAGCACGTCACGACTTCTCTTACACTTGCAACAACTTGCACTTTTGGGGCCATTATTAAGTAAATTTTTTGCACTTTTGGGGCCATTATTAAGTAAATTTTTTGCACTTTTGGGGCCATTATTAAGTAAATTTTTTGCACTTTTGGGGCCATTATTAAGTAAATTTTTTGCACTTTTGGGGCCATTATTAAGTAAATTTTCTGCACTTTTGGGGCCATTATTAAGTAAATTTTTTGCACTTTTGGGGCCATTATTAAGTAAAATTTTTGCACTTTTGGGGCCATTATTAAGTAAATTTTTTGCATTTTTGGGGCCATTATTAAGTAAAATTAATGGTTATTTTTTGGGCCAGAGTGAAAAGAGGATAACTTCACCCGGAGCCGCAGATACGGACGTCCTCCTGAACAACTTTCCACAAACAACTACCGACTCTTCTAATAAACAATATCTCAGTTATTGCTACAATATCCACATTTACTGTTAATGGAAGCATTTTTAGTTTCCTTATTTTATGGCAGTGTTAAAACAACTTTTAACACATACTAAGCAAATTTTGTCTCTATCTTCCCTACGATCATTGTTTCCTGACGAACTAAACCTAACCTAACCTAACCTAACCTAACCTAACCTAACCTAACCTAACCTTACCTAACCCCCTAACCTTACCTAACCCAACCCAACCCTTTCCTAACCTAACCTAACCCAAACCCTTTCCTAACCTAACCCAAACCCTTTCCCAACCAAACCCTTACCTAACCTAACCTAACCAACCTAACCTTCCTAACCTAACCTTACCCAACCAACCAACCTTACCTAACCTAACCTAACCTTACCTAACCTAACCTAACCTTACCTAACCTAACCTAACCTTACCTAACCTAACCTAACCTAACCTAACCTTACCTAACCAACCAACCTAACCTTAAACCCAAACCCAACCTTTCCTAACCTAACCCAACCCTTTCCTAACCTAACCAAAACCTTTCCTAAACCCAACCTAACCTTACCAACCTAACCTAACCTACCTAACCTAACCTAACCTAACCTTACCTAACCTAACCTAACCTAACCTTACCTAACCTAACCTAACCCCTTACCTAACCCCAACCAACCTTACCAACCAACCTAACCAACCTTACCTAACCTAACCTAACCTTAAACCCAACCTAACCTAACCTAAACCCAACCTAAAACCTAAATAACCTAACCTAACCTTCCCCAACCTAACCAACCTAACCTTACCTAACCTACCTAACCTAACCTAACCTTACCTAAACCTAACCTAACCCCTAACCTAACCTTTAAACCCAACCTAAACCTAACCTTTCCTAACCTAACCTTACCTAACCTACCTAACCTAACCTAACCTTACCTAACCTAACCTAACCTAACCTAACCTTACCTTACCTAACCTAACCTAACCTAACCTTACCTAACCTAACCTTACCTTACCTTACCTAACCTAACCTAACCTTACCTTACCTAACCTAACCTAACCTAACCTAACCTAATCTAACCTTACCTTACCTAACCTTACCTAACCTAACCTAACCTAATCTAACCTTACCTTACCTAACCTAACCTAATCTAACCTTACCTTACCTAACCTAACCTAACCTAACCTAACCTAACCTAACCTTACCTAACCTAACCTAACCTAACCTAACCTTACCTAACCTTACCTTACCTAACCTAACCTAACCTAACCTAACCTAACCTTACCTAACCTAACCTAACCTAACCTAACCTTACCTAACCTAACCTAACCTAACCTAACCTAACCTTACCTAACCTAACCTAACCTAACCTAACCTTACCTTACCTAACCTAACCTAACCTTACCTAACCTTACCTTACCTTACCTAACCTAACCTAACCTTACCTAACCTAACCTAATCTAACCTTACCTTACCTAACCTTACCTAACCTAACCTAACCTAATCTAACCTTACCTTACCTAACCTAACCTAACCTAACCTAACCTAATCTAACCTTACCTTACCTAACCTAACCTAACCTAACCTAACCTAACCTTACCTTACCTAACCTAACCTAACCTAACCTTACCTAACCTAACCTAACCTAACCTTACCTAACCTAACCTAACCTAACCTAACCTAACCTAACCTTACCTTAACTTACCTTACCTAACCTAACCTAACCTAACCTAATCTAACCTTACCTAACCTTCTTTTGTTTCACTGTCTACTTCAACATTTTCTTTGCTATATTTGAATGTTTCTCTTTTGTTTACAGTATCACGATATTCTTACTGGCAGTGTTGACACACTTCTATGATACCTACAGTGATACCTTCAGTGATACCTTCAGTGATACCTTCAATGATACCTTCAATGATACCTTCAGTGATACCTTCAATGATACCTTCAGTGATACCTTCAATGATACCTTCAGTGATACCTTCAATGATACCTTCAGTGATACCTTCAATGATACCTTCAGTGATACTTTCAATGATACCTACAGTGATACCTTTAATGATACCTTCAGTGATACCTACAGTGATATCTTCAGTAATACCTTCAGTAATACCTTCAGTGATACCTTCAGTGATACCTTCAGTGATACCTACAGTGATACCTTCAATGATACCTTCAGTGATTTGTAGATGAATGGTTCAGAGAACCGACATGTTGATAAATTAGACACATGTGCAACTCTTGGGTATCTTTATTGAGGAAACGTTTCGCCACACAGTGGCTTCATCAGTCCATACATAGGAGAAACTTGAAGAACAGGAGGAGAATGAGGTAATCAGTCCCTCAACCTTGAGTCGATGTGTTCAGTCCATCAATCTTGAATAGAATACGGCATATGAGCGGAGAAGGAGCTTATAAACCGTATGGCAGGAGAGGTGCAGCAGTCATAGGTGGTGTCACATTTGTTCAATGTGGAAGTAGGTCGTGCCCAAGAATACTTAGGAATTCTTCGCTTGCCTAATTCTTGGGCACGACCTACTTCCACACTGAACAAATGTGACACCAGGCCCGGTGGCCTGGTGGCTAAAGCTCCCGCTTCACACACGGAGGGCCCGGGTTCGATTCCCGGCGGGTGGAAACATTTCGACACGTTTCCTTACACCTGTTGTCCTGTTCACCTAGCAGCAAGTAGGTACCTGGGTGTTAGTCGACTGGTGTGGGTCGCATCCTGGGGGACAAGATTAAGGACCCCAATGGAAATAAGTTAGACAGTCCTCGATGACGCACTGACTTTCTTGGGTTATCCTGGGTGGCTAACCCTCCGGGCTTAAAAATCCGAACGAAATCTTATCTTATCTCTTACCTATGACTGCTGCACCTCTCCTGCCATACGGTTTATAAGCTGCTTCTCCGCACGTATGCCGTATTCTATTCAAGATTGATGGACTGAACACATCGACTCAAGGTTGAGGGACTGATTACCTCATTCTCCTCCTGTTCTTCAAGTTTCTCCTATGTATGGACTGATGAAGCCACTGTGTGGCGAAACGTTTCCTCAATAAAGATACCCAAGAGTTGCACTTGCACCTTCAGTGATACCTTCAATGATATCTTCACTGATATCTTCAGTAATACCTTCAGTGATACCTTCAGTGATACCTACAGTGATATCTTCAGTAATACCTTCAGTGATACCTTCAATGATACCTTCACTGATATCTTCAGTAATACCTTCAGTGATACCTTCAGTGATAACTTTAGTGAGGCCTACAGTGATACCTTCAATGATACCTACAGTGATACCTTCAATGATACCTTCAGTGATATCTTCAGTGATACCTTCAGTGATACCTTCAATGATACCTTCAGTGATATCTTCAGTAATACCTTCAGTGATACCTTCAGTGATACCTTCAGCGATACCTTCAGAGATAACCTTAGTGAGGCCTACAGTGATACCTTCAATGATACCTACAGTGATACCTTCAATGATACCTTCAATGATGCCTTCAGTGATACCTTTAATGATACCTTCAGTGATACCTTTAATGATACCTTCAGTGATACCTTCAGTGATACCTGCAGTGATACCTTCAATGATACCTTCAATGATACCTGCAGTGATACCTGCAGTGATACGTGCAGTGATACCTGCAGTGATACCTTCAGTGATACCTTCAGTGATACCTTCAGTGATACCTGCAGTGATACCTTCAGTGATACCTGCAGTGATACCTTCAGTGATACCTGCAGTGATACTTTCAGTGATACCTGCAGTGATACCTTCAGTGATACCTTCAGTGATACCTTCACTGATACCTGCAGTGATACCTTCAGTGATACCTTCAGTGATACCTGCAGTGATACCTTCAGTGATACCTTCAGTGATACCTTCAGTGATACCTGCAGTGATACCTTCAGTGATACCTGCAGTGATACCTTCAGTGATACCTGCAGTGATACTTTCAGTGATACCTGCAGTGATACCTTCAGTGATACCTGCAGTGATACCTTCAGTGATACCTGCAGTGATACTTTCAGTGATACCTGCAGTGATACCTTCAGTGATACCTTCAGTGATACCTTCACTGATACCTGCAGTGATACCTTCAGTGATACCTGCAGTGATACCTTCAGTGATACCTTGACAAGGCTTAATCTCCTATTCATATAGATGTTAAAATTACAGTTAACACGCACATGGGAGCATGAAGCTTACAACGTTTCGGTCGTGGGACAGAAACGTTGTCATAAGCTTGTCTTTCCTATGTGCTGGTTAATGGTGCCTTGTTCCAGTCACTCTACTGCGACTTTTTATTCTTCCTAGATGTAAGACACTGCGTGTGTGCCAGTCACTGCTACTGAACCACCTACATCACTGCAATAAAACACTGGTTAGTTCTGGGGAGGCTTAAGGTGGCTTAAACTCCCTCAAAGTTCCCCTGGTTAGTTCTGGGGAGGCTTAAGGTGGCTTAAACTCCCTCAAAGTTCCCCTGGTTAGTTCTGGGGAGGCTTAAGTTGGCTTAAACTCCCTCAAAGTCCCCCTGGTTAGTTCTGGGGAGGCTTAAGGTGGCTTAAACTCCCTCAAAGTCCCCCTGGTTAGTTCTGGGGAGGCTTAAGGTGGCTTAAACTCCCTCAAAGTCCCCCTGGTTAGTTCTGGGGAGGCTTAAGGTGGCTTAAACTCCCTCAAAGTCCCCCTGGTTAGTTCTAGGGAGGCTTAAGGTGGCTTAAACTCCCTCAAAGTTCCCCTGGTTAGTTCTGGGGAGGCTTAAGGTGGCTTAAACTCCCTCAAAGTTCCCCTGGTTAGTTCTGGGGAGGCTTAAGGTGGCTTAAACTCCCTCAAAGTTCCCTTGGTTAGTTCTGGGGAGGCTTAAGGTGGCTTAAACTCCCTCAAAGTTCCCCTGGTTAGTTCTGGGGAGGCTTAAGGTGGCTTAAACTCCCTCAAAGTCCCCCTGGTTAGTTCTGGGGAGGCTTAAGGTGGCTTAAACTCCCTCAAAGTCCCCCTGGTTAGTTCTGGGGAGGCTTAAGGTGGCTTAAACTCCCTCAAAGTCCCCCTGGTTAGTTCTGGGGAGGCTTATGGTGGCTTAAACTCCCTCAAAGTCCCCCTGGTTAGTTCTGGGGAGGCTTATGGTGGCTTAAACTCCCTCAAAGTCCCCCTGGTTAGCTCTGGGGAGGCTTAAGGTGGATTAAACTCCCTCAAAGTCCCCCTGGTTAGTTCTGGGGAGGCTTAAGGTGGCTTAAGCCCCCTCAAAGTCCCCCTGGTTAGTTCTGGGGAGGCTTAAGGTGGCTTAAACCCCCTCAAAGCCCCCCTGGTTAGTTCTGGGGAGGCTTAAGGTGGATTAAACTCCCTCAGAGCCCCCCCCTGGTTAGTTCTGGGGAGGCTTAAGGTGGCTTAAACTCCCTCAAAGTCCCCCTGGTTAGTTCTGGGGAGGCTTATGGTGGCTTAAACTCCCTCAAAGTCCCCCTGGTTAGTTCTGGGGAGGCTTATGGTGGCTTAAACTCCCTCAAAGTCCCCCTGGTTAGCTCTGGGGAGGCTTAAGGTGGATTAAACTCCCTCAAAGTCCCCCTGGTTAGTTCTGGGGAGGCTTAAGGTGGCTTAAGCCCCCTCAAAGTCCCCCTGGTTAGTTCTGGGGAGGCTTAAGGTGGCTTAAACCCCCTCAAAGCCCCCCTGGTTAGTTCTGGGGAGGCTTAAGGTGGCTTAAACTCCCTCAAAGTCCCCCTGGTTAGTTCTGGGGAGGCTTAAGGTGGCTTAAACTCCCTCAAAGTTCCCCTGGTTAGTTCTGGGGAGGCTTAAGGTGGATTAAACTCCCTCAGAGCCCCCCCTGGTTAGTTCTGGGGAGGCTTAAGGTGGCTTAAACTCCCTCAGAGCCCCCCCTTGTTAGTTCTGGGGAGACTTAAGGTGGATTAAACCCCTTCAAAGTCCCCCTGGTTAGTTCTGGGGAGGCTTAAGGTGGCTTAAGCCCCCTCAAAGTCCCCCTGGTTAGTTCTGGGGAGGCTTAAGGTGGCTTAAACCCCCTCAAAGTCCCCCTGGTTAGTTCTGGGGAGGCTTAAGGTGGCTTAAGCCCCCTCAAAGCCCCCCCTGGTTAGTTCTGGGGAGGCTTAAGGTGGATTAAACTCCCTCAGAGCCCCCCCCTGGTTAGTTCTGGGGAGGCTTAAGGTGGCTTAAACTCCCTCAAAGTTCCCCTGGTTAGTTCTGGGGAGGCTTAAGGTGGATTAAACTCTCTCAGAGCCCCCCCTGGTTAGTTCTGGGGAGGCTTAAGGTGGATTAAACCCCTTCAAAGTCCCCCTGGTTAGTTCTGGGGAGGCTTAAGGTGGCTTAAGCCCCCTCAAAGCCCCCCTGGTTAGTTCTGGGGAGGCTTAAGGTGGCTTAAGCCCCCTCAAAGCCCCCCTGGTTAGTTCTGGGGAGGCTTAAGGTGGCTTAAACTCCCTCAGAGCCCCCCTGGTTAGTTCTGGGTAGGCTTAAGGTGGCTTAAACTCCCTCAAAGTCCCCCTGGTTAGTTCTGGGGAGGCTTAAGGTGGCTTAAACTCCCTCAAAGTTCCCCTGGTTAGTTCTGGGGAGGCTTAAGGTGGATTAAACTCCGTCAGAGCCCCCCCCCCTGGTTAGTTCTGGGGAGGCTTAAGGTGGCTTAAACTCCCTCAAAGTTCCCCTGGTTAGTTCTGGGGAGGCTTAAGGTGGATTAAACTCTCTCAGAGCCCCCCCTGGTTAGTTCTGGGGAGGCTTAAGGTGGATTAAACCCCTTCAAAGTCCCCCTGGTTAGTTCTGGGGAGGCTTAAGGTGGCTTAAGCCCCCTCAAAGCCCCCCTGGTTAGTTCTGGGGAGGCTTAAGGTGGCTTAAGCCCCCTCAAAGCCCCCCTGGTTAGTTCTGGGGAGGCTTAAGGTGGCTTAAACTCCCTCAGAGCCCCCCTGGTTAGTTCTGGGTAGGCTTAAGGTGGCTTAAACTCCCTCAAAGTCCCCCTGGTTAGTTCTGGGGAGGCTTAAGGTGGCTTAAACTCCCTCAAAGTTCCCCTGGTTAGTTTTGGGGAGGCTTAAGGTGGATTAAACTCTCTCAGAGCCCCCCCTGGTTAGTTCTGGGGAGGCTTAAGGTGGATTAAACCCCTTCAAAGTCCCCCTGGTTAGTTCTGGGGAGGCTTAAGGTGGCTTAAGCCCCCTCAAAGCCCCCCTGGTTAGTTCTGGGGAGGCTTAAGGTGGCTTAAGCCCCCTCAAAGCCCCCCTGGTTAGTTCTGGGGAGGCTTAAGGTGGCTTAAACTCCCTCAGAGCCCCCCTGGTTAGTTCTGGGTAGGCTTAAGGTGGCTTAAACTCCCTCAGAGCCCCCCTGGTTAGTTCTGGGGAGGCTTAAGGTGGCTTAAACTCCCTCAGAGCCCCCCTGGTTAGTTCTGGGTAGGCTTAAGGTGGCTTAAACTCCCTCAAAGTCCCCCTGGTTAGTTCTGGGGAGGCTTAAGGTGGCTTAAGCCCCCTCAAAGCCCCCCTGATTACTTCTGCATCACGTGAACGTAGTTTTTTCATTCGGTGACTTACAAAAACTAACTTGGCGGCTGTATGAGAGAAGAGCAAGAAACACTGCAGTTATATGTGGATCAGTTTTGAAGAGCCGAGAGTATGAAGACTGAAGGTATCATTGAAGGTATCATTGATGGTATCATTGATGGTATCAGTGATGGTATTACTGATGGTATCATTGATGATATCACTGAAGGTACCAAGAAAGTATCAATGAAGGTATCACTGAAGGTATCGCTGAAGGTATCAAGAAAGTATCAATGAAGGTATCATTGAAGGTATCACTAAAGGTGTCACTGAAGGTATCACTGAAGGTATCATGAGGGTATCAATGAGGATATCACTGAAAGTATCATTGAAGGTATCACCGAAGGTATCACCGAAGGTACCAAGAAGGTATCACTGAAGGTATCATTGAAGGTATCACTAAAGGTGCCACTGAAGGTATCCATGAAGGTATCACTGAAGGTATTATGAGGGTATCAATGAGGATATAACTGATAGTATCATTGAAGGTATCATTGAGGATATCACTGATAGTATCATTGAAGGTATCACTGAAGATACCAAGAAAGTATCAATGAAGGTATCACTGAAAGTATCAATGAAGGTATCACTGAATGTATCATAAGGGTATAAATGAAGGTATCACTGAAGGTATCAAGAAGGAATTAATGAAGGTATCATGTTTAGAGAGTTTTGAATCAAGTGAGAGAGTAATTGTGGTAGGGGACCTAAATGATAAAGGACACTAGAGTACTCCAGGAAGATTTGAATAGACTGAAGCAATGATCGGAGAAGTGGCAGATGTAGTTTAATATAGACAAATGCAAAGTTCTAAATATTGGACAGGTAAATAACCATGCCACATATAAACTAAATAATGTAGATCGTAATATTACTGATTGCGAAAAAGATTTAGGAGTTCTGGTTAGCAGTAATCTAAAACCAAGACAACAGTGCATTAGTGTTCGCAATAAAGCTAACAGAATCCTTGGTTTCATATCTAGAAGTATAAATAATAGAAATCCTCAGGTTGTTCTTCAACTCTATATATCCTTGGTTAGGCCTCATTTAGTCTATGCTGCTCAGTTCTGGTCACCGTATTACAGAATGGATATAAATGCTCTGGAAAACGTACAGAGGAGGATGACAAAGATGATCCCATGTATCAGAAATCTTCCCTATGAGGATACCTGGAGTATACCTGGAAAGGGTATCAGGGGTCAACGCCCCCGCGGCCCGGTTTGTGACCAGGCCTCATGGAGGATCAGGGTCTGATCAAGCATGCTGTTACTGTTGGCCGCACGCAAACCGGAGTACGAACCGCAGCCCGGCTGGTCAGGTACTAGCTTTAGGTGCCTGTCCAGTGCCTTCTTGAAGACAGCCAGGGGTCTATTGGTAATCCCCCTTATGTATGCTGAGAGGCAGTTGAACAGTCTTGTCTCTTATCGTGCTAGTGGCGGCCCTGCTTTTCATTGGGGGAATGTTGCATCGTCTGCCGAGTCTATTGCTTTCATAGGGAGTGATTTTCGTGTGCAAGTTTGGGAACATCACGACGAACGACACCAAGGAAGGTAAGAATATTGTTGTTGTTGGGGATAGCCAAGTTAGGTATATGGATAGGGCGTTCTGCTTGAAGGACAGGAGTAGGAGACAGAGAGTTTGCTTTCCTGGGGCTGGGATGGAGGATATTGTTAGCCGTCTGGATGACATCATGAGAGGTAATGGGAGCAATCCTATTATCTGTCTCAGTGCTGGAGGCAACGATGTTGGCAGACGTAGGAGTGAAGACCTGATTAGCAGGTATAGGTCAGCAATAGAAATAATTAGGAGTAAGGGTGGGAACCCTGTCATATGTGGTATTTTGCCAAGGAGAGGAGTTGGAAATGAATGGTTGTCCAGGGCAAATTTGGTGTCAATTGCTGGCTGGACAAATACTGTAAGGAAAATGCGGTAACATTCATTGACAACTGGGACCTCTTCTATGGCAGAAATGACATGTATGCCAGGGATGGGGTTCACTTATCTAGGTCTGGGGTGGTAGCACTGGCAACTGCAGTGGAGGGAGCAGTTAGGACTTTAAACTAGGAATAGTTAGTGGTATGGGTTTTGGGAGGAAAACAGTGAAGTCCCAGTGTAGTAATATTACGAGTTCTAGGGGAACTAATAATAAGCAGAACGAGGTAGATATTGAAAAGCCAGGGACTTTGGGTGATAAGGACAGTAATAGGTTTAGTAGAAAAACAGAAATGAGCAGGAAGGGTAAAGAGAAAGGAGAGTCTTTCAATGTTTATTATGCTAATTGCCGTAGTGCTAGGAATAAGATGGACGAGTTGAGATTAGTTGCTAGTGCAGGTAACATTGATGTATTTGCCTTAACTGAGACGTGGTTTAATTCAAAAAGTCGGGACATGCCTGCCGAATGTCATATTCAGGGTTTTAAATTGTTCCAAGTAGATAGAAGTATCGGGAAGGGGGGTGGCGTGGCATTGTATGTCCGAGATCGCTTGAACTGTTGCATAAAAACGGGTATTAAGTCTGAAGTAACACATACAGAGTCTGTTTGGATAGAATTTTCAGAGGGCATGAAAAACTGATTTTAGGAGTGATATACCGTCCCCCAAACTTAGATAGGGACCAAGGGAGACTACTATGGGAGGAAATTGTTAAGGCCACAAGGCACGATAATGTAGTAATTCTAGGAGACTTTAACTTTAGTCATATTGATTGGAATTTCTTGACTGGGAATTTAGAATCATACGACTTCTTAGAAGTAGTTCAGGATTGTTTTTTGAAGCAGTTTGTGACAGAACCTACTAGGGGAAATAACCTGCTTGACTTAGTTTTGGCAAACAATGAATCCCTTGTTAATAATTTAGAAATTTCAGAGGAACTGGGTGCTAGCGACCACAAATCAATTACATTTAGCATTGAATGGAAGTAAGATAGTAGCGATAACTCAGTAACAGTCCCAGATTTTCGCTTAGCAGATTACGATGGGCTTAGAGAACACTTATCATCTGTTGACTGGGGTAACGAAGTGAGCTATCAATATGACAGTTTTCTGAACACTATACATGCTGCTCAAAGAACGTTTATCCCTTATAAAGAAATTAGATCAAATAGAAATGACCCAAAATGGATGAATAATAGGCTCAAATATCTACTAGGGCATAAAGGAATTTATAGGCGTATCAAAAGAGGTGAGGGTCATCTTATGAATCAGTATATTGACATTAGAGAGGACATTAAAAAGGGATAAGAAAAGCTAAAAGGGACTATGAAATTAAAGTTGCTAGGGATTGTAAAACTAACCCAAAAAGTTTTTTCCAGGTCTATAGAACAAAAGTTAGAGATAAGATAGGTCCCCTTAAAAATAACTATGGGCACCTCACTGACAAAGAGAATGAAATGTGCTCGATTTTTAATAATTATTTTCTCTCAGTTTTTACACAGGAAGACACTAACAATATTCCAGTAATTAATCTTCATAGTGGGCTAGAAGAAGATAAATTATGTAACATCACAGTCACTAGTGAAATGGTTGTGAAGCAGATAGACAGACTGAAGCAAAATAAGTCGCCGGGGGTCCTGATGAGGTTTTTTCAAGGGTTCTTAAGGAATGCAAAATGGAACTCTGTGAACCATTAACTAATATTTTTAATTTATCTCTTCAAAACAGGTGTAGTGTCTGTTTATGTGGAAGATGGCTAATGTAATTCCTATTTTTAAAACGGGACAAGTCGTTACCGTCAAATTACCGCCCAATAAGCCTGACCTCAATTGTAGGCAAATTACTAGAGTCAATTATAGCTGAGATTATAAGAAGCCATCTCGATAAGCATAGCTTGATTAATGATACTCAGCATGGATTCACAAGAGGCCGGTCTTGTCTAACTAATTTATTAACTTTCTTCAGTAAAGCTTTTGAGGCTGTTGACCACGATAAAGAATTTGATATTATTTACTTAGATTTTAGTAAGGCTTTTGATAGAGTTCCGCACCATAGACTGTTAAAGAAAGTGGCAGCTCATGGCATTGGGGGAAAAGTGCTCTCGTGGATCGAGTCCCTGGCTCACTGACAGGAAGCAGAGTGTCCATAAATGGGGTTAAATCCGAGTGGGGGTCTGTAACAAGTGGCGTTCCACAGGGATCAGTCTTGGGCCCGCTGTTGTTTATTATATATATCAATGATCTTGATGAGGGAATTACTAGTGATATGAGCAAATTCGCCGATGACACAAAGATAAGGTAGGATAATTGATTCAAACGTAGATGTTATGGAACTTCAGGAGGATTTAAAACAAACTCTATTCTTGGTCAGAAAAGTGGCAGATGCAGTTCAATGTAGATAAATGCAAGGTTCTGAAGCTTGGGAGTGCCCATAACCCTAGTACTTATAAGTTAAATGATGTAGAACTTAGCCATACAGATTGCGAAAAGGACTTGGGGTTTTTGGTGAGCAGCAACCTTAAACCAAGACAGCAATGCCTAAGCGTACGTAATAAGGCAAATAGATTACTGGGATTTATATCAAGAAGTGTAAGCAACAGAAGTCCAGAGGTCATACTGCAGCTTTATACATCATTAGTAGGCCTCACCTAGATTATGCAGCTCAGTTCTGGTCTCCATATTACAGAATGGACATAAATTCGTTAGAAAACATTCAGCGTAGGATGACTAAATTAATACATAGCATTAGAAATCTTCCTTATGAAGAAAGATTGAAGACTCTTAAGTTACATTCACTTGTTAGACGAAGAATGAGGGGAGACCTGATCGAAGTGTATAAGTGGAAGATAGGTATTAATAAAGGGGATATTAATAAGGTCTTGAGGATGTCTCTCCAAGAGAGAACCCGCAGTAATGGATTTAAATTAGATAAGTTTAGATTTAGAAAGGACATAGGAAAGTATTGGTTTGGAAATAGGGTAGTTGATGAGTGGAACAGTCTAACTAGTTGGGTTATTGAGGCTGGGACTTTGGGTAGTTTCAAATTTAGGTTGGATAAGTACATGAGTGGGAGGGGTTGGATTTGAGTGGGACTTTCATATCAGAGCTTATTTCTTGGGTAGCATTGAAAACTGGGTTGGGCAAATGTTTTGTTAGTGGGATGAATTGTAAAGGACCTGCCTAGTATGGGCCAACAAGCCTCCTGCAGTGTTCCTCCTTTCTTATGTTCTTATGTTCTAATCCCTCTAGGATTTTCCAAGTGTATACAATCATGTATCTCTCCCGCCTGTGTTCCAGGGAGTACAGGTTGAGGAACTTCACGGGTTCCCAGTAATTGAGGTGTTTTATCTCCGTTATGCGCGCCGTGAAGGTTCTCTGTACCTTTTCTAGGTTGAAGATTGAGAAACTTATGCAGCATATGGGAATCTTTATTCAGGAAACGTTTCGCCACACAGTGGCTTCATCAGTCCAATACAAAGAGGAAGGCGTAAGGAGAGGAGGAGAATGAGGTAATCAGTCCCTCAACCTGGAGTCGATGTGTTCAGTCCATCTACAAGATTGATGGACTGAACACATCGACTCCAGGTTGAGGGACTGATTACCTCATTCTCCTCCTCTCCTTACGCCTTCCTCTTTGTATTGGACTGATGAAGCCACTGTGTGGCGAAACGTTTCCTGAATAAAGATTCCCATATGCTGCATAAGTGTCTCAATCTTCAACTTGTCGGTTTTTCAAACCATTCATCACACCTTTTCTAGGTCAGCAGTTTCACCTGCCTTGAAAGGTGCTGTTAGTGTGCAGCAATATTCCAGCCTAGATAGAACAAGCGACCTGAAGAGTGTCATCATGGGCTTGGCATCCCTAGTTTTGATGGTTCTCATTATCCATCCTGTCATTTTTCTAGCAGATGTGATTGATACAATGTTATCGTCTTTGAAGGCGAGATCTTCTGACATGATCACTCCCAGGTCTTTTGCATTAGTTTTTCGCTCTATTGTGTGGTTGGAATTTGTTTTATACTCCGATGTAGTTTTAATTTCCTCTTGTTTTCCATATCAGAGTAATTGGAATTTCTCATCATTGAACTTCATATTGTTTTCTGCAGCCCATTTAAAGATTTAGTTGATGTCCGTCTGGAGTCTTGCAGTGTCATGCAGATTCGGGTGTCATCTGCAAAGGAAGACACGGCATTGCGGCTTATATCCTTGTCTATGTCAGATATGAGGAGTCCTGCAGCAAATGGTTAGTAGACAACAAACTATCATTACACCTCGGGAAAACTGAAGCCATTCTCTTTGGCACGAAACATAAACTGAGAAGGGTAAATAATTTTAATGTCCAGTGTAATGGGGAGCCCATCACTTTGGTTTCATCAGTAAAATATCTGGGAATCCCCTTTGATCCATGCATGTCAGGAGAATTGATAGGGAACAGTGTAGTAAAGAAAGCGAATGCCAGACTGAAGTTCCTGTATAGACAAGCACAGTGTCTACCTACTGAGGCTCGCAGGACCCTATGTCTAGCCCTTATACAATGCCATATGGATTACTCTTGCTCTTCATGGTACTCTGCCTTGACAAAAAAACTGAAAGATAGACTGCAAATCACCCAGAACAAAATCGTAAGATTCATCCTGGGGCTGGGACCAAGAGAACATGTAGGCCAGGATGAATTACAGCAGTTGGATATGCTGAATGTTGAAGACAGAGTAAAACAACTGAAGCTAAATCATGTTTATAAAATTGCTCACGAACAGTGTCCAGAATATCTTGCTGTCAATTTTGTCAAGGTTGGGAACCAAAGCAATCATAGTACTAGGGGGAGAGAGCACAACTTTGTAGTACCCACAGTCAGTGGCCAGGCTTCAAACACCTTTTATTGTACAGCAATAAAGGAATGGAACAGACTACCCGCACATGTCAAAGTCAGTCATAGCATGAACCAGTTCAAGAAGAGTGCCAAAAAGTGTCTGATGAATGTAGCTACAGAAAGGGAGGGGAATGATTTTCTATTTTTTAGCTAAAATACGTGTAAATTTTACCTTATTCCTAGTAATGACCCTCGTATTGTAGTCTTAATGACCCTCGTGTAGTAGTCTTAATGACCCTCGTGTAGTAGATAGTCTTTTTAGTATGATAATAAGATGTTATCTTCATTGTAGAATAATAAGAAAATATTATAACCTTTATATTATAATAATAAGGTAAAAGGACCCCAATGGAAATAAGTCACTCTGTCTGACTTTTTTGGGTTATCCTAGGTTCTCTACACATATGCTGCTATGTATGATAATTCTATGTAACTGTATTTGTGTATACCTGAATAAACTTACTTACTTACTATGCCTTGTGGAACAGACCTTTTCACCGTAGCCGCCTCAGACTTTACTCTGTTTACTACTACTCTTTGTGTTCTGTTTGTGAGGAAATCATAGATCCATCTACCAACTTTTCCTGTTATTCCTTTAGCACGCATTTTGTGCGCTATTACACCATGGTCACACTTGTCAAAGGCTTTTGCAAAGTCTGTGTATACTACATCCGAGTTTTGTCTGTCTTTTAGAGCATCCAGGACCTTGTCATAGTGGTCCAGTAGTTGGGACAGGCAGGAGCGACCTGCTCTAAACCCGTGTTGCGCTGGGTTGTGTAACTGATGGGTATCTAGATGAGTGGCGATCTTGCTTCTTAAAACATTTTCAAATATTTTTATGATACGGGACGTTAGCGCTGTCAGTCTGTAGTTCTTTGATATTGCTTTACTGCCCCCCTTGTGGAGTGGGGCTATGTCTGTTGTTTTTAGCAGCTGTGTGACGATCTCTGTGACTAGCTTGTGCTGGTCTAATGCCGTGCTCCTTAAGTGTGACCTGGACCTGACTAGGTTAGGTGAGTGACCTAAGCCGGTAGGCGACTTGGGCCTGCCTCGCATGGGCCAGTAGGTCTGCTGCAGTGTTCCTTCTTTCTTATGTTCTCACGTAAGTTTGGGGCGCCAGGTGTAAATGATAATGGGGGGCCTTTGATTGAACTTTGTATAGACAGGGGTTTGCTTATAGGTAACATATATTTTAAGAAAACGGGATAAATAAGTATACAAGATATGATATAGGGCGTAATGACAGTAGTTTGTTAGACGATGTATTTGTGGATAAAAGGTTGATGGGTAGACTTCAGGATGTGCATGTTTCTACAGGGGCCACAAATATATCAAATTATTTCTTACTTTAGCTACAGTGAAAGTAAAAGGTAGATGGGATACAAGGAGAACATCAGGAAGTAAGAGAGAGGTGAAGGTTTATAAATTAAACTTATGGTAACATATAAGTAACTATTGGTAGAAATATGGGCTAGTGACAGTACAGGTAATGAGGTTGAGGAGGTGTAAATATAAAAGGATTACTACAGGAGGGAAGACGAGCGACTGGTTGAATGATGAGGTAAAGAAAGTAGAGAGAGAAAGTTAGTATATGAGAGGTTTTACACAGTAGAAGTTATACAAGGAGGGAGGAGTATATAGAGAGAAAAAGAGATAATAATAATAATAATAATAATAATAATAATAATAATAATATCTTCATTTACTACAAGTACATGTACATGGTATACAGTCCTAGCTGACAACAATGACATACTACTGCATAGAAATCCCCTTGTTATGCTCAGCATGTCGGGCAAATTAGGTCAGTGTCCCAGGATGCGACCCACACCAGTCCACTAACACCCAGGTACCCATTTTACTGATGGGGAACATAGACAACAGGTGGAAAGAAACACGTCCAATGTTTCTACTCAGGCTAGGAACCGAACCCAGGCCCTCGCCGTGTGAAGCGAGAGTGTTAACCACCAGGCCACCAGAGCACCTAAGTGAGTGGTGAAGCAATGTAAAAGAAGAGCAAATGAGAGTGGATGAAATGTTATCAACAAATTTTGTTGAGAGTAAGAAAAGGTTTTGAAGTGAGATTAAAAAGTTGAGAAAGTCTAGGGAACGAATGGATTTGACAGTTAAAAATAGGAGAGGAGAGTTAGAGGTATCGGGAAGATGGAGGGACTATTTTGAGAAATTGTTAAATATTGATGAAGATAGTGAACCTGTGTTTTCGTGATGGGCAGGGAGGTATAACATCTTGTAGGAATGAGGAAGTGCCAGTTGTGAGTGTCAGGGAGGTGAGGCAGTGGGTAGGAGGAAAGGGGGTAAGCAACTGGGATTGATGGGATAAAAACTAAAATGTTAAAAGCAGTGGGGATATAGTTTTGAATGGTTGGTGCTTTTATTTAATAAAAGTATGGAATAGAGGAAGGTACCTAGGGACTGGCAGTGTGCATAGTTCCTTTGTATAAAGGCAAAGGGAACAAAAGAGAGTGTAAAAAATATAGGGGGATAAGCCTGCTGAGTATACCTGGTAAAGTGTATGGTAGAGTTATTATTGAAAGAATTAAGAATAAGATGGAGAGCAGGATCACAGATGAACAAGGAGGCTTTATGAGTCTGTGGAGACAAAGAACTTTATCCTTGTAAGCAAAGAGGGGAATGTGTGAGAATATAGTTATACCAATGCTCTTATGTAGGGTGTGAAGCATGGATGATGAATGTTGTAACAAGGAGAAGGCTGGAGGCAGTGAAGATGTCATGTGTGAGGGCAATGTGTGGTGTGATAATGCAGAGAATCTGTAGTTTGGAGATTATGAGGTATGGGGTTTCTAAAAGTATTATTCAGAGAACAGAGGAGGGATTGTTGAGGACTTTTGGACATTTAGAGAGAATGAAACAAAATAGAACGACTTGGAGGGCATATAAATCTGTAGTGGAAGGAAGGTGGGGTAGGAGTCGTCCTAGGATAGGTTGGAGGTAGGGGGGTAAAGAAGGTTTTGTATGTGAGGGGCTTAGACTTCCAGCAAGCATGTGTAAGCGTGTTAGATATGAGCGTGTAGGGGCAAATGGTTTTTATGACTTGTGCTGTTGGAGTGTGAGCAAGGTAACATTTATGAAGGGATTCAAGAAAACCGGTTAGCTGGACTTGAGTCCTGGAGGTGGGTAGTAGTGCTAGAACTTTGAAGGATGGGTGAAGATGTATTACAGTTTTTAAACTTTAGCGTAAGCATGTCTCTGGCAGCGATTGTTTCCTACCCTAGACGGAAACAGCAGATGTGTTAATAAAAAAAATAGTCAAAATAATGGAATACGTAGCAAAGAGGTCGAAAATAACAGAAAACGTCTAAGCCCTCACGAGTATCACTTGCTTTGTAAGGTGTGTTAGGGCCAGATTAGTCCGGACAATGTATTCGCCCAAGATCTTAATGGTCGTGTTAGTGGTGATTATTTCGTGACCTCCAGGGTGAAGGAGGATGTTATTATTATTAAAATGGTTGTTTACATTCGTACTTGCTGGCAAATCATGGTACGGGTGAGGTTTGAACTCATGGTGAGTCTTAAAACTCCAGGCCAGTGTGTAAGCCACCGGACCAGCTGGCTACAATATGAGTTATCCAGTTAGGTATATTAGGGAGGTTAGCATAGGCCACCACTGTGAACACAAATGCAAGTTTTTACAGATGTATCTCCCGCCAACGTGGCCGTGGCGAACTCTGGCTCAAGTTCCCTCCAAGCCAGCCAGCCGAGTAGCTTAAGCACTGGCCTGGAATTCTAGGACTCATTTGCCATGGGTTCCAACCCCACACTACAGACTGACGGCCTCATACAAACAAATGAAGTTTCAAGCCAAGCTGGGAGGCTAGACGCCAAGCGGATAAAACACACATAAAAAAACCGAAAATATTAATATAAGCTTGATCAAGCTGATAAAATTTCCCCTTGAGGAAAAATATCGTAATACAAGCTTAAGTTGTACGTGTGTTGTCATGGCAGACCAACCAGGATGTAAGGTAACAGTTAGACCAAAGGTTTTACCTGGAAACTCAGGTAGTGTGGGGTCGTGTGGTTCACTGTCTTACACTAACTGATGACGCACACGACCGACACCTTGTAGAGGCAAGGTGTATAATACACCGATAGCTATGTAAACCGAGGCGTGCATCTCTCAGTGACTATACACCAAGGAGTCCCGTAGCTCGAGTGGTAGCGCACTCAGCTCACACAATGAGTTTCCATGAGTACCGGGAGTAGATCCCCGGTACGTGTAGAAATATTACGAAGTGTTTCCTTAAGACACCTGCTGTCCATGTTCACTTATCAGTAAAATGAGAACCTGGGTGTTAGTGGACTGGTGTGGGTCGCATCCTGGGTGTTAGTGGACTGGTGTGGGTCGCATCCTGGGTGTTAGTGGACTGGTGTGGGTCGTATCCTGGGTGTTAGTGGACTGGTGTGGGTCGCATCCTGGTGTTAGTGGACTGGTGTGGGTCGCATCCTGGGTGTTAGTGGACTGGTGTGGGTCGCATCCTGGGTGTTAGTGGACTGGTGTGGGTCGCATCCTGGGTGTTAGTGGACTGGTGTGGGTCGCATCCTGGGTGTTAGTGGACTGGTGTGGGTCGTATCCTGGGTGTTAGTGGACTGGTGTGGGTCGCATCCTGGGTGTTAGTGGACTGGTGTGGGTCGCATCCTGGGTGTTAGTGGACTGGTGTGGGTCGTATCCTGGGTGTTAGTGGACTGGTGTGGGTCGCATCCTGGGTGTTAGTGGACTGGTGTGGGTCGCATCCTGGGTGTTAGTGGACTGGTGTGGATCGCATCCTGGGTGTTAGTGGACTGGTGTGGGTCGTATCCTGGGTGTTAGTGGACTGGTGTGGGTCGCATCCTGGGTGTTAGTGGACTGGTGTGGATCGCATCCTGGGTGTCAGTGGACTGGTGTGGGTCACATCCTGGGTGTTAGTGGACTGGTGTGGGTCACATCCTGGGTGTTAGTGGACTGGTGTGGGTCACATCCTGGGTGTTAGTGGACTGGTGTGGGTCACATCCTGGGTGTTAGTGGACTGGTGTGGGTCACATCCTGGGTGTTAGTGGACTGGTGTGGGTCGCATCCTGGGTGTTAGTGGACTGGTGTGGGTCACATCCTGGGTGTTAGTGGACTGGTGTGGGTCACATCCTGGGTGTTAGTGGACTGGTGTGGGTCGCATCCTGGGTGTTAGTGGACTGGTGTGGGTCGCATCCTGGGTGTTAGTGGACTGGTGTGGGTCACATCCTGGGACAAAACTGACCTAATTTGCGGGAAATGCTCAGCATAACAAGGGACTTTCTATATAGTAGTATGTCACTGATGTCAACTATGGTCTGTATACCATGTACATGTACTGGTAGAAATTATAATTATTATTATTATTATTATTATTATTATTATTAAGACGGGTATAGGTATACAGAGGTATATATCTCTCAGCATATAAACACCGAGATGTGTATTCATTGTGTGTTAGTGGAACATGGTTGCAGTCAGGCTACTGTCACTTAAACTCTTCATAAATTCATCAATTACATTCAAAGTTCTTTTTTATAAGGATTCTATTCCATGCTAAACTTTGAATATATTATTATTAGTAGTAGCAGTAGTAGTAGTAATAATAATAAATATTTACTACCAGTATATGTACAAGGTATACAGATCATATAGAAAGTCGCTTGTTATGCTGAGCATTTCCCGCAAATTAGGTCAGTTTTGTCCCCAGGATGTGACCCACACCAGTCCACTAACACCCAGGATGCGACCCACACCAGTCCACTAACACCCAGGATGTGACCCACACCAGTCCACTAACACCCAGGATGTGACCCACACCAGTCCACTAACACCCAGGATGTGACCCACACCAGTCCACTAACACCCAGGATGTGACCCACACCAGTCCACTAACACCCAGGATGCGACCCACACCAGTCCACTAACACCCAGGATGTGACCCACACAAGTCCACTAACACCCAGGATGCGACCCACACCAGTTCACTAACACCCAGGATGTGACCCACACCAGTCCACTAACACCCAGGATGCGACCCACACCAGTCCACTAACACCCAGGATGCGACCCACACCAGTCCACTAACACCCAGGATGCGACCCACACCAGTCCACTAACACCCAGGATGCGACCCACACCAGTCCACTAACACCCAGGATGCGACCCACACCAGTCCACTAACGACCCAGGATGTGGACCCACACCATCCACTAACACCTAGATGCGACCCACCCAGTCCACTAACACCCAGGATGCGACCACACCAGTCCCTAACACCCAGTTGCACCCACCCCAGTCCACTAACACCCAGGATGCGACCCACACCAGTCCACTAACACCCAAGATGCGACCCACACCAATCCACTAACACCCAGGATGCGACCCACACCAGTCCACTAACACCCAAGATGCGACCTCACACCAGTCCACTAAACACCAAGATGCGACCCACACCAGTCCACTAACACCCAAGATGCGACCCACACCAGTCCACTAACACCCAGGTACCTATTTTACTGATGGGGAAAATAGACAACCTGTATAAAGAAACACGCTAAATGTTTCTACCCTCGCCGGGAATCGAACCCGGAACCTCAGCTTGTGAAGCAATAGCTTTAGCCACCAGGCCACGGGGCAGTAAAAGTACTAGTAATAGTAGTAGTAGTAGTAATAGTATTTCTCGTTTCCTCCAAGAATATCGTACATAACATCATCCTGGTGAAGCATTAAGTTGAACCTGTCAAGGCTGGTTCAGTGTAACTTGAAGGCTGACACAGCCATACACTGACGCAGGTGGTACAGTGTAACTTGAAGGCTGACACAGCCATACACTGACGCAGGTGGTACAGTGTAACTTGAAGGCTGACACAACCATACACTGACGCAGGTGGTACAGTGTAACTTGAAGGTTGACACAACCATACACTGACGCAGGTGGTTCAGTGTAACTTGAAGGCTGACACAGCCATACACTGACGCAGGTGGTACAGTGTAACTTAAGTAGACACAAACCATACACTGACCGCAGGTGGTTTCCGTGGAAAACTTGAAGGCTGACCCCAACCATACCCTGACGCAGGTGGTTCAGTGTAACTTGAAGGCTGACACAACCATACACTGACGCAGGTGGTACAGTGTAACTTGAAGGCTGACACAACCATACACTGACGCAGGTGGTACAGTGTAACTTGAAGGCTGACACAACCATACACTGACGCAGGTAGTTCAGTGTAACTGAAGGCTGACACAACCTTACACGACGCAGTTGGTACAGTGTAACTTGAAGGCTGACACAACCATACACTGACGCAGGTGGTACAGTGTAACTTGAAGGTTGACACAACCATACACTGACGCAGGTGGTACAGTGTAACTTGATGGTTGACACAGCCATACACTGACGCAGGTGGTACAGTGTAACTTGAAGGTTGACACAGCCATACACTGACGCAGGTGGTACAGTGTAACTTGAAGGTTGACACAGCCATACACTGACGCAGGTGGTACAGTCAGGGCCGGATTACCGCATAGGCAAACTAGGCATTTGCCTAGGGCCCCGCGCATTTGGGGGCCCCGCGGTCCAAGGGGTTCAGGGGCTCATCCAAGACTGCGCACATGGTGCAAGTACAAAGGTGTCCCTACCTAAAAAGTTCAAGTGTTTGGAGAGTAAAATTGATTTTTAAAAATTAATCAAAACAAAAATAAATAATGAAATAAAATAAAATAAAAATAAATAAACCTAACCATAGATGGCAACACTCAACACGCTTTTGTTTACAACGAACAGATGTGTTTCCCGCTAATGGTGAGTATGTGGGAGATTTCCTCTCGACAATTTTCCTGTAGTAATTACACGTTATCTAGACTTGTACTGTGACAAATATAACTGAAGTGTTTTTGATAGACATGGATGTGTATGGATAATGTTTGTTTCGCCTCTAAATGGTTAAGGGAGGTACCTGATAGGGTTACTACTTGACCAGTAAAGACGCATGGACCAGTAAAAGACGCAATTTGGTAAAAAAACTATAAAGAAACACCTCAAAACGCAAACGACTTCCGTTGTAGGTTTAAAAAAGCACTCTGTCCAGTCTTTAAGTCCTTTAATCATTCCAATAACAGATCTCAATTGAATTGATGTTCTACATCACTTTCCGTCGCAAATGCTTCGTTACAAGTTGCGGACGGAAGTGATGTAGAACATCAATTTAATTTTACTACAGATTTCCCCAGAAGACACTAAGCCACATCAAAAATCGTTGGTTGGGTGAAACTGAAAATTGTCCCTCCCTGCATACTTTAATTCCATGTCCTTATCTAAGGTGGTAGCCATAAATCATGCAAAACATAATGATTAGTGTAGTTATGAAAATGGTATTATAAATACCATTGTGCCACTGTTCTTGGATGCAGTAATGATTTCTGTTCAAAGGTTTTTAAAAAAAAATTGGAGATCAAGGAGGATGAATATGTAAAATATTCGTAGCCCAAATCACTACCCAAATCTTGGTAAAGTCTGTATATGACTCTTTTCTGGTAACGTTTGATTGATTAGATCGCCCTCCAGAGGAAAGGGCTACAAGGGCCATATCCCCCAATTGAACAGAAAAAAAAATTTATAATTAAAAAATTAATAATCACTGATAACGAAAAATTTGAATTTGCATGATTACAGACAGTGATACATCCTCATTTTGGCATCTCGTGAACGTGATGTTGGACGTTCTTATGCGAGTGGTCACAGAAAAAAAGAAGAAAAATTCAAAGAAGAACAGAAAAAGAAAGATGTAGGAAGCTGCAGAAAGATCACAGACATGCTCACGAAAACAGTTTCTGATGTTACCAGTACAGTTGAATCTGCAGATACGTCAGATCATACAGGAAGCCCTCCCTCCATTATTTCTCAGCCAGCATCTACTTCTTTTGTGTCTCCTCTCAATGTCTCAACGGACATTTCATCCACAGGATTTGTCTTAAAAGATCCTGCCTCATGGCCAAATGTAATCCCAGATTCTCTACGTAATGCTTTCATTGCAGAAAACTTCAGTCAAAACTCTGAACATTGACTTTAGGAAATCAGCAAGGATTTATGATGATGGAAGTCGTCGTTGTTTAAAGTCATCTATGTTTTTATAGGAAGCTTGAAAATTCAGAAACTGTGAAAAGATCATGGAGGGTATACTCTGAAAGCTCAGGAAAAGTGTACTGTTCAGCATGCAAGCTATTTTCTACCAAGAAAATACCTTCACACAGGGGTTCAATGACTGGAAAAATTCCAAGCGTTTTCGAGGAAACATGAAAACAGCACCACTCACAGGAGCTGCATTTTAGCCAGTGTATTTCGTGCACAGAAAAAAGGGTTATTGGATTCTCATTTGGAAAATCAAACTGAAAAAGAGCGCACTTATTGGAGAAAAGGTTCTAGAAAGAGTGTTGCTGTTGTAAAAAATTTTTAGCTCTAAGAGGACTTGCTTTCCGTGGAGAAAATGAGGTTTTTTGGTTCGGAAAAAACAATGGCAAATTTCCTAGGGATCATAGAACTGTTAGCACAATTCGATCCATTCTTAGCAAATTCATGTGTCAACGCCTTGGGAATGCAGGAAGAGGCACTGTATCTTACATTGTCCCTCTACTATATGCAATGAATTTATTAAACTGATGACTAAGAAGGTCCTCAATAATATCATAGCAGCTGTGAAAACTGCAAAATACTTTGCAATAAGTGTAGATTCAACACCAGATATTTCACATACAGATCAATTGACATTCATTGTTCGCTTTGTCAATTCCAGTGGTAAGACTGTAGAGCGCTTTATAAATTTCATTCCTCTTTCAGGCCATGATGGAGAAACAATGATGAATGTAGTACTGGATACTCTGCTTGAACATGATCTCTCTATTATGGATTGCCGTGGCCAGAGCTTTGACAATGCAAGTAACATGTCGGGTAAATAAATGGATTGCAAGCCCGTATCAAGCAAATCAACCCACTTGCTGAATATGTGCCCTGCTCAGCACATTCTCTTAATCTTGTTGGGATCATGTGCTGCGGAGTGTTGTGTCGCTGCAGTTTTCATTTTTTGGACTTTTACAAGCACTCTTTAATTTTTTTCTCTGCTTCAACGCAAACGGTGGAGTTTTACTCAAGTCAACCCTCAGAGATGTCATCAAATATTAACAAACAACAAG
>NC_069484.1:14549696-14578458 GCF_026875155.1 Cherax quadricarinatus
CCCATGTGTAATTATTAACCTGTTTTGGTGACCAATTTTTAGAAAACCTGGAGGAAATTGGGAGAGAACCCGTACTTAATTTTTCCTTGTGTATTTTCCCAATAAAGGGGACAATAAAAAAAAAACATTTTTGAACCCTGTCAAAAATTGTAGTGTAAAATTCAAACCCCTAGAAGGGGCTACCCAAATTTAAATCTGTGTTTCCCCCATCGGGAGACCAGGTAGTAAGTGGAGATACCCAGTTTTTACCCTGTGTTTTATCCCATCAGAGACCAGGTAGGAAGTGGAGTTACCCAGTATACCCTGTGTGTTTCCCAAATCAGAGACCAGGTAGTAAGTGGAGATACCAGTATTATCCTGTGTGTATCCCATCAGAGACCGGGTTTGGAAGTGGAGATACCCAGTATTATCCTGTGTGTATCCAATTCAGGGGACCAGGTAGGAAGTGGGATACCAGTTTTATCCTGTATCCCAAATCAGAGACCAGGTAGGAAGTGGAGATACCCAGTATTATCCTGTGTGATCCAATCAGAGACCAGGTGGGAATTGGAGATACCCAGTTTTATTCTGTGTGTATCCCAATCAGAGCCCGGGGTAGAAGTGGAGATACCCAGTATATCCTGTGTGTATCCCAATCAGAGACCGGTAGGAAGTGGAGATCCCCAGTTTTATCCTGTGTGTTTCCCAATCGAGCCGGTTTAGGAAGTGGAGATACCAGTATACTGTGTGTATCCAATCAGAGACCGTGGGGAAGGGGAAATACGTATACCCTGTGTTATCCCATCAGAGACCGGTAGTAAGTGGGTTTACCCAGTATTATCCTGTTGTATCCCAATCAGGCCAGGTGGAAGTGAGTACAGGGTTATCCGGTTGTTCCCCAATAAGACAAATGATTAATAACTGTATTATTCCGGGTTTGTAGTCCCAATGGGAATAAAATATTGTATATCCAGTTTTTATCCTGTTTTAATCAAGACCAGAACCTTAAAGTAAAAACCAAAAGTGCACCCTTTGTTTTATCTCCAATGGCCATAATATATACCAGTACTTCACGTGTGCCCATCAGAGACCAACCCAAGTGTATAAGTTTCATCTGTGTGCCCAATCAAAGGTTAATAAATCCCAAATCATCCTTGGTTATCCCAATCAGACCATAGAAAGTGAATTTAACCCAAAATTTTATCTTGGTTATCCAATCAAAGGAAAAGTGGAAAACCCAGTATTCTTGGTATCAAAACTCATAAAGTAAAATACAATGATCATTTGGGTATCAATCAAAAGGCCATTAATGGTACCCCAAAATTAAATCCTTTGTACCCAACCTCAAGGAAGTCCTTGAAGATATAACTCAAATGATCTAAGTTTCTTCTCCATTTCCCTTATTAACCCCTTAATACATTCCATCAAAGGGGTTATAATCACCTAGGTTTGCTTTCACCATAATTATATAATTAAAATATTTTAAGTTTTTATAACATCACATGTGCCAATCATAAGTATCATAATCACAAGTGCCTTCATAAGACCCATAACTCACAAAGTGCCATCATAAGTATTATAACTCACAAGTGCCATCATAAGACATAACCACAAGTGCCATCATAAGACATATAACACAAGTGCCATTCATAAGTACAAAAACTCACAAGTGCCATCAAAAGGGATCTTAACTCACAAGTGCCATATAAGTATTCAAATCAAAGTGCCATCATAAGTATCATAACTCAAAAGTGCCATCATAAGAATAACTCACAAGTGCCAATCATAAGTACCCATAACTCACAAGTGCCATAAAAAAAGTATCATAACTACAAGTTGCCATAAAAGATCATTAACTCACAAGTGCCATTTAAGACCATAACTCACAAGTGCATCATAAGACCAAAAACTCACAAGTGCCATCATAAGTATCATAACTCACAAGTGCCATCATAAGTACATAACTCACAAGTGCCATCATAAGCACCATAACTCACAAGTGCCATATAAGAACATAACTCACAGTGCCTCATAAGTACATAACTCACAAGTGCCATCATAAGACCAAAACTCACATGTGCCATCATAAGACCATAACTCACAAGTGCCATCATAAGCACCATAACTCACAAGTCCCATCATAAGTACATAACTCAAAGTGCCATCATAAGACATAACTCACAAGTGCCATCATAAGCCCCATAAACTCACAAGTGCCATCTTAACCACCATAACTCACAAGTGCCATTATAAGCACCATAATCACAAGTGCCATCATAAGTATTCATAACTCACAAGTGCCACCCATATTTCATAACTCACAAGTGCCATCATAAGCACCATAACTCACAATTGCCATAAAAGTTCATAATTCACAAGTCCCATCATAAGACATATAACTCACAAGTGCCATCATAAGCACCATAACTCACAAGTGCCATCATAAGAACATAACTCACAAGTGCCATCATAAGCACCTTAACTCACAAGTGCCATCATAATCCCATAACTCACAAGTGCCACATAAGCACCAAAAACTCACAAGTGCCATCAAGCACCATAACTCACAAGTGCCATCATAAGCACCATAAACTCACAAAGTGCCTCATAAGCACCATAACTCACAAGTGCCTCATAAGTACCATAACTCACAAGTGCCATTTCATAAGCAACCATAACTCACAAGTGCTTTCATAAGCACCATAACTCACAAAGTGCCATCATAAGCACCATAACTCACAAGTCCATCATAAGCACCATAACTCACAAGTCCCCATCATAAGCACCATATACTCACAAGTGCCATATAAGCACCATAACTCACAAAGTCCCATCTAAGCACCATAACTCACAAGTACCATCATAATTTATCATAACTCACAAGTGCCTCAAAAGCACCATAACTCACAAGTGCCATCATAAGCACCATAACTCACAATTGCCATCATAAGCACCATAATACAAGTGCCATCATAAGCACATAACTCACAAGTGCCATCAAGTACAAACTCACAAGTGCCATCATAAGACATTACTCACAAGTGCCATCATAAGCACCATAACTCCCCAAGTGCCACCATAAGCACCATAACTCACAAGTGCCATCTTTAAGACCATAACTCACAAGTGCCATCATAAGCCCATAACTCACAAGTGCCTCATAAGCCCCATATCACAAGTGCCATCATAAGACATAACTCACAAGTGCCATATAAGTTCATAACTCACAAGTGCCATCATAACACCATAAATCACAAGTGCCATCATAAGCCAATACTCACAAGTGCCATCATAAGAAAAACTCACAAGTGCCATCATAAGATCATAACTCAAAATTTGCCATCATAAGCACCATTAATCACAAGTCCATCATAAGACATAACTCAAAAGTGCCATCATAAGACATAACTCAACAAGTCCATCATAAGTACATAACTCACAAGTGCCTCATAAGACAAAATAACTCACAAGTGCCATCATATGCACCATACTCACAAGTGCCATCTAAGCACCATAACCTCACAAGTGCCATCTAAGTATCATAACTCAACAAGTGCCATCATATAGTATCATAACTCACAAGTGCCATCATAAGCGCACCATAACTCACAAGTGCCATATAAGCACCATAACTCACAAGTGCCACATAAGCACCATAACTCACAAGTGCCATCTATAAGATCCATAACTCACAAGTGCCATCATTAAGTATCATAAACTCACATGTGCCTCATAAGCACCATAACTCACAAGTGCCATCATAAGTACATAACTCACAAGTGCATCATAGTTATCACCAAACTCACAAGTGCCATCATAAACACCATAACTCACAAGTGCCATTCATAAGACATAACTCACAAGTGCCATATATAGTATAACTCACAAGTGCCATCATTAGTATAAACTCACAAGTGCCATCATAAGTATCATAACTCACAGTGCCATCATAAGTATCATAACTCCAAGTGCCATTCATAAGTATCATAAACTCACAATTTGCCATCATAAGCACCATAACTCACAAGTGCATCATAAGTATCATAACTCACAAGTGCCATCATAAGTTACCTAACTCACAAGTGCCTCATAAGCACCATAACTCACAAGTGCCATATAAGTATCACTAACTCACAAGTGCCATCATAAGTTATCATAACTCACAAGTGCCATCATAAGTATCCATAACTCACAAGTGCCATCATAAGCACCATAACTACAAGTGCCCATCATAAGCACCATAACTTCACAGTGCCATCATAAGCACCATAACTCACAAGTGCCATTCATAAGTACCATAACTCACAAGTGCCATCATAAGCACCATAACTCACAGTGCCATCATAATGACACCATAACTCACAGTGCCATCATAGCACCATATACTCACAAGTGCCATCATAAGCACCATAACTCACAAGTGCCATCATAAGTATCATAACTCACAAGTGCCATCATAAGCACCATAACTCACAAGTGCCATCATTAGTATAACTCACAAGTGCCATCATAAGTATATTACTCACAAGTGCCATCATAAGTATCATACTCACAAGTGCCATATAGTATCTAATCACAAGTGCCATCATAAGCACCATAACTACAAGTGCCATCATAAGTATCATAACTCACATAGTGCCATCATAAGTATCATAATCACAAGTGCCATCATAAACACCATAACTCACAAGTGCCATCATAAGCACCATAACTCACAAGTGCCATCATAAGTATCATAACTCACAAGTGCCATCATAAGTATCATAACTCACAAGTGCTCATAGCATAATAAAGTGCTAACCATAACTCACAAGTGCCTCATAGCACATAACTCACAAGTGCATCATAAGCACATAACTCACAAGTGCATCATAAGCACATAATCCAAGTGCCATCATAAGCACATAATCACAAGTGCCATCATAAGCACCATAACTCACAAGTGCCATCATAAGCACCATAACTCACAAGTGCCATCATAAGTATCATAACCACAAGTGCCATCATAAGCACATAACTCACAAGTGCATCATAAGTATATCACAAGTGCCTCATAAGTCAACTCCAAGGCCATCATAAGTATCATAACTCACAAGTGCCATCATAGTATCATAACTCACAAGTGCCATCATAAGCACCATAACTCCAAGTGCCATCATAAGTATCATAACTCACAAGTGCCATCATAAGTATCATAACTCACAAGTGCCATCATAAACACCATAACTCACAAGTGCCATCATAAGCACATAATCACAAGTGCCATCTAAGTATCATAACTCCAAGTGCATCATAAGTATCATAACTCACAAGTGCCATCATAGCACATAACTCACAAGTGCCTCATAGCACATAATCACAAGTGCCATCATAAGACCATAACTCCAAGTGCCATCATAAGACATAACTCACAAGTGCCATCATAAGCACCATAACTCACAAGTGCCATCTAAGCTCCATAACTCACAAGTGCCATCATAGACATAATCACAAGTGCCATCATAAGCACCATAACTCACAAGTGCCATCATAAGCACCATAACTCACAAGTGCACATCATAAGTATCATAATCACAAGTGCCATCATAAGTATCATAACTCACAAGTGCCATCATAAGTATCATAACTCACAAGTGCCATCATAAGCACCATAACTCACAAGTGCCATCATAAGTATCATAACTCACAAGTGCCATCAAGTATCATAACTCACAAGTGCCATATAAACATAACTCACAAGTGCCATCATAAGCACCATAACTCACAGTGCCATCATAAGTATCATAACTCACAAGTGCCTCATAAGTATCATAACTCACAAGTGCCATCATAAGCACCATAAACTCACAAGTGCCTCATAAGCACCATAACTCACAAGTGCCATCATAAGCACCATAACTCACAAGTGCCATCATAAGCACCCATAATCACAAGTGCCTCAAAGCACATAACTCAAGGCCATCATAAGCACCATAACTCACAGTGCCATCATAAGCACATAACTCACAAGTGCCATCATAAGACCATAACTCACAAGTGCCATATAGACCATAATCAAGTGCATCATAAGCACATAACTCACAAGTGCCATCATAAGTATCATAACTCACAAGTGCCATTAAGACCATAACTCACAAGTGCCTCTAGTATAATCAAGTGCCATCATAAGACATAACTCACAAGTGCCATCATAAGTATCATAACTCACAAGTGCCATCATAAGTATCATAACTCACAAGTGCCATCATAAGCACCATAACTCACAAGTGCCATCATAAGTATCATAACTCACAAGTGCCATCATAAGTATCATAACTCACAAGTGCCATCATAAGCACATTAACTCACAAGTGCCATCATAAGCACCATAACTACAAGTGCCTCATAAGCACCATAACTCACAAGTGCCATCATAAGCACCATAACTCACAAGTGCCATCATAAGCACCATAACTCCAAGTGCATCATAGCACAAATCCAGTCCATCATAATATCATAACTACAAGTGCATCTAAGTACATAACTCACAAGGCCATCAAAGTATCAATATCTCACAGCACAGACTGGGGAAGAAAAGAACACGGCTGTTACACACGAAAACGGACAGACCCAGACATAAGTTAGAAAAGCAGCAGTAATCTACCTCACCAAAACCACTGAGCATGACAATGTATATGTTGACTGCACCATTGCCCACACTCTCCAGATTTATATCATAACATAATAAACACCAACTCCTTTCTCTCGCCAGTTCTGGACCATCAGCTAGGACTTGATCTCCGCAATTTCATGACTTCACGTGTGACCTGTCTTTCTCGAAGCCTGACCTCACGTGTGACTGTCTTTCTCCAAGACTGAACCTTACGTGTGACCTGTCTTTCTCAAATCTGCTTCACGGTGTGACCTGTCTTTCTCTAAGCCTGACCTCACAGAGCTTCATTTGCCTTATGATTCCTGTAACCTGATAAAGCCCCAAACTTGGTTCGATACATTGCATTTAAGGAGTCTCTGTTAACCAATTGTCTTTATTCCACTTGTCTCTTCCATTGTCTCAGAAGAAATACTGCAAACATGTCGAAATCAGACTTTCTCGTTGGGGATTTGGCAAAATCGTGAATAACGGGAACGAGATAGTGGCCGAGTCTGGATGGTTCGTTTTGGGTTCAGACCGTGTCCAGGAACCCAGCGAAACCGACTTCAGGTTCTGACCACTGTCCAGGAACCACAGCAGAAAACGACTTCATTGTGTGTGTAGAAATCCGACCTAACATTGTTGTTATACGAAGTGCGCTGAGATGTAGAGGGTAATTATTTCTGTGTAACTTTAATGCGGACCTTGAGACTCTGAAACAAGTAAGGGACATTGTTGCAGTGTGTATGGTAGCAATGGGCGTGAAATACTGGCTGACTATATACGAACTTACTCAGTTTGGAAAGATTGTTGCATAAGTGAAAAAGCACATGGTGATGATTAAGATACATGGTGATGATAAGAACACATGTGAAAAACAGTTGGGAATCTTTATTGTTGAAACGTTTCGCCTACGTTTTTCAGTCAAATACAGAGACAGTGAAATGAAGATGATGTAAATCAGTTCATTAACCCTGGATAATAGTATTTGAGGTGATCAGTCCCTCAGCCTGGAGGAAGAGTTCAATCTGAACTCTTCTCCAGGCTATCACACCTGCCACACCTGCTGTATTTGTATTTAACTGAACAAGTTCAAACATGTGCAACTGCCTTGCAAATGTGTCCCTTAATCTTCAACTTTCTACGGTTATATTGTACCAATATCAATAAGACACATGGTAGTTATACAATTATTGCAAGTGAGTGATAATTGTCTGACACTGCAACAAGGAACTTACAGCAGATGTATCTTCTTCAAGTTGTACTGTCAGCTTTGGCCCAATCAGGGGTATAGCCAGCATCCACTACTGGGGTTCCATCCACTTGTGTGATGTCTTCAACCTGCTGCACCACTCCGCTAGCCTTTATCAAGGCTGAGGGATTTAAACACCTACATAAAGGCTGAGAGACTGAACACATATCCTTCAACCGAGAAACTGAACACTATCAAGGCTGGGGACCTGAACACTAATCACGGTTGAGAGATCGAACACTTACCAAGTTGAGGGACTGAACAACCTATCAAGCTAGGAGACTGAACATCTATCAAGGGCTGAGGGGCACTGAATCTATCAAGGCTGAGGGACCTGAACATTATAAGGTTGAGGGATGAACGTCCATCAAGCTGAGAGACTGAACGTTCCATCAAGGCTGAGAGATGAACACCCATCATAGACTGAGGGACCTGAAAACACATATCATGACTGAGAGATGAACACCCATCAAAGGATGAGGGAACTGATACATATATCAAGACTGAGGGACTGAACACACATCTCAAGACTGAGGGAGTCTGAACACCCATCAGGACTGAGGGATCGGAACATATATAAAGACTGAGGGGCTGAACCACCCATCAATGTGGAGAATTTTCTCCTGAGGGGTATCAGCCCCCTCAGCACCTTTAGCCCTGAGGGGCCCTGACCTCTCAGAAAGGGGCAAGCATCTTGATTACTTATACAGCGAGTAATTGATCCACAGATGCAGTACCACGATGCGAAGTCGTGGTCAGCGACGCCCGCTCCTTGCAAGACTACAGTGATCGGCAAAGTGTAGTTTAATAATAGACAGTCCATCTCTTCCCTTAGCAGGACAATTAAGGAAAATCCTGCTCCCACTTTATTACCATGGTAAAGATAGTGTACATTGTTGTCTATGCTTTAAGACAGCAAGATTCAAGCATTCTGCTTTGCTTCATGGAGGAAGTTTGGCAAGGAAGCAAAATTATAGGTCGCTTTTCCTTTATGTGCATGCTACGAGTAGTGACGGTGGATAGGAGGCCTTGTGGCGTTTCGATTACCTTTTGACTCTTAATGAGAGTGACACTGACGGCCAGGAATAACAAAAACAAAGAACACTGATCTGTGCTGGTAGTGTGAACAAAGTATCTCATAAAAACAATATACACTCTAGAGAAGTGTGATCGCTTCGTCAGTGATAAGATTGTGAACAATAAAGACAAAATCTTGTGGAACATAGGTACCAGATGTGCATATTCATAGTCTATGGAAGACGCTGACATCCAAGGACACTTACAGCTTCTTCAAAGCCTCCGATAACCGGTTCGAAGGTGTGAAGAACACCGTAGCCTCACACTACAAGAGCAAGGTGGGTACGAATTTCTTGTAAGAGGGACTGTGCAGCTCTTGTGTCGCCTTCACAAGGAGTTTGTAATCAACTTAGTCGGCAGTGAGGTGCGGACTTTTGAGTCCACACAATTAAGTTTGTCAGGCCATCAGTGAATGAGTATGTACTGAATTAAACACCCCCTAGGGGTAATTATTGTTTACATAATATGATCTATTACAGCTGAGTTGAGAAGATTATCTTGACATCAAGACGTCCTCTGCAGGGGCGGCTGTGTAGACGAAATTTGCTGTCTTTTATTCAGCTAAGTATTCCCTATAGTTAAAATTATAAACTTAGCTGCGTAACCCATTTCTCAAACAATCAAAGCCGAAGAGACTGAACGCCCATCAAAGCCGAGAGTGAACACCCCATCAAAGCCGAGAGAGACTGAACACCCATCAAAGCCGAGAGACTGAACACCCATCAAAGCCGAGAGACTGAAAATTCTATTTACATCAAGGCTGAGGAGACTGAAGCCCATTCAAAGCGAGAGAGACTGAACACCCATCAAGGCTGGAGATAGAACACCCATCAAGGCTAAGAGACCTGAACATCATCAAGGACTGAGAGGACTGAACACCCAGCAACCGAGAGGGATGAACATCCATCAAGGCTGACTGGATGTTTAATGGGTATGTGTTAATGGGTACCAATGTTAATAGTATTGTTAATGGGTATTACAGGGTTTTATGGGTATAATGTGTTAATGGGTATAACTGTGTTAATGGTATAATGTGTTAACTGGTATAATGTGTTTAATGGTTATACTGTGTTAATGGGTAAATGTGTTGTAAGGGTGGCAATGTGTTAATGGGTATTACTGTGTTAATGGGTATATGTTAATGGGTGCAATGTGTTAATGGGTACAATGTTAATGGGTATAATGTGCTAATGGGTATACTGTGTTAATGGGTATAATGTGTTAATGGGTACAATGTGTTAATGGGTATACTGTGTTAATGGGTATGTGTTAATGGGTGCAATGTGTTAATGGGTACAATGTTTAAGGGTATAATGTGTAATGGGTACAATGTTTATGGGTAGTGTTAAGGGTTTACTGTGATTATTGGTATACTGTGTTAATGGGTATCTGTGTTAATGGGTATGTTTACATGGGTATACTGTGTTTACATTGGGTATAATGTGTTAATGGGTATACTGTGTTTAATGGGGATACTGTGTTAATGGGTATACTGTGTTAATGGGTATACTGTGTTAATGGGTATACTGTGTTAATGGGTATACTGTGTTAATGGGTATACTGTGTTAATGGGTATAATGTGTTAATGGGTATACTGTGTTATGGTATTCTGTGTTAATGGGTATCATGTGTTAATGGTATAATGCGTAATGGGTATTATGATGTTAATGGTTATTCTGTGTTAATGGGTAGGTGTTAATGGGTATAATGTGTTAATGGGTATATTGTGTTATAGGGTATAATGTGTTAAATGGGGTATAAGTGTTAATGGGTATATCTGTGTTAATGGGAATACTAGTGTTAATGGGTATACTGTTTATTGGGGATATGTGTTAATGGGTATTCTGTGTTAATGGTATTGTGTTAATGGGTATACGTGTTTAATGGGTATATGTGTTTATGGGTGTTACAGTGTTAATGGGCTATACTGTGTTATGGGTATAAGGTGTTAATGGGTATACTGTGTATACTTGGGTATACTGTGTTAATGGCGTATATTGTGTTAAGGGGTATAATGTGTTAATGGGTATACTGTGTTAATGGGTATTACTGTGTTATATGGGTATGTGTCTTAATGGGAATATGTGTTCATTGGGTAATCTGTGTTAATGGGTTATAATGTGTTAATGGGTATACTGTGTTAATGGGTATACTGTGTTAATGGGTATAATGTGTTAATGGGTATACTGTGTTAATGGGTATACTGTGTTAATGGGTATACTGTGTTAATGGGTATAATGTGTTAATGGGTATAATGTGTTAATGGGTATACTGTGTTAATGGGTATACTGTGTTAATGGGTATACTGTGTTAATGGGTATACTGTGTTAATGGGTATGTGTTAATGGGTTAAACGGGTGTAACCTTGTCTAGCCTGGACGTTATTAAATAAAAATACTGAATTAGTGGAATTATTGCGTTCGTACTTCAGTCTAATTGCGGCCAGCAGTACAGCCTGGTTTGACTAGGCCCTGATCACCACCAGGCTTGTCACGACCGGGCCGCGGAGGCGATTGACCCCCGAAGCCTATCCATTAGAGGCCTTTGCAAGTAATTTTATATAATAGTAAACCACACATTAAACTCCACAAGGAATGGAACATTTTATTTCCATAATATTTTTGTAAAGGATAGTGACCCTTAAAATAGCGAGTTAAACGTCCAAGCAGTTAAAAATGTCCGGGTTCATATTGGAACCAACCCAGAGAGAGTGGTTCGCAGGAAGGTTTCAACATCCTGTACTTCAGAGTGAAATACTGGACTGCTTATGTATTAATATATATTTAAAAGACAAGGGTCGCTCTGGAGAGGATGATTTAACTTAACATAAAATCAGAACTGTGAAGGGCAGGTTCTGATAACCCTTTTTAACACTGTATAAATCTTGGTTACACGCGAGTGTCCTTCCCAAATTTCACTGGGAACACTAGCTCCGAACTTGCACACGAAAAATCACTCACTACGAAAGCAAAAGATTTGGCAGACGATGCAACATCCCCCCAATGAAAAGCAGGGGTGTCAATAGCACGTTAAGAGGACCATAAATAAGTGTGGGGCCCGAGACTGTTCACTGTCTTACCGCATCATAAGGGGGATTACCAACAGACTCCTGGCAGTCTTCAAGCTGGCACTGGACATGCACCTAATTCGGTTCCTGACCAGCCGGCTGGGCTCGTTCGTTGAGTTTGCGTGCAGCCAGCAGCAACAGCCTGGTTGATCAGGCTCTGATCCAACAGGAGGCTGGTCACAGACCGGGCACGGAGGGGGCGTGACCCCGGAACTCCTTCCAGGTAAACTCCTGGCTATTCTAAGCGCAAAAAATGATGTATTTAGATCAACATATAACTTGTTCTCTATATATAACACTGGAAAGGAATGATACGTGTTATATATATACTACAGAAGCAGACACCAACTATATCCTATCTCTGTGGTTGTTCACAGGGCTGTCCCCGCCAGAGGGCTTGATAACGGTACATCACTTGTACGAATCCTACACTTCCTTCGGGAGGCAGTGCCGGGTCACCACATGGAGAAGACCGGGGCTGGACCCAGGGAGAACCCTACATGAACATAACTTTCCGTGGTTGTATGGAAGGAGAAACGTGTGCGAAGTATATTTCATTTCTCAGTGCACACTTTTCTTCTGGTTTTACCACACTTTTGTTGTAAATTTGGACTTGATATCGCAAGCACAACGTTACATTACTATGAACTATCAAGATTGAATATTAGAGGTAAAAAGTCACTGGTTTAAAAGCTTGTCTATTACAATAAATCATCGTCAATTCTCTACTAGGCTGTGGGAAAGGACATTGTGTACAGTCAGGACATTATTAAAGAAAACGTTTTCGCACGTTTGGCTCACGCAGTCCTTGATGAAGCCATCGTTTTTATTATATATAATCAAGGGGAAGCGCTAAACCCGGAGGATTATACAGCGCCTGGGGGGGATGTGGATGGCATTCAGCTTAATCGGGGAACTGGAGCACAGATCCAATACCTAAATCAAGAGCCCCTCACCAACATCAAGGAACCATTCAGTGAGGGGTAGCACTCGTAACGAACAGTTCTTTAATATAAAGTGCTCACAAGCGTCGTTTTCCACAGTTGGTAGTCATCACCAGACTATACACCATCTTCTTACAAGGTTTCAGATGCGTGACTAAAGAAATAGTTCCTACAGGGAAGTGTTCTCAGTCCCCACACTACTTAGTACTAGCTAAGCTGAAGAATTGAGAATCTCTATGCAAACCATTGGAATCTTATTGAAAGATTCAGTCTATCACTCCTGGATGGACCTGAAAACATCGATTCCAGGCTGAGGGGACTGATTACCCAAACTCTCTCTCATTTACACCTTACTTGGCCTTTGTACTGGACTGATGAAGCCATGTGTGGCGAAACGTTTCTGCAATAAGATTCCCATATGTTGCATGTCTCAATTCTTCAACTTGTCGGCTTTCAAAACCATTCATCACACTAGTGACGCTCTTCTGGATGCTGTATTACTCTCTGGATGCTGTATTACCTCTCTCTGGATGCTGTATCTACTCTGGAGCTGTATATACCTCTTATGGGATGCTGTTATATACTCTTTAAGAACATAGCTACAACAGTACCTGTCTCAGCCTTCACGAGCCACGACAGTCTACTCTATCGGTGGCCCGGTGGCATGGTGGCTAAAGCTTCCGCTTCAACAGGAGGGCCCGGGTTGATTCCCGGCGGGTGGAAACATTTCGACACGTTTCTACACCTGTTGTCCCTGTTCACCTAGCAGCAAATTAGGGACCTGGGTGTTAGTCGGGACTGGTGTGGGTCGATTCCTGGGGGACAGATTCAAGGTCCACAATGGAATATAAGTGAACAAGTCCTCGATGACGCACTGACTTTCTTGGTTATAATGGGTGGCTAACCCTCGGGGCTAAAAAATCCCGAACGAAATCTTATTTATCATACAGCCTTCCTATAATTCATGTTGATTATTATTGTATCTGCTGAAGAGGATCCCAGGAGGGCTCGAAAATATAAGATCAAAATTAATCTTATGAGTTTCTGTTTCCATGTGGGTCATTATTAATAATACAGCTAAAAAAATATACTGATAACATTAGGACAATGTTTAATGTAGCTTAGCGTAAAAGGACCCGTAAAGAAGAACTTTACGCTTCCCCATTAATAATAATCAATAACTGCTACACTGGTCATCGCCTACATCCATCAGCATCCTATATAATCCGGACCTGCTCAATACCGCCTAACTGCAACTAAATTTTGCAACAAAACCGGACGTCATTAATGAAAAAACGGGACGCTATATTTAAGACGGCCAGTGAAGAAAAAACAGTGGTAAATGTTGAGTCATGAAGGCGTGGCCAGGATAGATGATGTAGTTTTGATGTGGTTCCCTTTATGTCGTACAGAAAGGATTCTGTTATTATTATTATTTAATCAAAAAAGAAGCTCGCTAAGCCACCAAGGGCTATACAGCGCTGAGGTTAGGGAAAGGAAGCAAGGGATTGGATGGCAGAAGGGAGGCGGGGATTGATCCAGCAGGTTACAGAAAACAGGGGCGGAGGCAGGGATAGTACGGGGGGTAGAGGCGTAGGATGAGATTGAAGTGGAAAGGGCTGAAAGTATCAGAATTTGTGAGTAAGCAGTCGTTGTTCAAAAAGTCAATGAGAGAGTCGGATGAAAGGAGGGTCCATCAGCGAGGAAGGGAAGGTAAATGAAGAGCGCGGGCGAAGACGAGAGGAGGTAAATTCTGCGTGCTCGATTGATAAAGTGGGCCAGTGCCAAACAGAATGATGGCTGACTGGATAATGGAGCTTGGCAATTCTCAAAGAGAGGAGCCAAGACGCTCATCATGAGATACCATGAGTAAGACGAGTATGGCCAATGCGAAGACGGGAGAGGTTTGTCTCCCAAACCTCGACACTGGTGATAAGAAGGACCGGCCAGTAACTATACTCGGTTTACTAAGACTGAAACAGGATTATGTTGTTTTTCCACCCTCATGTTGTACCGCCAACAGGACTTGCAGCAAGCTTCCACCCTTACGTTGCACCAACAACAGGGAATCTACTGTGCTTCCACCCTTTATGTTGCACCAAACAACAGACTCTGCTGTGCTCCACCCTTATGTTGCACCAACTAACAAGGACTCTGCTGTGCTTTCCACCCTTATGTAGCACCAACAAAAGGACTCTGCTGTGCTTCCACACTTACGTTGCACCAACAACAGGACTCTACTGTGCTTCCACCCTATGTGCACCAAAAACAGGATTCTACTGTGCTTCCACCTTACGTTGCACCAACAACAGACTCTACTGTGCTTCCACCCTTATGTTGCACCAACAACAGGGACTCTGCTGTGTTCCACCCTTATGTTGCACCAAACAACAGGACTCTTGCTGTGCTTCACCCTTATGTTGACACCAACAAACACGGGACTCTGCTGTGTTCCACCCTTACGTTGCACCACACAGGATTCTACTGTGCTCAACCCTTATATTGCACAAACAGGATTCTACTGTGCTTCCCCCTTACGTTGCACCAAAACAGGACTCTACTGTGCTTCCACCCTTTATGTTGCACCAAACAACAGGTTTACTGTGCTTCCACCCTTATGTTGCACCAACCAACCGGACTCTACCTATGCTTCCACCTTATACTGTACCAACAAGGGAACAGTTGAATTCATAGTATGTCGTTTTCATTACTTTTCTTCTCATTTGTACTGTATCAAAGTCCAGTGAAACTGTCAATGTTCCTCTATATTGTTCCAAAACACAGTTGAACTTCGAACCCTTTCCCCGTTGTTTTAGTTTATCAGAGTGTACGTTATTATGATGCTGAATAGGCTAGTTTATCTTGTAAATCATAGCAGTCCGCATCAGAGGTGGGACGCCACTGAAAAATGTCAGGGCGCTGAAGATGTTAAAAGTGGAGTTGATGAATGTCCACTGCAGACAGGACGCTTAATATTCTATGAGTTAACTGTATAAATCCAGTTGGCTATCATTCCGGTGAGGTTCAGGCGTCTTTCCATGTTTGGGTATTGCTCTGTGAGTTCATGGTGGATATCGTTAAGTTTTAAACTTGAAAGGTATTTCCGCCCACACCATGGGTATGAGGTGCATAATAACATTAAACTAAACCATAATAATTAATAATATAATAATAATAATATAAATAATAATATTAAATATATCTTTATTACTACCAGTGATGTACAAGGTGCTAGTTGGATACACTCGGTACTACGAACATCTGCAACCAGTTAACTGTCCTAAACTTATCATAATCTACAGCAAGACATAGAGATCGAAGCAATCTAGCCATAGAAGTTAAGGCCAATCTTACACCCAGCACTCAAACGCACTACTCTGGCGCATAACTCGTCCCTCCACCTCCCCCCTCGTACACCCAGGCACCCTCGCCTGTCACTACACCAAGCTACACTAACCCTCCCCAGGATATGTGCTCCCACACCAGGAACTAACACACCAGGTATACCCATTTTGCTGAGGAGGTGAACATAGACAACGGTTTGTAGGCTAACATATCCAGTGTTTCTACCTCCTTGCTGGGAATCGAACTGACCCTTCAGCGTGTGAAGCGAGTGCTCTTATACACAGACCACGGGCCCCGCCGTATATGGCAATGGAATAATTAATACAAGGTCTTATAGATCAAACGAGTCCATTGAGTTCAGACTAGGAAGAAAAAACGGGGTCACTTTTGTACCAGTCTGGTGAATTTGTTGCAGATCAGTCTAGGTGAGCACAGGCTAGATGAGATTAGTGGGTGGGGACTAAGGTGGACAAGTCTCTTATATGAATCACACAATGAGTAAGGATCGCGAAACCTATGGCAGTTTATTATATGAAACTATGAAACGATGTGGACTATAGATCCAGCCACCATGGTTTGCTGTAATGGTGTATCTGAAAGTTGGGCCAGTGTCCCCAATGTAGAAATTTATCACACGCACCCATGTATGTTGATATACTCTTATTGTGCAATAAAGATTCTGGGCTTTAGTGTTATTCCCGTGATGTTTTGATAGATTTGATTGCAGGACTGCCATCCAGGTTGTTTGTGAGAATCAGATCGATTTTGTGGCAGCCTGGCAGCGCGAGGAAGGGCAAGTCTACTGAAAGTAAGTAAGGTAAGTAGTTTATTCTGGTATACACAAAATACAGTTACATAGATTACCATACATAGCAGCATGTGTGTAGTGAACCTAGGATAACCCAAAAAGTCAGGACAGAGTGACTTATTTCCATTGGGGTCCTTTTTTTTCTACATTATTATTATAGTATAAAGGGTTATAATATTTTTTTATTGTTCTACAATGAAAGATAAAATTCTTATTAATAGCCACTATAAAAAGACTATCTGCGACCCAAGGTCATTTAAGACTATCATACAATACGAGTTGTTCCATTACAAGAATAAGGTAAAATATTATACACGTAATGTTAGTAAAAAAATAGAAAATCATTTCCCCCCCTTTCTGGAGATACAGTCATCCAGCTGTACCTTTTGGCATCTTCCTTGAACTGGTTCGCGCTCGCTATGCTGGCTTTGACATGTGCGGGGTAGTCTGTTTCCATTCCTATTATTGCTGTACAATAAAAAGGTGTTTTGAAGCTGGCCACTGACTGTGGGTACTACAAAGTTGTGCTCTCTCCCCTAGTTCAGTGATCGCTTTGGTTCCTGCTTGACAGCAATGACGCAAGATATTTGGACATTGTTGTGAGCAATTTATAAACGTGATTTAGCTTCAGTTGTTTTTCTCTGTCTTCAACATTCTGCATATCCTAACTGCTGTTAATTTCATCCTGGCCTACATGTTTCTCTTGTCCCTGCCCCAGGATGAATCTTACGTTTTGTTCTGGGTGATTTTGCAGTCTATCTTTAGTTTTTGGTCAAGGACAGCAAGTACCAAGAAGAGAAGCGTACTCCATATGGCATAGTATAAGGGATAGAAAGAGTCCTGCGAGCCTCAAGTAGGTAGACACTGGTGCTTGTCATTTACAGGACACTTCAGTCTGGCATTCGCATTCTTTACTACATTGTTCCCTACTAATTCTCTGACCCTGTTGGGACCCCCAGGAGGGATTTCCAAATATTTTACTGATGAAACAAGTGATGGGTTCCCCATTACATTGAACATTAAAATTTTTACCCTTCTCAGTATTTATGTTTCGTGCCAAAGAGAAATGGCTTCAGGGTTTTCCCTAGGTGTAATGATAGTTTGTTGTCTACTAACATTTGCTGCAGGACTCCAGTTCCGTGTTAAAACATTTGCAATATCTTGTGGGTCTTTAACTGGACACTAACAGCGCACTGTCATCTGCATACAGTAGGTGTTTGCACTTGACACTGATAGGCATATCATTGAACATAAATAAGAATAATAGGGACCCAGATCTCTTGGGGAACTCCACATGTTATCGGCAGGGGATCTGATTCTGTTTTTGATGATTTTGACTATTTGTATCTATTGCTAGGTTAGGACTTAACCTGTTACAGAACCTATTACCGATAGTTTGAAAGTTTATTACATAATATATTGTGGTTGACAGTATCGAAGGCCTTTTGCAGGTCTAAGGTTACATGCCTAGAGGTTCCCTTTGAATATACAGTTTATCAGGTAATCCATCAGATTAATAAGGGTCGGTGTCGGTTGAGTAGGTCTTCTTAAAGCCCGATAATTGATAGCTATGGAGAATGTTGTTGAATTAAGGTACCTTCTTAATACTTAGAGGATTCACACCCGCACCTCTTAGAATTTTAGATATTATACTGAGTATACTAACAGGCCTATAGTTGCTTACATCAGACCTACTATTTTTCTTAAAGATAGGAGTAACTCTGGCATCCTTGACACCCCTCGGTACTGTAATCAGTTGTGATTGATAGATTTATTATGTGAGAAATAGGGATTGACAGTTCAGAAGCACATCTTTTAGGAACTTAGACGGGATGTTATCAGGGACCTCGTGCTCTTAGTTGGGTTTAACTGCTTAGTTCTTTTTTGAATAAATTCAGAGTTACACTTACTAGTTGACAAACTGTTTGGGGTTAAAACCCCCCTTTATTGGTATGTATGTTTGAATACTTATCAGAGTCTGTGTTTTAAGGTATTTGGATGCAGTGGAGTTTACTTCTAGTGTAGATGCAAAAAGATGTGATTGTATGAATAAAGCAATTTGCCACCTTAGATGTTTCGTGGCATACCTCATTATCGATAGTGAGTACTATGTAGACCTATCTACTTGCTTAGGGCTCATACCCCACTGTTTTAGTTGATGCCAGAGCTTCTGGGGTTTATGCTTTACTCTTCAATTTTTGGAGCAGTATGTGTTCGGACTATGCTCCTTTTATTAAGTCTCTGTACTCTTTTCCTCACCCTTGGGAATTTCATTTAGTGGGGGCTGCAATATACTGTCTGTTTGCTTTAAACTTTTTAGCAGGCTGGTCTCTGAATTTCATATTATCTAATATCTCAGTAGTTCATTCCAAGGGTTCAGTTCTTAGTTTAATTAACCTCTTTAACTGGTGCTATATTATCAAGGATGAGTATGAACATTGTTTTGAATTTTTCCAGGACGTTTACGTCCGTTGCAACTTGTTATCTCTGTCAGTACCAATTGTGTATGCCTATTTACCAGTGGTTCTTTACTGTAGTTTAGTTGATCTCATTTTTATTGTCCTGTGTAGGCATTACTATCTATCCCTAGTTCTTTTCCTGGTGCTGCAGTAAAAGATTGAATGATCACTAAGACCTGTGGTACTGACGCCTGACTGAACTAATGTTCTCAGCGCGGTTAAAGTATGTGGTCAAATTAGGGTGCGCTGATAAAGAACTGTGTGTATCCGGCTGGTTGGATATTAATAAGTTGAGTGTAACTATTAAAATCCTTGTAATTTGCCTATACCTTTTGCATAGCCCGTTATTTGCTGCTGAAAACAGATATTGAAGTCGCCCAGTATTATTGATCTCGCAATGTTTTCAACTCCGGACAAGACTCTGGAAAAGCTTCTAATGAAACTGGTCCTGGGTAGGAGGGCGGTTACTAGTTCTACTAAGATGGGTTGTGGTCTGGGATGCAGACACTTAAACCTTAGAATCTCAGTTGATTGTTATTTAACTCAGGTCTTGGGTTGTAAGCTAGTAGTTTCTAATTAGGCACATACTCCACACCTTTTCTGGTTCATATCTAAGCGTCTTTATATTGTAACCATCTATTTTGATCCTCGTCGTCAGTCACCGTATCATTCAACCAAGATTCAGAGATGGTTATAACTGCCGCCCTAATGTGTTAGCTAGAATCTACATCTCTGCCAATTTAGAGAAGATGTGATCTTGCATTGACATGAATAAAGTGAAGGCCTGTTCTGTTTTCATAAAACAATTCATAATATCAATTTATGGCAAAGGGTCTTTGTATTAAATTAGGTAATCAATGTCATCCACTGCTATAGGGTAACTGTGCCAAAGGGCATTTGTTACACACTCTACATACAATTTGAATTTGGCACCGTTGCTCTAGAATTGACAAATACAATCCATCATGCACCCACCCCTACACATTTTACTAAGGTGCCCTTTTTCTGTTTTTTCATGGTACTTTAGTACATGTGTATATCATCTGTTTGGTAGTGTTTGAGTATAATATTGCTGTATTGTCTACATTGACCCTATGTATGAATTACCTAGGAGTTAAGGTTATCATCTCCTAGTACTAGACCGTCATTATTCGCCGTATTTTAGCTGTCTGTTTTTCCTCTGCACATAGTTTGAGGTCCTGGATTAATGTGGTATCAACACTTAAGAGGCTACAATAAGAGCTGTGTGCATTGTTTTTTTAGGTGATGCGCGTGTTGCCATACCTAGCGTGCGATAGTGAGGTTTACTTTTCTGGTGCGTGGCAACTGTTGAGCTTTTACTGTCCAGGGCGCTGTTACTCCATCACCTTTTCCAACCCCCATGGACTGATTTCTTTCTTACATGAATTAGAAGTGAAATTTAAATATAATTATGGCCAGCCTGTACCCACTAATGCCTGCCATTTTCACTCTTCGCTCTTGTACTCATATACAATAATATTTATTTCTCTTTTCCAGTCCCTAGTACACTTAGATCTGTTTAGCAATCACAATGAATTACTAGTAAAATTTCATCTTCAAAAAATCTTCACTGCTCACTTTTCCTTAACTTCACAAAACCTCTACAAATTAACCACTTTCAAACACACTCCCCTTCAACATCTCACTTCACAGTATGGCTTCCCCAAGTACTTCTAATCCTTTCCATTCTGGTAGATCAGAAAGGTTTAATTCCATGGTTTTTTTATCCTTCCAAATTCCCCCTCAGATCCATTTATCGGGGAATTACCTTGTGTGGTGTTAGTTGAACTGCCTGACCTGTTTTGTGACTCAGCCATTTTTAAAACACTTAGGGGAAGAGTGTAACGCCACCTACAATGACTTTCTTTGAGTTTATAGATAGATTGGCCGTTTTCTGCTATGATTCTCTCAATGTACACTCGGTCAGATGAATATAGAGTCAGCTATACTAAAAAGAGACATAACCTTGACTGTTAACTATTCACTTCTTTCTACGCTGGGCAACTGAGAGTTAACCGTCCTGTTCCTTGGAGTGTTTTATACTGTTGATTGAACGATGTATACTGTGTTTCCCTTCTCGTTAGCACTGGGTACAGATGATATGTTGGTGGTACAGAGATGATGCTATTGTCAACAGATGAACGTCAGTAAAGGATGAGAGTTTCACTTCGCTAGTTGTACGTCTGGCAGTAGTGCTGTTCGAATTCGGTCAGCCCATGTTTATAGGCTCAAAACTCTTTCAACTGTTTGGCACTGAAGAAAAAAGTCCTACAGACCTGCTTTTCCTTGGAGATTTGTTGATCAGGATTTTGCCTGTTGTCTTCCCGTTTAACTTGGTGCGTGATATTGGAGGTCAGTTATTTCATTTAGTGGGAAAACGGCTTTGTGTTGGTTCACGTCTGGTAGCAGGTCTGGGTACTTGATGCCGGCCCTCTTCTGTATATTTAGTCCATTTCGTTGTCGTCACGTCAGTTTTTATGTAACTATAGTTAACTTGCATGTTGTTGCAGCTGTACTTGCAAATTTGGCAACACTGGGAGTCGGATAGGCCCATGGGGACGGCAAGATATAAGAGCAGGCCTTGTTGCTGCTTGCTGCCCCACCCATTGTTATAGGTCTTTGAGGGGAAAAAATATACACATACTGCTGCATAAAGTGATCCTTCATTGATTACGTTTCGCCACAACATGGGCTTTTTATCAAGCACAAAAAGGATCACATTATATTGCATCTGTTGTAGGTATTTAATGCTTTTAGTTTTCTTTGAGTGTGCTGTGTGTGAGGAACAACTGTGTGTCTGCAGGATGGATAAAGTCGGTGAGAACTTGAGGTTTAAGATAACACGTTTCAATGTCTTCTCGTTCTTCATGAAACGATGCTGCGATCTAGGATGAAAAAAACTCGCAACTTTGGTTTGAAGTTCGTAGTGGGGAAGTAAGAGTATAAACTCTATTTTGTAATAGTGGTTGTGACCTGTATGGAGAGCGTAACTATATAAGTATCTGAACCAAAGAGAACTGAAACATAGGGAAACGAATTAAGTTGGACAGAGACAGGATGTTCAGAGATGGACACAGCGACAAGTTTGAAGACTCAGATAAAGTCACAGGGATGTTAGGAAAGTATATCTTAAGCCATAGAGTTGTCAGGAAGTGGATAGTCTGGAACGTGATGTATTGGAGGCGAACCATATTAGCTTATTAGAAGAGATGCGATAAAGCTCATGGAGCAGGGAGAGAGAGTGGACTCTGTGGCGACAGTGAAGAGCGGGTGCTGGAGCTATGAATCGACACCTGCATCCACAATTATGTGAGAACAGGAAAAACAGCACAGACTGGGGAAGAAAAGAACACGGCTGTTACACACGAAAACGGACAGACCCAGACATAAGTTAGAAAAGCAGCAGTAATCTACCTCACCAAAACCACTGAGCATGACAATGTATATGTTGACTGCACCATTGCCCACACTCTCCAGATTTATATCATAACATAATAAACACCAACTCCTTTCTCTCGCCAGTTCTGGACCATCAGCTAGGACTTGATCTCCGCAATTTCATGACTTCACGTGTGACCTGTCTTTCTCGAAGCCTGACCTCACGTGTGACTGTCTTTCTCCAAGACTGAACCTTACGTGTGACCTGTCTTTCTCAAATCTGCTTCACGGTGTGACCTGTCTTTCTCTAAGCCTGACCTCACAGAGCTTCATTTGCCTTATGATTCCTGTAACCTGATAAAGCCCCAAACTTGGTTCGATACATTGCATTTAAGGAGTCTCTGTTAACCAATTGTCTTTATTCCACTTGTCTCTTCCATTGTCTCAGAAGAAATACTGCAAACATGTCGAAATCAGACTTTCTCGTTGGGGATTTGGCAAAATCGTGAATAACGGGAACGAGATAGTGGCCGAGTCTGGATGGTTCGTTTTGGGTTCAGACCGTGTCCAGGAACCCAGCGAAACCGACTTCAGGTTCTGACCACTGTCCAGGAACCACAGCAGAAAACGACTTCATTGTGTGTGTAGAAATCCGACCTAACATTGTTGTTATACGAAGTGCGCTGAGATGTAGAGGGTAATTATTTCTGTGTAACTTTAATGCGGACCTTGAGACTCTGAAACAAGTAAGGGACATTGTTGCAGTGTGTATGGTAGCAATGGGCGTGAAATACTGGCTGACTATATACGAACTTACTCAGTTTGGAAAGATTGTTGCATAAGTGAAAAAGCACATGGTGATGATTAAGATACATGGTGATGATAAGAACACATGTGAAAAACAGTTGGGAATCTTTATTGTTGAAACGTTTCGCCTACGTTTTTCAGTCAAATACAGAGACAGTGAAATGAAGATGATGTAAATCAGTTCATTAACCCTGGATAATAGTATTTGAGGTGATCAGTCCCTCAGCCTGGAGGAAGAGTTCAATCTGAACTCTTCTCCAGGCTATCACACCTGCCACACCTGCTGTATTTGTATTTAACTGAACAAGTTCAAACATGTGCAACTGCCTTGCAAATGTGTCCCTTAATCTTCAACTTTCTACGGTTATATTGTACCAATATCAATAAGACACATGGTAGTTATACAATTATTGCAAGTGAGTGATAATTGTCTGACACTGCAACAAGGAACTTACAGCAGATGTATCTTCTTCAAGTTGTACTGTCAGCTTTGGCCCAATCAGGGGTATAGCCAGCATCCACTACTGGGGTTCCATCCACTTGTGTGATGTCTTCAACCTGCTGCACCACTCCGCTAGCCTTTATCAAGGCTGAGGGATTTAAACACCTACATAAAGGCTGAGAGACTGAACACATATCCTTCAACCGAGAAACTGAACACTATCAAGGCTGGGGACCTGAACACTAATCACGGTTGAGAGATCGAACACTTACCAAGTTGAGGGACTGAACAACCTATCAAGCTAGGAGACTGAACATCTATCAAGGGCTGAGGGGCACTGAATCTATCAAGGCTGAGGGACCTGAACATTATAAGGTTGAGGGATGAACGTCCATCAAGCTGAGAGACTGAACGTTCCATCAAGGCTGAGAGATGAACACCCATCATAGACTGAGGGACCTGAAAACACATATCATGACTGAGAGATGAACACCCATCAAAGGATGAGGGAACTGATACATATATCAAGACTGAGGGACTGAACACACATCTCAAGACTGAGGGAGTCTGAACACCCATCAGGACTGAGGGATCGGAACATATATAAAGACTGAGGGGCTGAACCACCCATCAATGTGGAGAATTTTCTCCTGAGGGGTATCAGCCCCCTCAGCACCTTTAGCCCTGAGGGGCCCTGACCTCTCAGAAAGGGGCAAGCATCTTGATTACTTATACAGCGAGTAATTGATCCACAGATGCAGTACCACGATGCGAAGTCGTGGTCAGCGACGCCCGCTCCTTGCAAGACTACAGTGATCGGCAAAGTGTAGTTTAATAATAGACAGTCCATCTCTTCCCTTAGCAGGACAATTAAGGAAAATCCTGCTCCCACTTTATTACCATGGTAAAGATAGTGTACATTGTTGTCTATGCTTTAAGACAGCAAGATTCAAGCATTCTGCTTTGCTTCATGGAGGAAGTTTGGCAAGGAAGCAAAATTATAGGTCGCTTTTCCTTTATGTGCATGCTACGAGTAGTGACGGTGGATAGGAGGCCTTGTGGCGTTTCGATTACCTTTTGACTCTTAATGAGAGTGACACTGACGGCCAGGAATAACAAAAACAAAGAACACTGATCTGTGCTGGTAGTGTGAACAAAGTATCTCATAAAAACAATATACACTCTAGAGAAGTGTGATCGCTTCGTCAGTGATAAGATTGTGAACAATAAAGACAAAATCTTGTGGAACATAGGTACCAGATGTGCATATTCATAGTCTATGGAAGACGCTGACATCCAAGGACACTTACAGCTTCTTCAAAGCCTCCGATAACCGGTTCGAAGGTGTGAAGAACACCGTAGCCTCACACTACAAGAGCAAGGTGGGTACGAATTTCTTGTAAGAGGGACTGTGCAGCTCTTGTGTCGCCTTCACAAGGAGTTTGTAATCAACTTAGTCGGCAGTGAGGTGCGGACTTTTGAGTCCACACAATTAAGTTTGTCAGGCCATCAGTGAATGAGTATGTACTGAATTAAACACCCCCTAGGGGTAATTATTGTTTACATAATATGATCTATTACAGCTGAGTTGAGAAGATTATCTTGACATCAAGACGTCCTCTGCAGGGGCGGCTGTGTAGACGAAATTTGCTGTCTTTTATTCAGCTAAGTATTCCCTATAGTTAAAATTATAAACTTAGCTGCGTAACCCATTTCTCAAACAATCAAAGCCGAAGAGACTGAACGCCCATCAAAGCCGAGAGTGAACACCCCATCAAAGCCGAGAGAGACTGAACACCCATCAAAGCCGAGAGACTGAACACCCATCAAAGCCGAGAGACTGAACAATCCATCAAGGCTGAGAGACTGAACGCCCATCAAAGCCGAGAGACTGAACACCATCAAGGCTGAGAGATTGAACACCCATCAAGGCTAAGAGACTGAACATCCATCAAGGCTGAGAGGACTGAACACCCATCAAAGCCGAGAGACTGAACATCCATCAAGGCTGACTGAACATCAAGGCTGAGAGACTGAACATCCATCAAGGCTGAGAGACTGAACATTCCATCAAGGCTGAGAGACTGAACACCCATCAAGGCTGAGAGACTGAACATCCATCAAAGCCGAGAGACTGAACATCCATCAAGGCTGACTGAACATCTATCAAGGCTGAGAGACTGAACATCCATCAAAGCCGAGAGACTGAACATCCATCAAGGCTGACTGAACACCCATCAAAGCCGAGAGACTGAACACCTCAAAATTAAAATCTCAACTTCTTGCACTGTCTCCTGTTATATAATTTCTTTTTTTGGTTTTAAAAAAGTCATCGGTTGTCAAAACATAGACACACTACAGGTGTTGTTGTCTTGTAACCGTGTCTTAGTCCATCAGGTGGCCAGTATTGTTTATTATTAATGTAATAATTAGGTTCTTGTGTTTATATAAAACCATTATCAAGTTTATTGGGATGATAAAAAGATGTTTGGGGGATATTAATCAAACTCGGAATACAACCTTCCAGTCAGGTTCTGTCCTAGTACACTCGACACTGCTTTTCTAAACACAAGAACACTGTACAACATCCCGTGTAGGACACCAGTGTCTACAGCATCCCATGTAAACAGTGTCTACAGCATCCCATGTAAACAGTGTCTACAGCATCCCCTGTAAACAGTGTCTACAGCATCCCATGTAAAACAGTGTCTACAGCATCCCATGTAACAGTGTCTACAGCATCCCATGTAAACAGTGTCTACAGCATCCCATGTAAACAGTGTCTACAGCATCCCATGCAAACAGTGTCTACAGCATCCCATATAAACAGTTGTCTACAGCATCCCATGTAAACAGTGTCTACAGCATCCCATGTAAACAGTGTCTACAGCATCCCATATAGTATCTAAAAGCATCCCATGTAAACAGTGTCTCCAGCATCCCATATAAACAGTGTCTACAGCATCCTATGTAAACAGTGTTTACAGCATCCCATGTAAACAGTGTCTACAGCATCCCATATAAAAGTGTCTACAGCATCCCATGTAAACAGTGTCTACAGCATCCCATATATTGTCTACAGCATCACATATAGTGTCTACAGCATCCCATGTAAACAATGTCTACAGCATCTCATGTAAACAGTGTCTACAGCAGCCCATGTAAACAGTGTCTACAGCAGCCCATGTAAACACAGAGGTGTTTAGAGAAACAATTTAACATGAACGTGAAGTAAGAGACAGAGAAGAAAGTTGTGTTGTCTTCAAACATGTGGATATTCTTCATCATTCTCACAACTGGAGAGACGTATACTACACAACCCGCACATAGGAGAGAGGAAACTTACGACGACGTTTCGGTCTGACTTAGACCATTTACGACGTCACACTGACTTTGTAAATGATCCAAGTTGGACCGAAACATCGTCCTATGTTTCTCCTATGTGTGGGTTATTTGTATATTGTTCCAGTCAGGGTATTGTATTTTTGTTCTCGTGGAGGGGAAGGTTACATCACACACGAAAGTGCTTGCTAATATACCAGAAAATATTTGACTCAGGATTAATCTACCATCACCAAACTTACAGTCTGTCGAAGGGCCAATGGAAGGCCTAGACATATTCCTGAATTTACTTTATAGAAACGTTCCGACTCCAAACCTGACGCATTAAGTTAGAACTTAGTAAAAAATGTTGTAGATGCTGGAGAAAAATAGACTCAAATTCAGTGTGGAGAGTCAGGTGGAGAATGCTGGGTTAGCGGACTGTAAGTGACCGCTGGGGAATCTTTGGCAGGTTGGATCTGAGGAGGACCCCCGCTGAACGGGCGGGTGTGTACTCTAGTTGTGGTTGCAGGGTTCGATTTCACAGCTCCTGGCCCTGTAGGTTGGATCTGAGGAGGACCCCACTGGACGGGCGGGTGTGTACTCTAGTTGTGGTTGCAGGGGTTCGATTCACAGCTCCTGGCCCTGTAGGTTGGATCTGAGGAGGACCCCACTGGACGGGCGGGTGTTTTACTCATCTAGTTGTGATTGCAGGGTTCGGTTCACAGCTCCTGGCCCTGTAGGTTGGAATCTGAGGACCCCACTGGACGGGCGGGTGTGTACTCATCTGTTGTGGTTGCAGGGTTCGATTCACAGCTCCTGGCCCTGTAGGTTGGATCTGAGGAGGACCCCCACTGGACGGGCGGGTGTGTACTCATCTAGTTGTGATTGCAGGGTTCGGTTCACAGCTCCTGGCCCTGTAGGTTGGATCTGAGGAGGACCCCCACTGGACGGGCGGGGTGTGTACTCATCTAGTTGTGGTTGCAGGGTTCGGTTCACAGCTCCTGGCCCTGTAGGTTGGATCTGAGGAGGACCCCCACTGGACGGGCGGGTGTTTTACTATCTAGTTGTGGTTGCAGGGTTCGGTTCACAGCTCCTGGCCCTGTAGGTTGGATCTGAGGAGGACCCCCATGGGACGGGCGGGTGTGTACTCATCTAGTTGTGGTTGCAGGGTTCGGTTCAAGCTCCTGGGCCCTGTAGGTTGGGTCTAGGGGGAAAACCCCCCCACTGG
>NC_069484.1:14578958-14593958 GCF_026875155.1 Cherax quadricarinatus
GCGGTAAGCACGGATCACGGCTACAAGAAGTTTCACCCAACGGGATATTTATACCCCATGGGAAAAGTTAACAAAAGCCCCACTGTGACTACAAATTAAGTTTTTACAGATGAATCTCCCACACGTGGCCATGACGAATTTTAAGCTCAAGTCCCCCTAAAGTTGCATCATTGGGTAAAGAACGTGTAAAAAATTATAGCCCAATATCCCTAATGTTCAACATTATTAAGATTTTTTATGAGGGTTTAAAGTAATACTACCAGTCATATGGAATTGAAAACCATTGTTTAACCCAGGTCAAGACGGGTCAGAAAAAGTTCGCTCCTGCCTTTCACAATCACTAGACCATCACGAAATAGTCTTGGATGCACTAGAAGCAAAATGCAAATGTATCTTTGCTTTTGAGAGTTTTCCTGCTATCCAGCCTGGCCTGGTTTTTGCAGGCAACACAGAGCTGCTGCTGCAGGCCCCACCTGGCCTACGTATCCATCACAGCCTGGTTGATATGTCACTTGGTGGAGGTGCTTGTCCAGTGTTTCTTGACTTCACTTGTACGGTAAGATTTAGTCTGGATCATGGATACTGAAACAATGTTTCTTATTGTGTCCATGGCCTCCCTGCTGTCAGTGGATTTATTTGAAAATTTCTCCCATATCTACCAAATGTTGTTATGGTAGTGTGCAGATTTAGGACTAGACTCTTAAGTACTCTCCATGTATATATAATCCTGTATCTGTGTCTCCTTACCTCCAGCGAGTACATATTAAATGCTTTGTTGGCTTTATGTGGGCCGTAAACGATCCATGTGTCTATTCCAGCTTTGATATATCTCTCCTGCCCTGAAGAAAGTCGTCAACACTGAAGAATAAACGAGAGAGCACAAGAAAATTTAAGTGTCACTGTTGGCACTATTTCCCTTAATTTGAAAGTTCTCATTATCCACCTTGTCACCTTCCTGGCTGCCGTAACATTTGTCTGCAATTACTCTCAGGTGTTCCTTTTGTTCAGTTTGGTAGACTCTTACGTTTTGCATACAGCGTTCTTTTTGAGTTCTTCATTCTTTCCATACCTAAGCAACTGGAACTTATCATCATTGATCGTCATGTTGTTTTCCACTGTCCACTGGAAAACCCTGCTTTTATCTTCTTGCATTTTTTCGTCTTCTACAGAGGCGATTGTCATCCGCAGATGATGATACAAAACTGTGGAGAGTGTTGTATGTATTCTGCTATGAAGATAAACAGTAGAAGCTCCAGGGTCATGCCTTGGGACACCGCGCTTCTTACTTCACAAATGATGAATTTCCCTCTGTTCACTACTACTCTTTACGTTCAGTCTGTCAGAAAGTTGAATATCCATTCGCCTACTTGTCCATCGCCCGTCATTTTTGTGTACAGTCACTCCATGATCGCTTGTGTCAAATGCCTTTTTAAATCCGTGTACTTGTATATCACATTTGCGTTTGGTTTTCTTCTAACGTCTCCGTAATTCCGTCACATTGGTTTAGCAGTTGTTGCAAGCATGATCTCTCATCTTGAAATTCATGTTGGTTTGGGCTGTGCAGATTGTGCTGTTCCATGAAATTTAGAATTTGGTGTCTATGATGTGAGAGTTAGGGCTACTAGTCTGTAATTTTTAGCTAGTTCTCTAGCTTGTGCAAAGGAGCTGTGTTTACACTCGTAAAAGAATGTATTTCACCTAACTCTAAGCTCTTTCTCCAAAGGATACTGAGTAAGGATACTGAATAAGAATACTAAGGATACTGAGTAAGGATACTGAATAAGAATACTAAGGATACTGAGTAAGGATACTGAATAAGAATACTAAGGATACTGAGTAAGGATACTGAGTGCTCGTGCTAGTGATACTTTGAACTTCTTTTTGTAAATAAGGAATTCCACGAGTGTGGTCCAGGTGCTGAACGAGGTGGGCATGTTTTTCTGTTTCTTTTACGAATTCTATAGGATTCGTGTTTCAGTTATTTAGTCTGCGAACCCTTGAGATGAAATGAAAAAAAAAATTCTGCATTTACCATCCTGCCTTCGTTAATGGGCTGCTGAACATCGACTCGTATTGGTATTTTAGAATTTTGCTAATTTTCTGTTTATCGTCCATGTTTGCGCCTCTATTGATTAATGGTCCACTTTTAATTGGAATTTGGCATATGTATGTAAGTATTTGGAGTTTCTTGCAAATCCTGGGTGGCTTTTCTTCCCATTGTGTTTATTCTGTTTGGTATAACAAGTTTTTGTTCGACATCGGAGATCTCTCGGATATATCTTCCCTTCGTTATGACATTCACGTTTTTAATCAGTTCTCTACATTCTTCTTTGCTCTTTCTATATTTGATGTAGGTTTCCTCACTGGTATATATTTAATACAAAGCTTGTATACTTGTGTATCAGTTTTCCCAGTCACTGGTTAGTTGGCCAACCCTGGTTTATACTCGTTTGTGCTTCTTGTGATGTTGTGGTCTGAGTATATTGTTTTTGTGATTGTATCTGATTACTTCCTCGTTGTTTGCGAAAATTATATCCAGTGTATTTTCATTTCTAGTGGATTATGTTTGGTTCAAATGCATATTTTTCTTAGAGCACCATTAATATCTGATACGTACTATTAAGCTAGCGTGCTGTTAGAACTATTCTCATGTAACGCTGTGATTACTTCTGTCATTCATATTTGGGAGGTTAAAGTCTCAAGGAGGATATATTTGGTACCTTACCTTTGATATACATTGAAGATTTCGAGAGTTTCTTTAGTCCCCTCTGCCCGGCCATGGGTCAGGCTCGTCTGTACTGCCTGGTCAACCAGCTGTTGCTGATCGAGGCCCGCTGCCCCACATACCCACATCACAACCTTAGTTGGTCAGGCACCTGGAAGAATCTGTCCAGTTTCCTCTTGAAGGCTTCTACACTTGTTCCAGCAGTGTTTCTGATATCTTCTGGTAAGATGTTGAATAATCTGGGACCCCGGATGTTGATACAGTGTTGGTGTGGGGGTTCTTAAGAATTTTAAGGCAGCTATCTATCTACTCACCTCCCCAGGTATTTCATTTGCACACAGAATACGTGCAAATGAAATGACTGGGAAAGCAGGTTGATGAAAAAATAACTTCTAACAGATTCCCAAAATTAAAAGTTAACCACAGTGAATTCAGGGGCTGCTACAGTGAGAAAGCTGTGTCCCTCGAGACACGTGCTTGCCCCACTAATCTCTCTCATATCTGACACAGACAAGGACATATCACTGTATCATCCTTAACAAACGATACTAGAACTTGTATAATGTGGCATCCGTAAAATACAGGGCGAGCTTCCCATCTTCCGTGACCAGTAAAAATTTGATTTTCAGTTAGGACAGATTCCAGTTACTAACTCCATAAGACTGGGGGAAATGAAGCAAGTTTGGAGTAAAAAAAACTCAAAGCCTTAAAGAACGTAAAAAAGATGTGAGAACCCTAAAGTTTTCATGTCAAAACTCGCTTCTGAAAAATCCCTAAATTACCCCAAAGAGTGTTAATGAGATATTGTTACCGGAGTATCCCGGAGGGGGTTCAGGGGAGGCCCCCCGCGGCCCTCTGGATCCCTTCATTTACCTTTTCTCTCTGGGCGGGAGTTTTGTTTTGTACTACGTCCCCTAAAGGCGGGGCGAAATTACCGAGCGGGAAATGAGAAAAGATCCTTCGATTTCGTTAAATTTGGATACCTAAGTTACGGGGAATGTTGAAGTCCGGAACTGACCCTTATAATGTAGGCGAAAAGAACCGGGAAATACGGGGGGGGGACGGTCCCAAACTTGCAAAAACCGAAATAACAAAGACTTGGCGGGGTTCCCCCGGGTAAAAAAGCGAGGAGGAATGAGTCACAGAGAACCGCAGGTGGGGGGGGAAACCACGACTCTTAAAACCCGTTTTTTTGCCTAAGGTTTTTTTTGAGGATCAATCGGGTGCCCGGGTTTTCCACCCCAGGCTCGAAACCCCATACCCCCTTTTTCTTTTTGAAACAGTCAGGTATCTGTTGGTAATCCCCAGTATGAATAAAACTTTGAACCCTTTTTTAACTTTACATTTTTAATTTCTCATGAAAAATTGTTTTTCATTGAGAGCATTTTGCTCATCTTCCAAGACACCGGGAAAATGGGGGGTGGGTATTGAAATTTAAAAACAAGGGAAAAAATGCTATGGTGACCTTTTTAAAATCGCAGTGCCCCCCTCACTTAGAATTTGCCAGTGCTGACACCCCGTCAAGGCGGGAAAAATATGGGAGCGAAACAAATACAGAGATTTTTTACGGCCACATGGAGCCAGTAAAAGCCCCTAAACCGGGGAACGCCTGCAAGTTTTAAAACATGTACTTTTTTGGAACGGGGGAGAGAGGTACATAAAAAATATACGGAACGTCCGGGGCTTGGTCCCAAATTGCACACTGCCATAAAAACATATGGAGTGAGAGTTTGGAAGTTAAAAAAAAACCCCCTTGATGAGCAGGGGTGCGGGGGGGCAAAAAGGGGAACACTGATCAACACCGGGGCCCCAACTTTTCAACATTTTTCCCAGAAATATCAGGAACACTGCTGGACAAGGTTGGAGCCTGAAAGGGAAACTAACAAGATCTTCACCAGGTGCCAGATTCAACCAGGCTGTGAGGATAGTGGGGGCACGGGCCCCTTAGCAGAAAACACCGGTTGACCAGCGAGCACCAACGACCCGGCCCCCATGGCCGGCCAGGTAGTATACTTCGAAATTCTTAAAAGGTTATCAAAGGTACCCTTTTTACTTCCGGAGAAGATTTTTGTGTACAAATTTGAAGAAACCCTTTCAGAATTTAGGGGTTTATAATGAACAAGGGAGTACAGATAGGGGGACTTTAAAATGTTCCCTGTAATTTAATGCTTAACTGAACTAGCGCCCAAAAGGGAAATTTTCCCCTGTACATTCACTAGGCGCAATTTTGCTACTTTGAACGGAGGTTATTTGTAGGAAACCGGGAGACAACAAGTGATTTGGGAATTCACAGTAGCTTGGATTTTTAAAAAATAAAAACAAAAAGGCAAATTTACCGTACTGGGGAACGATAAAAATAACCCGCACAAAAAAAGGAGAAGCAAACACGACGTTTGGGCCCTATTGGACCATTGACAAAGTCACACAGGTGTGACTTTGTCAATGGCCCAAAGTCGGACCGAAAGTCGTCGTAAGTTCTCTCTTTATTGGGGTTATTGTGTAGTATGTTGCTTGGTATTTTTTTTTAAAGGTTTATTACCAGCCAATAATTTTTGCAGCGTGAAATGACCTTTTTGGATCCTTGAAAGTAAAAACCTCACATAATCACCCCATTTTAAATTATCTTCGTACCGGATTTGGGGTTTTTTTTAAAAACTCCGTCCATTTTTTTTATTTTTCAGCCTTTCCAATAACAAGTAACGGAAATTATTCTCATGAATATCATATTTTTGTCAGAAGGCCCACTGGAAGCTTAGTTATATCAGTTTGAAAAGGTTTGCCGTGTCCCATGGGTGACACCCTCAGATTTTATATCGTCCCAAAGGGTGATACGTGCTTTTTATATGCTTTTGCTCATGAAAAGAGTACAAAGGCAAGCACTGTGCTAGGCAGCCCCCCATTTATGTTTTTCTATTACACTTTGGGGGCTGTTCGTTAAAAAATTTTAAATCCTCTGTCCACGTTTCCGGGTTTTTTCCTTTTTTCACACTTTGACAAAAAATGTGTATACACGACTGCATTTTTTTTCTTCCAGTGACCAAACCACGGGGAATAGTCTGGTAGTTTAGAGGTCTACCTGCAAGTAGGGGGGACCTTCCAAACCCCTATGCCCGCAGCATGGGTTTTTTTAAAAAGTGGTTGGAATCTCTTTAAAAAAACTTTCAAAGATTTTTGTGGGGAGCCAGTGCTATCCGGGGTTAGGTTTTTTCTGTTGCTTTTTTGGAGTGATGCGTACCCTGTCTAGGCTTCTTCTCCCTATAAATTTAAGGACATGATAGGGGCTTCCTCCCGAGTCTGGGCCTGGGCAGGTACGGGAGTTCCAGATCTGGGGCGGGGGGAGTGAAAATATTCCATGAGTCTGGGCCTGGGGCAGTGTACGGAGTTCCCCGGTCTGGGCCTGGGGGATGTACGGAGTTCCATGGTCTGGCCTAGGCGTGTACGTGAGTTCCTGATCTGGGCCGGGGCAGGTACTAGTTCCCTGAGTCTGGGCCTGGGGCATGACGTGAGTTTCCCGAGTCTGGGCCTGGGCGTTACGGGTTCCCTGAGTCTGGCCTGGGGAGGTACTGATTCCCTGATTGGGCCTGGGGGGATATACATGAGTTCCATGAGTCTGGGGCCCGGGGCAGTTACTAAAATTCCCTGAGTTGGGGCCGGGCAGTGTACATGGGATGTTGTCGTGCCTTTTCCAAGTCAGTGGGATTTTCAACCTTTAATCTCATTTAAAAGGCTCACCGACCACAGTCATAGGAGACAAAGTATTTTCCCCATTTCTTTGCTTTCTTCATTGTAAATTCCATTTGTTTGAACAAGGGGGCCCGGGGATGGGTGTGGGTTTTTTCCCCGGGTTTCGCATATGAAAGTATTTTTGGGTTTCAGTTTTATTAATTTTCTTTTACTTCCTCTGTCTCCTTTTAATTTTATGATTCATTTAATTAATTTTAGTCTTTCATTTTTTAGCCATTGTTTTTCCGCACCGTCGCCACCCTTTTAAGTTCGTGATTTTCTTTTCCTGTAGAAGGAGCGTTTCTTTGGCTCGCTCTCTTTATTTTCCTTAGCGGTATATACCCTTTAGCATACTTCTAGTGCCCAAAAAGATCCTTTTAGACATTTTGTTTTGGGTTTCTGTCATTCATACATCTCCCCCGGGATTTTGTTACGGAGAGATTTAAATTTTATCCCCCGGTGTTCTTGTTTTAAATTTAATTTGAATTCAACATGGTATGCATACCGACGGGTTTTAATAAACAGCAACAGTTGGATTTCTTTATTCCCAAAAGTTTCGCCTACACAGAGGCTTCGTCATGGGTAAAGAAAACTTCGCAGGAGCAGTAGAGATTGAAAACAGTGATCAGTCACACCCTGCGACGTTTTTGAGGTGATTAGTCCCCAAGGGGGGCCAGCTCCATTTTCTCTACGTAAAACTAGCTTCAGCGCTCCGCCCAATTTTGTACCAGAAGCAGCCCACGTGTAGGGGAAACGTTTCTAATAAAAAAGCCAACAATGCAGTTTTCATAAACAACAAATTAATTTGGTAAAGGCACCCCATGACTTTAGTTTTGCCGCTCAGGACCCTGTTTGCTGGTCTGAAATTTAACTAAATTGTGGTCAAATTTTTTAATGTCTTAAACACTGTTATACGTCGTACTAGATCATCAGTGTTTGTTAATATAGGGTCAGGGATATTTTCTAGTCTTGTCGGTTCCACTATTTGCTGGTGGATCTATTAGATTATTAGTATTGTAATTAAGGGGGAAGCGCTAAACCCGTAGGATTATACAGCGCCTGTGGGGGGATGGAAAGTATTCAGGGTTAATTCATGGAACTGGAGCACAGATCCAGTTCGCTAGATCAAGAGCCCCTCACCAGCATCAAGGAACCTCCCTTGAGGGGGAATCTATTACAAAGATTTAATAGCTCATTTGTATGAGACTGCTTATATAAAGTGACTCCTGGAATTCTCTGTGCTGTTACAGTATTTGCTGCACTCTTCCATTTAAGATGTCTTGAGTTGAAACCACCAAGCAAGAGGATCACTCAGCGCAACTGAACGAGTCTTAACATGCAGGTCAACCCTCCCTTGTTGCCTGTTTTACCAGTCGCATCTAAGGAGACTGAACTTAGGTATCCAAATTTCGTTGTTAAGGTCATTTTTCATGTGTCTGTAAAATATGTAAACATTGTACTGGACTCGGTGAGGAGTCCAGTTATAAACGGCATTTTCTTCTTGTTTCATGGTTTGAGATCTTGTATGTTCGCAGACATAAATATGTTATATTGTTAAGGTGGAGGTGTTCTGGCATTATTGCGTGTGTTTGATGAGCCAGTCACTGTTACCAAGCCAACATGGCTCCGAGAGATTCTTCAAAACGTTTCCTCATCAGCCGGGTTGTGGTGCATACATTAGACTTCGGGCGGCGAACACTAATAGCTTGATCGATTAGGCCAGCAACCAAGAGGCCTGGTCTGAGACCGAGCCGCGGGGACGATGACCTCCGGAAACTACTCCAGGTAACCTCCAGGTGTGCTACTACGCTATTCTAAACGATAATAGCGTAGAGGGAACACCCACTCTGTGCGGCCACAGTAATCTATATAATATTACATTGTGGGATCTCCCGCAAGGTGCAATCATGTCTCCCCTTTGTTTTTCTACCATTTTTGACTTCCACTTTGCCTATTTCATAACAGGTTGTGATTGCTATGTATACAGGCCGCTGATAGTAACAGTCTAGTTGACCACCAGGCAGTAAACAAAGTCTAGCCTCGAGCCTGGTTTTGAAAGTAGAACTGTGGAAATTAATCACAGCTGTGTTACAGGTATCATTGTGGTTAACCTTAAGACCTTTTTTAGTTCCCTTCGTGTATTTTATTAGGCTTCATCCGGTGGCACGTAGCTCAGAATTGCTCGAACACATGTTCTTATGAACCCTTGTATGTACTCACTTCGCTGTACTCCTCAGTTGTGGTTGCAGGGGTCGAGCCACGGCTCCTACTCCCACCATTCACTTGCTCAAGATCGGTCAAATTAAAGTCCTTTCTTTATGTGGTCTATCATATGTATTTTTAAAACGGTGCAAAGCTTCCTCAGCAATTGACACACAGTTGTACTTAGGAATTTGTTTGCAGTTTTTGCTTACAGTCCCGTCTGTATTTGTGTACCAGGCATTTTTCTTGTTTTTTTTTTTTCTTTCTTTGATGCCGCTAGTCCTTACCTGATGTCTGGGGGAGATGAGGTGAAGCGTCTCTCCTTGGGAGGAGATGGATATCTGAAGGATACCCAAAGGATGCTTCTGAGGGATCACGCACTACTTCCCCTCTTACCTATCCTATCATAGCCCACTTCCAGACGAGGACTTGCGAATCAAGACCCGATCAGCCAGGCTGCTACAGCTGGCCACACGCAGTTCAACTTATGAACCACAGCCTGGCTGCTCAGGAACTGATTTGAGGAACTTGTCAAGTTTCCTCTTGAAGGCAACGAGAGGTTTGTTGGCAATTTTTTCTTTGCAGGGAGGGAGGGCGTCGAGGAGTCGGGGACCTCTGACACTCAACGAGTTCTCTCTTAGTGCCCTCATCGCACATCTGCTTTTTATTGGAGACATTTTGCACCCTCTGGCAAGTCTCTTGTTGTCATACCGGTTGATTTCGGTGTTCGGATTTGCGACCAGTTCCTCCAGGATTTTCTATGTGCAAATCATGATGTACCTTTCTTGCCTAAGTTCAGAGGAGTACAGTTGAAGGGATTTCACGCATTCCCAGTAGTTCAGATACTTCGATGAGTGTATAGGACCAGTGAAGTTCTCTCTGTTTTCCAGCTCAGCAATCTCACCTGCCTTGAAGGTGGTCGTCAGTATACAGCAATATTCCAGCCTGGAGAGAACAATGACTTGGAGAGTATTATCATTGACTCAGCATCTCTTGTCTTGAAAGTTCTAGCTGTCCATCCTTTCATTTTCCTTGCTGTAGCAATAACAGTATTGCTGTGATACTTGAATGTGAGATCTTCTGACATCATTACTCCCAAGTCTTTCACATGGAACCATTACTATAGTTATGACCTACTTCCACATGTGGCTTTGTCCACTGTGATACCTCCTACTACTGCTTCACCTCACCTGTCTACAGTATATAAGCCACTTCGCTCATATGCTGTATTCTTTTCAAGACTGATGGACTCCAGGCTGAGGGACAGATTACCTCAAACTTCTTCTGATCTTCACCATTTTTCTTTGTTTAGGACTGATAAAGCCACTGTGTGGCGAAACGTTGGCGGTGTTTTGAGCCTCGTTCATGAACCGATTGTTAGAGTCTTCCATCTGTAGACCGATGATGACTGATTCACTGAACACAGTCGTACTGTGACGCCAGTATTTCACTGAAATACCATCATGGTGAGATGGGGTGAGGCATCTGTCTTGGTGAGATGGGGTGAGGCATCTGTCTTGGTGAGATGGGGTGAGGCATCTGTCTTGGTGAGATGGGGTGAGACATCTGTCTTGGTGAGATGGGGTGAAGCATCTCTCTTGGTGAGATGGGGTGAGGCATCTGTCGTGGTGAGATGGGGTGAGGCATCTGTCTTGGTGAGATGGGGTGAAGCATCTCTCTTGGTGAGATGGGGTGAGGCATCTGTCTTGGTGAGATGGGGTGAGGCATCTGTCTTGGTGAGATGGGGTGAAGCATCTGTCTTGGTGAGATGGAGTGAAGCATCTGTCTTGGTGAGATGGGGTGAAGCATCTGTCTTGGTGAGATGGGGTGAAGCATCTGTCTTGGTGAGATGGGGTGAAGCATCTGTCTTGGTGAGATGGGGTGAAGCATCTGTCTTGGTGAGATGGGGTGAAGCATCTCTCTTGGTGAGATGGGGTGAAGCATCTGTCGTGGTGAGATGAGGTGAAACATCTGTCTTGGTGAGATGGGGTGAAACATCTGTCGTGGTGAGATGGGGTGAAGCATCTGTCTTGGTGAGATGAGGTGAAACATCTGTCTTGGTGAGATGGGGTGAAACATCTGTCGTGGTGAGATGGGGTGAAGCATCTGTCTTGGTGAGATGAGGTGAAACATCTGTCGTGGTGAGATGGGGTGAAGCATCTGTCTTGGTGAGATGGGGTGAAACATCTGTCGTGGTGAGATGGGGTGAAGCATCTGTCTTGGTGAGATGAGGTGAAACATCTGTCTTGGTGAGATGGGGTGAAACATCTGTCGTGGTGAGATGGGGTGAAGCATCTGTCTTGGTGAGATGAGGTGAAACATCTGTCGTGGTGAGATGGGGTGAAGCATCTGTCTTGGTGAGATGAGGTGAAACATCTGTCTTGGTGAGATGGGGTGAAGCATCTGTCGTGGTGAGATGGGGTGAAGCATCTGTCTTGGTGAGATGGAGTGAAGCATCTGTCTTGGTGAGATGGGGTGAGGCATCTGTCTTGGTGAGATGGGGTGAGGCATCTGTCTTGGTGAGATGGGGTGAGGCATCTGTCTTGGTGAGATGGGGTGAGGAATTCGTCTTGGTGAGATGGGGTGAAGCATCTGTCTTGGTGAGATGGGGTGAAGCATCTGTCTTGGTGAGATGGAGTGAAGCATCTGTCTTGGTGAGATGGGGTGAGGCAATCTGTCTTGGTGAGATGGGGTGAGGCATCTGTCTTGGTGAGATGGGGTGAGACATCTGTCTTGGTGAGATGGGGTGAGGAATTCGTCTTGGTGAGATGGGGTGAGGCATTTGTCTTGGTGAGATGGGGTGAGGCATCTGTCTTGGTGAGATGGGGTGAGGCATCTGTCTTGGTGAGATGGGGTGAGGCATCTGTCTTGGTGAGATGGGGTGAGGTATCTGTCTTAGTGAGATGGGGCGAAACATCTGCCTTGGTGACATGGGGTGAAGCACCTGTCCAGGTGTAGGGGATGGTGTGGTAGGGTTGGGGGTGTTACATTTAGTGGGGAAAGTTGTGGGTTGGTTGTTGTGGTATATATGGGAGAGGTGGAGTGTGATGCTGCTAATATAACAAGAGGAAGGGATAAGCTTTGTGTGTTCTGTCTACTTCCCGTTTTTAGGTTCCACCCTAATTTTTCAACGGCTGTCATCTTTACCCTATGCTGCCTCTGTTTCGACTCGTATTCCATTCCTTTGCCTTTGTCTGCATTATGTTCCTCTTCCATTCTCTCTCCAGAAACACCATCATGCAATTGCAGACTGTGCATAGATTTTTCTTCCTGCATGGTAAGGTCTCATTTTTACGTATATAAAAGCTCCTTACTGGGAAAACTGGACAAGTATCTTCACCAGGTGCCAGCTCAACCAGGCTGTGATGGATATGTGGGTCAGCGGACGACCAGCAACAGCCTAGTTGACCAGGCAAGCACCAGACGAGCCTGGCCCATGGCCGGGCTCCTGGAGTAGACTCTGGGAACTCATTAAAGGTATATCAAAGGTACCGGTCTCACTATATCCCTCCCAAAATTCCATTCTTCAGATTGAACACCTCATTTGGTTCTAGGTCACATTCTCCCACATCTCTCATTCCAGAAAGTTGTGGCGGTGTATAAATTGTTCACCAGACCCTCGAGTATTTTTCCATGTGTATATTATCTTCTTCGTTCCAGAGAGTACATTTCAAGTACCTAAAGGCATTCTCAGTAGGTTTTAAAAATTATATGTGGGCAGCTAACAACCTCTGTACATTTTCAAGTTTTAAAATCTTCCATGTCTTGAAGACCACTGTAAGTACACAGTAATATCCGAGACGTGAGAACACAAGCGATGGGAATACCACCTTTATTGACGTTATTTATCTGATTTTAAGGTTTCCTAAGTCACTGTTATTTTTCTGATATTTGCTGCATTCCCTTGAATTTTCTTAATGATAGGTCCGCTGATGTTGTTATTCCCACGGCTTCTTGTTTCTTATTCTCATGCCTTACTTCGTATTCCTCTCATACTGAGATGGTCTGTCTGTGTTTTGAAACCTGTGTTCATTCTGAGTTCATTCTTTCCAAACCAAAACAGTGAGAATTGGTTTCTGTTGAACATTGTTATTTTCCAATTTATTCACCTCTGTTGCCTTTCCCTTTACTGGAGTATCTTCATTCCTTTCATCCATCTCAGAAGCTGGACTAAAGATAGTGTAGAAGTTCCAGCTTTCACTGCTGACTGGAAGATTAATCTTGTTCCAACATTACTTCTGTGCAAAACAACCATTGTGAAAAAATAGCGAACTTCCAAGACTTTTGTAATTTCTCACATTATCAAGGAACTGATAACTGAGAAATCACGAAAACACTTAGAAGTTCACTGTTTTTTCACAGTGGTTTTTGTGCATATTGTGATATTTCCTATTTACGGTGATCTTATTGCATTATTACTTGTGTACATTCCTTACGTGCTAGCTGGCCCGTCACTCTGACAACTCACTCAACACAAGTTTATAATTCTAATTTCTCTCAGGTTCTCTGGAGTTCTCAGCGGATATGATATCGTGTTAAATTGGTCACTTAGTCGTAGGATTCCCAGGTACAGCCAGACACCAGAGTCCAGTGTCGTCTCCTGCCTTAGTTTCACTCTGCCAATTTTACTTACCAAGGAATTTGGAAAATACTCAGTGAATGAGGGGAGGGAGTTTGAAACCATGGAAAACCAATCTTAAAATCGTGGCATTACTATATACAGAATTACAACTATATTTATTAGGATGTTCTGAAACTATAGGAGCCATATAGTGCCTGGGGTATAGGATATACTTACATTTGCTCCAAGGAAAGAAAGAATGGCTTCAAATCCTTTGGTAACAAGACCTTCACCGTCACCAAGGTTCCTTGAAGGAAGAGAACTCAACAGACAATCCCCTTAACGTTGTAATGAGCTCTGGGAAAGCTTCACTAAAGATCTACTTTTTCTTGACATTATTCACTGATGATGACTGAGATGTTTGCGAAATACTGAAGTCGCATTGCCATTATTCGTTCATTTAGTCATTAATCAGACGAAAGACTGACAATCCAAATTATTTTTTTTCACGAACGAGACTCATGACGTTACTGTTTTTGAAAATTGAAGATTGAGACACATGTGCAACAGTTGGGTATCTTTATTGTTGAAGCGTTTCATCTACACAGTAGACTTCTTCAGTCAGATAGAGAGAGCAGGTGTGGTAGTGAAATGATGAAATAATCAGTCCCTCAGCTTTGGAGAAGAAAGGACTGACCACTTCAAACACTGCTTCGGTATTTTGTACCATTTTCAACAACCAGTGATCAGCACTGAGGAGAGAAACCTTGTGACGATGTTTCGGTCCATCCTGAACCCTTGTCTAGTTACAACTTGCGACTTGATAAATGATCCAGTATGAACCAACACGTTATAAGAGTACTCTCCTGAGTGAACACCTACAATGTATTACCTTTAAAATGAGAAACACTGAATCACCTTTAAAGTTAGAAACAGTGAATCACCTTTTGTCGTGTGGGGTTCGAATGCTGGAATTGGGTATAAACACACACATCTGACGGCTGGTAACTTAACTAGAACTGGCGTGCCGTGCCCGGAGGGCAAGCGATATTCATACATCATGCTATGATCAGCAGAATGACTCGGTAACGGTCAGTGATTACGTAGGGAGACAGTGAATCAGTAACGGTTGTATGAGTCACATGCTACTGGTAACTGATACTATGATAGCTCGGCGACCACCTTTAAAGTGAGAAACAGTGAATCACATTTAAAGGAAAAGAAACACAGTGAATCACACTTAAAGGGAGAGAAACAGTGAATCACATTGGAAGTGAAAGATACAATGAATCACACTGTAAATAAAAGATACAGTGAATCACCCTGTAAGTAAAATATACAGTGAATCACACTGTAAGTAAAATATACATTGAATCACACTGTAAGTAAAAGATATAGTGAATCACACTGGAAGTGAAAGATATAGTGAATCACACTGGAAGTGAAAGATATAGTGAATCACACTGGAAGTGAAAGATATAGTGAATCACACTGGAAGTGAAAGATACAGTGAATCACACTGGAAGTGAAAGATACAGTGAATCACACTAAGTAAAAGCTACAGTGAATCACACTGGAAGTGAAAGAAGCAGTGAATCACACTGGAAGTGAAAGAAGCAGTGAATCACACTGGAGGTGAAAGAAGCAGTGAATCACACTGGAAGTGAAAGAAGCAGTGAATCACACTGGAAGTGAAAGAAGCAGTGAATCACACTGGAGGTGAAAGAAGCAGTGAATCACACTGGAAGTGAAAGAAGCAGTGAATCACACTGGAAGTGAAAGAAGCAGT
>NC_069484.1:14598958-14642296 GCF_026875155.1 Cherax quadricarinatus
GTTATGTTAGGGTGGTAATGGTAGTGGTGGTGGGGTGGTAGTGTGATGTTAGTGGGGTGATGGTGTAGTGTAGTGGATGGTGGTATGGTAGTGTGGATGGTGGGTAGGGGTGTATGATGGTGGATGGTAGTGTGATGGGGGTATGGTAGTGTGGGGATGGTAGGGTAGTGTGATGGTGTTGGGTAGGTAGTGGTAGTGTGTATGTGGGTGGTAAGTGTAAATGATGGTAGTGGTAGTGTGATGATGGTGTGGTATGTGAGGGGGTGTGGTAGTGTTGTAGTGTGGAATGGTGTTAGGAGTAGGGGCTAGTGTGATGATGGTATGTGATGGATAGGTAGTGGATGGGTGGGGTATGTGGATTTGTATGTGATAGTTGTGTGGAGTGGTGTGGGTGATGATGGGTAGTGGTGGGGGGTTGTTGGTAGGTAGTGGTGGTAGGGTTTGGTGATGGTGGGTGGTTAGTGTGATGGTGGGTGTGGTGGTGGTTAGTGGGGATGGTGGTAGGGTAGGGGGTGGTAGTGTATGATGGGGGTAGTGGTAGTGTGATGGTGGTAGTGTAGTGTGATGGTGGTAGTGGTAGTGTGAGGGTGGTTGTAGGGGGTTGGGGGTAGTGGTTGTGTGATGGTGGTAGTGTGATGATGGTAGTGGTAGGGGTGATGAGTGGTAGTGTGATGGTGAGTGGTTAGTGTGATGGTCGTGTGTTGGTAGTGGTTGAGGGTGGTAGTGTGAATGGTAGTGTTTTGGTGATAGTGGTAGTGTGATGGTGGTAGTGTGTGTGGTGTGGTGTGTTAGGTGATAGTGGTATGTGATTGTGGTATGGTAGTGTGATGGGTTGGTGGGTGTGAGGAGTAGTGATGTGTGTATGGTTGTGTAAGTGATGATGGTAGTTGTGTGATGATGGTAGTGGTAGTGTGAGGTAGTGATAATGTATGGAGTATTGTGATGGTGGTAGGGGTAGTGTGATGGTGGTAGGGGCAATGTGATGATGGTAGTGATAGTGTGATGGTGGTAGTGGTAGTGTGATGTGGTTGTGTGGTGTGGTAGTGTTGGTGGTAGTGGTATGTAAATGGTGAAGTGGTAGTGTGATGGTGATAGTGGTAGTGTGAGGGTGGTATTTGGTTTGTGATGGGTATGGTAATGTATGAGGGTATGATAGTGGATGTGTAGTGCAAGTGTGATGGGGGTAGTGTGAGGGGTGGTAGTGTGATGTGGTATTTGCTAGTGTGATGGTGGTAGTGGTATGTGATGGTGATAGTGGTAGTGTGGGGTTTGTAGGGGAAGTTGATGGTGGTAGTGGTAGTGTGATGGTGGTAGGGGTAGTGTGATGGTGATAGTGGTAGTGTATGGTGATAGTGGTAGGGTGATGGTGGTAGTGGTAGTGTGATGGTGGTAGGGGTAATGTGATGATGGTAGTGATAGTGTGATGGTGGTAGTGCTAGTGTGTTGGGGTAGTGCTAGTGTGATGAGGGTTTAGTGGTAGTGTGATGGTCGTAGTGTTTAGTGTGATGGTGGTAGTGGATGGTGGTAGTGTGATGGTGGTAGTGGAAATGTGAGGGGTAGTGATAGTGTGATGGTGGGAAAGGGGTAATGTGATGATGGTAGTGGTAGTGTGAGGGTGGGTAGTGCTAGTGTGATGGTGGTAGTGCTAGTGTGATGGTGGTATGCTAGTGTGATGATGGTAGGGGTTTTATGTGATGGTCGTAGTGATAGTGTGATGGTGGTAGTGTAATGTGATGGTTGGTAGTGATAGTGTGATGGTTGTATTGTAATGGTGGTAGTGGTAGTGTGATGGTGGTAGTGGTAATGTGATGATGGTATGATAGTGTGATGGTGGTATGCTGTGTGATGGGGGTAGTGCTATGTGATGGTGGTAGTGGTAATGGATGATGGTTAGTGATGTGTGATGGTGGTATGCTAGTGTGATGGTGGTAGTGCAGTGTGATGGTGGTAGTGCTAGTGTGATGAGGGTTTAGTGGTAGTGTGATGGTGGTAGTGCTAGTGTGAGGGGTGGTAGTGCTAGTGTGATGATGGTAGTGGTAGTGTGATGATGGTAGTGATAGTGTGATGGTTGTATTGTAATGGTGGTAGTGGTAGTGTGATGGTGGTAGTGCTAGTGTGATGATGGTAGTGGTAGGTGATGGTGGTAGTGCTATGTGATGGTGGTAGTGCTAGTGTGATGATGGTGTGGTAGTGTGATGGTGGTAGTGCTATGTGATGGTGGTAGTGCTAGTGTGATGTGGTAGTGGTAGTGTGATGATGGTAGTGATAGTGTGATGGTTGTTTGTAATGGTGGTAGTGGTAGTGTGATGGTGGTAGTGCTATGTGATGATGGTAGGGGTAGTGTGATGGTGGTAGTGGTAGTGTGATGGTGGTAGTGGTAATGTGATGATGGTAGTGATAGTGTGATGGTGGTAGTGCTAGTGTGATGATGGTAGTGGTAGTGTGATGATGGTAGTGGTAGTGTGATGGTCGTAGTGATAGTGTGATGGTGGTAGTGTGATGGTGGTAGTGCTAGTGTGATGGTAGGGGTAGTGTGATGGTATAGTGTGATGAGGTAGTGGTAATGTGATGGTGGTAGTGATAGTGTGATGGTTGTATTGTAATGGTGGTAGTGGTAGTGTGATGGTGGTAGTGGTAATGTGATGATGGTAGTGATATTTTGATGGGGGTAGTGCTAGTGTGATGATGGTAGTGGTAGTGTGAGGGTCTAGTGAAGTGTGATGTGGTAGTGTGATGGTGGTAATGCTAGTGTGTTTGGTGGTATTACCAGTGTGATGGGGGGTAGTGCTAGTGTGATGGTGGTAGTGCTAGTGTATGGGGGTAGTGCTAGTGTGATGGTGGTAGTGGTAGTGTGATGGTGGTAGTGTGATGGTGGTAGTGCTAGTGTGATGGTGGTAGTGCTAGTGTGATGATGGTAGTGGCAGTGTGATGGTGGTAGTCGTGGTGTGGTGATTTGTGGTGTATGCTGATGATTTTGGTGTTAGGATGCAAGGGCGGTGATATAAAGTGGGTGTGGTGATGGTGATATAGTTGTCTGATGCTGCTGGTAGTGAGATGGTGATGTGTGGTGGTGATGGTGGTGATAGTGTTTTTAATACCTGGATAGTGTTCCGAGGGTCAGGGCCACTAGCAGCCCTATCCAAGACCTTGGTTAATGACCTGATTAACCAGGCTATTGTTACTACCCGCACGAATTTCAACATAAGCACCACAGCCCGTCTGATCAGAAACTAACTTGTAGTTATGTGAGAGTACATAACACGCACCATAAGAGAAGGAAACTGATAACGTTTCGATCCAGTTTGGATCATTGACAAGTGACACTGAAGCAAGAAGACAACGGTAGTAAACGAGGGGGAGGGAGGGACGGATAAAGGTAGTGACAGTATAGTGAAAGTTGTGGTGACTGTGTGGTGTGGTGGTGCAAGCTATAGTGATATGGTGGTGATGATGGTGCGGTGGTGCAAGTTAGTGATGTGGTGTGGTGGTGCAAGCTATAGTGATATGGTGATGAGGTGTGTGATGCAAGTTATAGTGATGTGTGGTGTGGTAGTGCAAGTTATAGTGATATGAAGGTGTAGTGGTGCAAGTTATAGTAATGTGATGATGGTGTGGTTTGGGGCAAGTTATAGTGATGTGGTGATGAGGTGTGGTGGTGCAAGTTATAGGATATGGTGTAGTGGTGGAAGTTATAGTAATTTGATGGTGTTGGTGGTGCAAGTTATAGTGATATGATGGTGTAGTGGTGCAAGTTATAGTAATGTGATGGTGTGGTGGTGCAAGTTATAATGATATGATGGTGTAAGTGGTGCAAGTTATAGTATGTGATGGTTGTAGTGGTGCAAGTTATAGTAATGTGATGGTGTGGTGGTGCAAGTTATAGTAATGTGATGGTGTTTGGGGGTGCAAGTTATAGTGATGTGGTGATGATAGTGTGGTGGTGCAAATTATAGTGATGTGGTGTGGGTGCAAGTTATAGTGGTGTGGTGGGGCAAGTTATAGTGATGTGATGGGGTGCAAATTATAGTGATGTGGTGGTGGTGGAAGTTAGTGATGTGGTGGTGGTGCAAGTTATAGTGATGGGGGTGGGGCAAGTTTATAGTGATTAGTGATATGGTGGTGCAAGTTATAGTGATGTGATGGTGCAAGTTATATGATGTGTGGTGGGCAAGTTATAGTGATGTGTGGTGCAAGTTAAAGTGATGTGATGGTGCAAGTTATAGTGATGTGGTGGTTGCAAGTTATAGTGATGTGATGGTGCAAGTTATAGTGATGTGATGGTGGTGCAAGTTATAGTGATGTGGTGCAAGTTATAGTGATGTGATGATGGTGCAAGTTATAGTGATGTGATGGTGGTGCAAGTTATAGTGATGTGATGATGGTGCAAGTTATAGTGATGTGATGATGGTGCAAGTTATAGTGATGCAGTAGTGATGGTGTATTTAACAATATCTACACTTGACTGAGGTTGTAATCAGAAAATAAATTATTGGTGATTATATCGTTAGTCTGGTGGAAAGACGGATGAACCTGCAATTATCCGATGTATAATTCTTCCCGGATAATGCTGAACCTCTGATAATTCTGTCAGTGTTATTCTGTCATCCTTAATGAAGGTTACGTTAGGTAAGATTTGTCAGGAAACAGGACAAGTGTTCCCTGACGCGGGTCTTAGTCAGATGATGACCCGCCACCGGAGCTTTTGGTTATCTGACCGAGGCCTTCCGCTGGCTTACCCCTCCACCCCTTTAAAGCTCACCAGTCCAAGGTGGTCACCAGTCATCCATAATAATAAAAGACGTATAAATCAACATGACTATCAGTGCTGTGAAGAATGAAAGAGTCACAGTTCAATGGAACAAGACACAAATAACCCGCACATGGGAGAGAGAAACTTAGGCCGACGTTTCGGTCTGACTTGGATCATTAACTAGGACCGAAAAGTCGTCTGAAGTTTCATTCTCCTACGTGCAGGTTATTTGTATATTCAGCACTGTAATATTTATTGATAATTCGGTTGGCAGCCCTGTCAGCTCACACATTAAGGTCCGAGGTTCGATCCCCAGTATAGGTGGAAACATTAGGACTTGTTTCCTTAAGACATGTTCTGTCAATGTTTACATAGCTGTAAATAGGTACCTGATGTGGGTCGCATCCTGGGGACAAAATTAACTTAATTTGCCCGAAATGCTCTACATAACCACCCCTCAAGGAAGGTTCCTTGATGTTGGTGAGGGGCTCTTGATTTAGGGAATTGGATCTGTGCTCCAGTTCCCCGAATTAAGCCTGAATGCCTTCCACATCCCCCCCCCCAGGCGCTGTATAATCCTCCGGGTTTAGCTATCATGTGGGAGTTCGAACACGTGGATTGGGTAAAGTAATACTCACGTAGGCTGGTAGTACATATAATTACAGATAATGTGGAGAGCGCCCTTACAGCCGTAACCTATCTCTCTTGCTCACTCTCGTCAACTGACTGGCCTCCCACAGTACCCATATGTGAGGGGGTCTTTGAATACTGCTAGGTCAGCACAATATGAGTTCAGACAGTGACTCAGGCAGAGACGGTTGGTAGTGAGTCAACTACTGGTACTGGTTACTGGTAACTGGTTACTACTACTGAGATAGCGCTTCCCCCTTGATTTTAATAATAATCTACATAACCAGGAACTTAATTAGTATGTCATTGATGTCAGCTATGGTCTGTATAAGTTGTATCGTGTAGTGGTACAAATAAGGATTATTATTAGTAGTATACTATTACTAATGCCACAACGATAAGAACAAAAGAGGGTCAAAGAAAAAGGCTTTCTCCTGACGCCATAACATTAAAAACAAAAGAGAATCAAACAAAAAGGCTTTCTCATGACGCCATAATATTACGGCATTAACTAAGATGCTAACGAATTAAATTCTAATCTTGTGTGTTAACATCTGGCGCGTCATTTACGTCTAACAGACGAAGCGAATTACTGCAACCGCTGCACTACACATCTAAGAGCACACTTTGCGCTTTAACTGAGCACTCTGCACTTTAATTGAGCACTCTGGGTGCTTTAATTGAAAGTCTCTGCAGCCTGATGTCAAGTTTTAGCAGCAGACATGTGCCTCTTGTTCCTGTCCTTGAGAGCCGAACTTTGTAGTTGGTATCAGATATTGTGTCTCCAGCCTGGTACTTGTGAGCACAGCAAGCTGCACCAAGTACTCTTGATACAGCAATTACAGCTATCAACCCAGTTTCTTGCTTCATGAACCTTTACAGTCTTAGGTTCGTCTCTTCCACAGTGACCACTGTATCACCACTGTATCACCACTGTATCACCGCTGTATCACCACTGTATCACCACTGTAAACAGCATCAACTCTCAACATTTGAGAAGCATTGTGTGTTTGTTTAACAACTGTGGTTCCTACTGTATGTTAGCTGATAAACAACATAAAGACATTACTACTACTACTACTACTACTACTACTACTCTACTACACTACACTACTACTACTATTACTACTACCCACTACTATTACTACTACTACTACACATTATACACTACAAATACTATAGTACTACTACTATCTACTGCTACTACTATTTCTACTACTAGTACTACTATATTACACTACTATTACTACTACTACTGCTCTACTACTACTGCTCTACCTGCTACTACTACTACTGTACTACTACTACTACTACTATGCTACAAATACTATACTCTACTGCTACATACTACTACTACGTACTACAGTTTCTATACTGCTACTACTACTACTGCAAATACTACTACTAGTGCTACTACTGCTACTACTACTAATAAAAACTACTAGTACTACTACTACACTACTGTTATACTACGCTACTACTATACACTTACTACTATTCTACTACTACAGTACTACTACTAGTACTAAATACTACATACTATGCACTACTACTGCTACTGACTACTTTCTACACTCTACTACTGTACTACTAGCTACTACTACCTATACTACTACTGTTACTACTACTGTTACTACTAACTACACTACTACTACTGCTACTCCCACTACTAGTATACTGCTACTACTACGCTGCTGCTCCTACTACTACTACTATACTAAATACTACTGCTACTACTACTACTAGTACACTACTAGTACTACTACTACTATATACTACTGCTACTATTACTGCTACTACTACTACTAGTACTACTACTGCTACTACTACCACTACTACTAAAATACTACTACTGCTACTACTAGAAATACTACTGCTAACTATACTACTACTGCTACTATATACTGCGTTGTTGTACACTGCTACTGCTGCAGTACTCTACTACTAGTACACTTAGTACTACTACTGCTACTACTACTACTGCTACTACTAGTATTACTACTACTAGTACTACTACTACTAGTACTACTACTACTGCTACTACTACTGCTACTACTACTACTACTGCTACTAATACTGCTACTACTACTACTACTGCTACTACTACTACTGCTACTACTACTAGTACTACTATTTAGTAGTACTACTATTACTAGTACTACTACTACTACTAGTACTACTAGTACTAGTACTACTAGAAACTAGTACTACTAGTACTAGTACTACTAGTACTACTGCTACTGCTACTAGTACTACTACTAGTACTACTAATGGTACTACTACTAGTACTACTGCTACTACTACTAGTACTAATACTAGTACTACTACTAGTACTACTGCTACTACTAGTACTACTAGTACTAGTACTACTAGTACTACTACTAGTACTACTACTACTAGTACTACTACTACTAGTACTACTAGTACTACTACTGCTACTACTAGTACTACTACTAGTACTACTACTAGTACTACTACTGCTACTAGTACTACTGCTACTACTACTAGTACTACTACTACTAGTACTACTACTACTAGTACTACTACTACTTCCACTACTACTCCACTTTCATCTCTCTGTCCCTTTTCTGTCCTCTCCTATATATATACTGGCTCCCTTACCTTCTTGTGTTAGTGTAACTAGTCAATGGTCTCAGACAGAAACGTCGTCATAAACTACTTTCTCGTATGTGCGGGTTATTTGTGTATGTTTAATGGTGAACATTGTTAACTTGTGGTCTCCAAGACTGTAATGTACTAATAAACACAGACATCAGGAACATCACTGATAACTTTCATATTGTGATACCTGTTTTAATGATACCACTTGGTGAGGTACGGTACATCAGCTTCTTCATGTATGGTATTTAAATTATACTTTCGGTTACCCACTGTATGTACCGTATTTTCCGGCATATAAGGCGCGCTTTTTTCCCACAAAAAGTCTTGGAAAATCATCCTGCGCCTTATATGATGAAGGGTAGGGTCAATGGTAGACTTTGGGTTACGCTTAAGTGTAAAATAAGAGGGTAATTAACCCTTTATTACTCGTTTTGATACGTCTGTCGTGCGCCTTATATGCCGGAAAATACGGCATCTGCAGGAGCTCCCAGTCAGTACTAGACTGCTAGGGTTGTTAGACTCTGCCATTGTAGTCAGAAGCTAATCACGTACCATATCAATCAAGCGTGTTTTTTTTTCGTGACAGTTAGCACATCCTGTTCAAGCGGAAGAGGCGAGTTCAGATGCAGGTGATGTTCTTTAGAAGCGTAAGTTGTACAATCACATCTACTGCCACTTTTAATTCTGTCCCCATGTTTGCTGTCAGAGGTTATGCGTACGCATTTCTATGCTCTTTTTTAATTCTTCTGGTAACATGTGTCACAAAATTTGTAACTATGTCTCTCACAATGCCTTTACCTGAGGCCAGTGACGTACCTAAACAATAACACGTTTATCTGGATAACAGTGACATTAAGCTGCCTAGTTGCACTGCCTGACTTTGATTCGGTGGTTCACACATCCATTTTTCTCATCAAACATTGAGGTTCGAACTGGTGCTAGTTCATAGCCCATTATGTTGTTTACACTAACACCATGACAGCTGACGAATCCCATAACCAGTCTGAAATTAGTTGAAATTTGAACTGTTCAGCAACGCCTTTTTTTTTTTTTGTCCTCTTTAGGATTGTAAGAACCCTCTCCCCCCCCCCCTTTCCCTCAGAGTTTATGTTATCTAAGACCAGTTTGCTTCATACACATGTATGTGCGTTTTTAACCCCATCTACGTCATTTACGTTTTTCCCTCTCTGGGTTATACGCCCATTAATTATGTTCCTGGTAAAGTTGTGGGGTTTTTTTCAGTATTTATTGGATCAAACATTGTTTTAAATGTTTTTCTTAATAGCCTTTGTCAGTTTTTTAATCATACTTGGCCATGATATTATCGCTTCTTGTGAATATTTACACTCTCAGACGATGTATTTTTATATCATGAATGTCCTTCAACAGTCTGCGCAGATGGTTGTCTAATGGCCCACTGACAGTTTTTTTTTATTCATTGTTATTTCCACATGGACCATGTCAGTGCGCATCAAGGTCACGGTAAACATGTCTGTGTATACCAGTCTATGTTCTTACTTGTGACATTGAACCTGATTCAAAAAATCCCACCAAGCTTTCTTCCATGTAGCTTATTCACTGATCAGGGATAAAGAGACCATACCTGGCATTATGAAAGTGACATTGTAAGAAAAGTAAGATACCATCTCGTTGACTTCCCTCTGTGTAGTGCTCACCCCGTTCACTTGTAATGAACGACACTAATCCTGGGTTTTATTTGAGTTTTCTATCCAGTGTTTTATTGTACTGTTTCTTTGTGATCTGTCGTTTATTCCCCAGATGTTCATCAGATGTATTAAATTCTCAGAATTTTACGTAGAATCTTTTTCATCACATGCAATATAGAGTGATCTTTAAAAAAAAAGGCACAATACCGTGACTGGAACGATACATAAATAACCCGCACATAGAAGAGAGGAGCTTACGACGATGTTTCGGTCCGACTTGGACCATTTACAAAGTCACACTGTGTGACTTTGTAAATGGTCCAAGTCGGACCGAAACGTCGTCGTAATCTCCTCTTCTATGTGGGGGGTTATTGTGTATAGTGATCTTGTGTTCCAATGAATATTCTTGCCAGTTAGTCAAGGCAGCTTTCCTGCCTTACACTCCAGACATTATGGCTCCTACATTCTTCCAAAGCAAAGGATGTAATGATAGTCGAAAATTCTCGGTGGGGACCGCTGTATATTAAGACTCCCACCATACAGTTGTAGATCTGTAAATAATGTAGTTGCTTGGTCATCTATCTTTGTCAGTTGTTGACCTCCTTTATAACTGTTTTCATTGTGGTAGGGTCAGGAGGAGTCACGTCAATTAGAGGTGTGTATACTGCTTCTGTGCATGACTTCGTCCTGCGGCGTGATGCGTGTAAACTTTGTATTGAAACCACCACCCTCTGCTGTTGACGGTTTTTTGAAAACACCTCAAAAATATCAAAATCTTCATTCGACTCACTGAGCAGAGTGGTGTTGGAACCCATGACTAGGCCTGTGAACTAACTACTGTAACCATGACAGTGTAATGAGATTCATCCAGCTAGTTGGTTTCTGTATACACAAGGCACAGTACTCGCACCTATCCTGTCCTTATTTTCTATCAGACACAGAGATGTAAATCATAGCACTGTATCATCCTTTGCAGACGATACTAGGATCCATTGAGGACACTACAAAGCTCCAAGAAGATATAAACCAAGTTTTCCAATGGGCAACAGAGAACAATATGATGTTCAATGAAGACAAATTCCAACTACTCCGTTATGGAAAACTGGGGGAAAATAATAACTAGAACTGAGTATACTACAAACTCTAATTACACAATAGAGCGGAAAGTAATGTGAAGGACCTGGGAGTGGTAATGTTTGAGGATATCACTTTCAGGACCACAAAAGATGCCACTATTACATCTGCGAGGAAACTGATAGGATGGATAATGAGAACATTCAAGACAAGAGATGCTAAGCCAAATGATTTTTTTTAAATCACTTGTTCTCTCTAGGCTGGAATACTGCTGTACATTAACATCCCCATTCAAGGCAGGTGAAATTGCAGAACTAGAGAATATACAAAAGAACCTTTACTGCACGTACAGTTCCATCAAATGCCTTAACTACTGGGAAAGCCAGGAAGGGACGGGCTTGTACTCACTAGAGCGCCCGGCGAGAGGGAATATATAATCTACACCTGGAAGATTGTGGAGGGACTGGTCCCTAATATACACACAGCAATCACTCCATACGAAAGCAAAAGACTTGGCAGGCGATGTAACATACCCCCAGTGAAAAGTAAGGGCGCACTGGTACACTAAAAGAAAACACAATAAGTATCCGGGGCCCAAGACTGTTCAGCAGCCTCCCACCAGCAAAAGGGGCATTTTCAAGTCGACCCCTGGTTGTCTTCAAGAGGGAGCTGGACAGATAAACCCAAAGTCGATGCCAGATCAGCCGGGGCTCTGGTTCGCACGTTGGATGCGTGCGGCCAGCCGTAACAGCCTCGTTAATTAGGCCCTGATCCACCGGGAGGACTGGTCGTGGACCGGGCCGCGGGGGCATTGATCCCCGGAATACCCTCCAAGTAGATTCACACTGACATGGTACAGTGTTACAAAAAACGCGATTCTAAAAGCTTAGAGATCTCCAGTGAATACTAGAAAGGACTGCCCTTCTAGCATCCAGCCTGTTACTGGGTTTTCGTAACAAGTAGTCAGTATCCTTGTCCAATTATCCATTAGAATTCAGTATGATTCAATAGTGCTTCAGGATTACAACTGGTAGGCTACTAACTAGAGAAATTAAAATTTAATAAATTTATGAAGTCTAGAGGTATATTATCAAATTAAATTAATCACAGTAATCAAAATATTCACTTCTGTCGTGAACAATAGCATTGTGCTGAAAGCACATATCACATTCATAATTCTTAAGTACCGTCTGGTACATTAACATTTAATAAGATATTACAAATATGTACAAGTAAGTTTGTGTGTATGTGTGTAAGTGCTCTAAGTAGTTCGCTGTGTCTCACGACTCAACTAGACTTAAACAAGTGACTGACAAAGTCCTCACATAAACTAACTTCTTGACCGACTGGCAACCAGAACAGTCTGCTTAAACAATAAAAAGAATGCTAACCCCAATAGCAATACAACAATCAACTGCGCCACAATCAGGACAAGGAGATAATATAACGACACTAAGTAGGGACCATCAGCAGATCCTCCACAAAAGTCACAAAACTCCCATACTACTGAATCTAAGTTCAGCATAATTAAATCCCCGACTGTGATAATACACAGATACCAGTACAAGTTAGGTCAGAAGCTACAGCTCAGAACCTGAGATGTTTGGAGTGTCTATGCGACACACAACCTCAGTACAACGTCGAAAATCACTAAGTCTATACAATGTTCTGTGAACAGAGTATCACAGAACCTACAAGAAAGCTAGAGACGGTCTTCCAACAAAGGCCTATAAGGGAGATTTAGGCACTTTGTCTGGAATATGTCCCACCCAGCGAGTCTAGACCAGACTGAATACTTCAGGCGAGGTGAGGACACACCCCCCCTCGATCACGTGATAGCTCCGTGGACAGCTGCAGCTCAGAAACAGAAGCCGGCAGTCTAACGAGCCACAAGTGATAATTACAGTAGTTAGACAATCAAGACTTGAACTGAGCACATAATATGTTACATCCTACCTAACCAAAGGAAGCTAAGTCAAATAACAATATAAAGCAATACATTTACGATTTAGCTATTATCGCAAATATAAGCAATATAAAATTATATGAAAAGGTAATAATTATTATATTCATAATCATAATATACATTATATATATTGCAACCCATTCAGGGGTTGCAACCCCCCCCCAACATGACAAACGGTCGCATTAGGAGTTGCATTAATGTCTTTCACATTATTACTGATTACTCATATCAATACAATTTAATATAAACATTAATCAGAGTCACTCTTGTGCCAAGCACTTCTATAATTTAACAGTGTCTGTTTCACTATAAGTTACGCCCCTAGTACTAGGGCAGTACACAGTATCGTATCTCTGCATTCTCGTGGTTATGTACATCAGTGTAGAGGACAGGATAGCGTAGACAAGCAGGGCACTTTGAGGCTCGATCATAGTAGTGTAGACAACATAATAGTCTTGTGCTATAGACAGGAGACAGCATTCCATCTTAGGTAGTGGTTGTGGAATGCTATGAAGTATGGACATCTGAGTATTAAACAGCTTAAGGTGTGCAGTGAAGGGGGGGGGGTCTGCGGCAGGACAGTGTTGCGCCAAGCAGTAACATCGCCCACACAACACTACCCACTCATCACTCAGCTTATGTCTCCTCCTCATACACATCACAACTGTGAATATAAAAATTTAATAAAAATTTGGGACATGCCCTGAGATAAAATATTTAATAGGGGCCGGGAGGATTACTTTTACTTTACTAAATTTGACATGGCAAGTAACAAAGGTATTTGGGCAAAAAAATTACGTAAATTTTTAAATGGGGAAAGGGCCCCCCTAAATACACGTAAAATTTTTCAAAGGACACCAAAGGCTAGGGCCTCTTTCAAAAAGGGGCCAAAAATTTTTCTGGTGTCTTTTGATTTAAATGAATGGGAAAAAATATAGGATGGAAAATTTTCAGGGGAAAGTTGACTTTTGGGAAAGCGCACAGCCCCCCACTGCATACCCACCCCGATCTATATGAAAAAAGAAGGGAAATTAAAATTTTGGATCAAAAAACTGGAGCAGGGGAAAGCAAGCTTAAACCCTTTTGGGAAAAATCTGAACAAAAACTACCCCAGAGGGAACTGAATTTCCTACTAATGACACAGTGAGGGGTTTGTGGGTTTGGAGGTTTTGTGCTTTTTGGCTTCCTGTCACTTGACACACGGGGCCCAACGTCGCCCCAATAAACATTACTTTTTTCCCCCTTCATTTTGCCAATTTAAAATGTTTTCCCGTTTCCCGGTGCTTCTTGACACCCAAATGTCCCCAATGGGACTTTTTTGTAAAGCAAAATCAATGGCTTTTTTCACGAAAGTTTTTTGGAAAACACTACGAGATCCCTTGAATTGGTGGAAACACTATAGCTGACAATTTAAACATGAAATTTTTCTCCACCCAGAACACCTTTACTATAATGTAAAAATTTTTCGAGCCCTTTGTTTCCCACCTCAGAAAATTTCTATATCTCTCAGTCTTTCCAGGGGACTGATCAAAAAATCCCCTTGATTAAAATCATCATATTTTTGGGGAAATTTTTAACGTCATTTGTGCCGGGACTGGGTTTTAAGGGACCGGGGGAGTTGGTTTTAAAGGGACCCTGGGTGCAAAAGCATCACTAAAAAAAAATATTCAACCCAAATCTTTGTCATCCATAACTCAACAGGAGACAAGGGGGTTTTGTTGATCTTTGAAATGTCTAGTAATTGCGTGAGGGGGAAATAAAAAAAATAGGTTTTCTCTCAACAAGTTCAATGGCAAAATTTATCATCAGTGGTATTATCAATCACAATTTGGTTTTCTTTACATAAACCACCATGAAGGATATCTTCCCCCCTATCAACAAGTCCACTGCCCTGAGGGGAAATACCCCAAATGGATTTTCCCACAAAAATTTAAAACCCCGTAAAATTAGCTTGTTTCAATGAAAACTTTATGAAAAGGGGTACTTTATAAAAAGCCCCTCCATGGTTTCAAAATTTTTACATCTACCCTTGCAATAGGTATATCAGTTAGGGTCGGTACATCTTTTCTTAATAACGGAGAAAATGCCAGTGTCTCTAAAAAGAAAATTATCTCATTAATGTGATTCGCCCAAAAATCCTACTTTACCTCTCAAAAAAGAAAGGGGACTATCGCTGAGGGAATCTTTTCGTCAGATACCCCTTTCTGACGCTATCATTTTTCCTGAGTAATTTTAAATCTAAAACAGAGGATCAGAGGTATTCAAATTTTTGGGTTTCCCCTTTTTTGCTGGAAGAAGAAGACTTGTGGGGGGGCGCCACCCTTTACGATGCTTCTCGTATTTTTTTTCAAACTTATAGAAATCTCCTAGCATGTCTTTTCTGTTACAATAGGTCCATTTAACTTTCTTCTTCCGTTTATCAGACTTCTGTTACCCCACAGAAAATTCGGATTGTGATTTTTTCCGGGAAAAGGTACGAGAAGTTACAGTAGCGATCATCACCCCCGGAATGAGCAGCTTTTTTAGGTTTCCCCAAATTCTGGGGAAAATTCTTTAGTTACCTTGTTTCTTTGTTTTTTTAGTACGTACAATTTTGGGGGAAATTTTCGAAATTTGGGTCTGCTAATGCTGCATTTCCAGAATATCCGATTTTTAGTATGATCGTTAGATATTCTTGAATGCAGAGACTTTTCCCAGTTTTTAAACTTTGGTAGTAACAACTGAACAAGGCTGTCGTAGTTTTTTACATTTGGGCAGACCTACACCACCTCCAAATGAAAATTTTTTTTCTCATAGCAAACTTAACAAGTTTGATTTTGGGTCGTGGGTTGAAAACGTACGAAATGCTTTTTTGATAATTTTACAGTAACAAGTTATATGTCTTTGAATAGTTTGCTTGACAGCGTAAACTAATTTTACCCTTTGGGAAATGGTAAAGGGAGTAATACAAGTTTGAGCTTTTTCCCCGTCCAAAACTGTGTGCAACAAGGGGAGCCCAGTGCTTTTGTCCAGTTCATAGCATGTGCCTGGTCTCAAAAACACCAAAATAGGGGTCTAAAATCACCTCAAAAAATTAGGAACCATAAAGGCAGCTTTCTGCCATTAAATGTTTTCCTGTGATCTATCAGTCTGTTGTCTTCCCCGAAAAATTTTTCTCTGGAAATTTTTCTTTTGTTCAAAATTTCCCCTGGGGCCCCTATTTTGGGGTCTGCAAAATAATGAAAGGGGTTCAAACCTCTCAAAGGGTTCCCGAGAATAGGCCCCGTGGGGAAAGGGGGGAATAGGGGAAAATTAAAAAACTGATGGGACGTTCCTTTGGGCCGACACCTTGTCCCGGGACCCTTTTAAATCTAGATCTGGTTAGGATAAGTTAAAACAGGTGTATATACACTGTACAGTAAAAAGGCTGATTTATGCTAACAGCTATACTCTGTACTAAAGGGGGGTCAGTGAAAGGGGGGAATCGTGAGCGGAGGGTTTTACTGGTCGACACTTCTGCCCCTAGTTGCTTTTTTCTTTAAGTCTCAAAAAGTCCCTACTTCCTAATTGTGGGGACTAGGCCCTTTTTGAATCTGAATTAAAACGGCCCTCTCGTATGAGCAGGAAACAATAATCTTTAATTTCGCCCCTGAATTTCTGCGGGGGGTAAAATTTTGTTATCTCACACCCAGAAAATTTGGCTATTGCCAACACGTCCTGAAAATTTTTTAATTTTAACCCTTTAAACCCTACAAAGTCAGAGTTTTCAATTAACTGTTTCACATGGCATACATCACGAAAATAAGTGGGACTACGAAGAGAGTGATTATTGGGGGAAAATTAATCCCAATAGGGCTTTTTTGTGTTTTGGGTTGGGCTTAGAGTAGAACTCATAAACAGTATTTCCCCTTTTCCTTTGGTCAAAAGATAGTCAAGTATTACATCCACCCCAGCTTTTTTGTACAAGACCCAAACTAACTTCTATTGTTTTGAGACCCCCAAATTTGAAGATTTGGTTGATGCCGCTTGGAGTCTCGCAGTTTTCTTTTCCCTGGAGGCCCTGGGCCATGGTGATCCGGGCGTCATCCACAAAGGAAGGCACGGAGCTATTACTTACATCTCTGTCTATGTCAGAAATGAGGGGTGAGGGAAAAGGAAAGGGGAGCGATAAATTTTTGCCTTGTGGAACAGAGCTTTTTTTCTGTGGGTGCCTGGGCTTTACTCGTTTTTCTATTACCTTTGTTTTTCTATTTGTCAGGAAGTTGTAGATCCGCTACCAAATTTTCCCGTTATTCCTTTATCACGCATTTTGGGGTGCTTTACCCAGGGCCCCACTTTTCGAAAGTTTTTTTAAAGTCTGTGGGATTACATCGTTTTTTCGTTTATCTCGCACATTTCCCGGACCCCTTTTCATAGTGGTCCCGTAGCTGGGGCAGGCAGGAGCAACCCGCCCGGGTTTTTGTAACGGGTGGGGTATCTAGGGGGGACCCGGGGACCTTTCTTCTTAGAGCCAACTCAAAAAAATTTTTATGAATTGGGGAAAGGGGGTTTGGGCTTTCGAAACTGTAATTTTTTTTTGCAATTGTTTTTAAATGGGCCCCCTTTGTAGAATGGGGCTATTTTTCTTGTTTTTTTAGTGTTTTTGTGGAAAAGACCCCCGTGTCCATGGCCCCTTTCCCTAAAAAAGGCCCGAAGGCCGCGACAGGGAAATTCTTGCAGTTCTTGGGTGCCGGAGGTTTCCCCGAGTCTGGGCCTGGGGAAGGAGTAAAAAGGGCATGTCCCTTAATTTTCCCTTCAAAATCTTTTGGAGTTTTAAAAAAAATCCGGGTTTTTGGGGGTGACCACATTTTGGGTTTCGTTCATAAGGAAAATTTAATTTTTTGGGTTGTCGACCCTTAAAAGTGGCAGTGGATCGCTGAACACTGAATCATTTGGGGCTTTAAGGGCTCTCATCAATTTTTTTGGGTGTATCTGGGGTAAGTCCCAAACTGCCTCAAAATTTTGGCCTTTAAGGGGAAAAAAGTTTTTTTTTTTTTTTTTTTCAATTTTCCCCTTTTTGGTTTTAAAATTTTTCCTGTTTATTCTTTTCTCCTATAAGATTCCTTCAGCTTAAGTTCGATATTTGGGAATTTCAAGACTAGTTTGGGTTCTTTTCGTAAATTTTAGAAAATATTGACCCCCCCAGCACTCGTGACTCTTTTGCCCCTTTATCAGTTTTTTAGGGAACATCTCTCTCTTTTTTATTTACCTCTTCTCTTTCTTTTTTTAAGGGAAATTTTTCTTGGCAGCTCCAAAAAACCACAGGTTCATTTTTTTAAAGGGAAATGTTTTAGGGGCCGTGTTGTTTAGGGGGTTTTCTTCCCAGCTTGTTTTTATTTAGGATTTTTGGTTTTTTTTGATCCTTTTTATGTTTTTGTTATTGAAATTTTAAATTTTTTGAAGAGACCCTTTAGAATCCTCGCATTTTGCTGGTTTCCGGGGGCCCCGTGCATACATGTTGTGATCGAAAAAAAAATTTTCTTTGATACAGTTATATTACGTATCAGATATCGTGTTAGTGAAGAAAAGGTCCAGCGTAAATTTTTTAGGGCCCTTTTGGGGTCTACTATTTTTTTTTTCTGGTTTAAAAGGGGGAAAATTTTTTGCCGGGATTTAATTTTTGTGTTGGTGTGAATTTTCTTCTGAGCTTTCCTCCCGGGGGGGATTTCTGGGGAAACATTGTTTTCTATACTCCTCCATTTTAAGGGCTCGGGTTGAATTTAAACCCCCTATGCAAAATTTTTTATATTTTATTTTAAATATATATAAATAAAATATATATATATATATATTTTATATTTTATATTTTAAAATATTTCAAAAAGATCACAGTAAACAGGTGATTCAGGGTTTTGAAAAAAACCCCCTGTGAAAGAATTTGAGAAAGTCCAAACGCTTTCGTGACTCCCCACATTATGTTTATATATATATATAATATTATTTATATCTAAAAATTAAAAATATTTAAAATTTTATAATTTTAAAAATATATATATAAGATATATATATTAAAATTATATATATATATATATATATATATATTTTAAAATATAAAATATATAAGGGTAAATATATTTTTTGATATATAATTTTAAGATATAATTTTATAATATATATTTTATATTTTTTAAAAATATTAATTTATTAAAAATTTAAATCAAAATATATAAATATATATATAATTTTTTTTATTTTGCAAAAGTTCAGAAAAAGGGATTTTTGGGAAAACAACCCTGTTTTTGAATTTAAAAAGGCCCCCCGGCCGGGAAAAAAAATTTGTTTTTATAATTTCTTTTTAAAAAATTTGAATTAAGAAAAAAAATATAGTTATTTTTTATTATTAATAATAAATAAATTATTCTAAAATTTTATTTATTATTTAAATTAAATGATTTTTTATAATAATGTTTTTTAATTAAAGATTTAAATTGGTTTTTTAAATTTTTAAAAAAAATAAAATTTATCCATATTATATTTTAAAAAATAGGAAAAATTTTAAAAATAAAAATTTTAAAATTAAATTTTTTTTAAAAATTTGGGGAGGTTTGGCGGGGGGGGTGCGGGCTTAGGTTTAATTCCCCCCTTTTCCTTAAATGCCCAAAAATCGTTGCCAAAAAGGCCCAAAGAAAATAAGGGGGTTTTGAAATTTCCCAAAAATTAAAAACTTCCGAATCCTTTAAAAGAAAAGAAAAAAATTGTTTTTGTGTTTTTTATTTTCACATTGGGGTTTTCTAAAAAAAAATTTAAAGGTTAGGAAAATTCCTTGGAAATTTTTGTTAGGTGGGCCCGGCTCCGCCCCCCAGGGGTTAGCCTTGGGCCCGGGCTACCCCGCCCTGGTTTTTTTAAAGGAAGGGTTAAACAAAGGTTTTTTTGAAAAAAATTTAAAATTTTTTTCAGCGAATTTCCCCCATGGGTAGATCAGTAATTTACGGTAAAATGATGCCAAAAATTGGGAAAGAAAACGGAAAAAACCGGGAAATGGGATAAAAATTTTGTAGGAAGGGCTCAAGATAACCGTTTCCTTGCCCCTGGGCAGTTGGGAAAAATTTTCTTTTTAAAAATTTTTTGGGAAGGGGCCGGTTCCTTTTTAAAGGTGGAAAAATTTTTTTGGGCACAGTTGGGAGTTCCCCCCAACGCACGGGCCGGGGGAAAAAATTTGATTTTTAAACCCCAATTTAATTGGTAGTTTTCAAAATTTTTTTTGGTAAAAATTTTTTTTTTTCAAGTTTCCTGGTCCCCCCAAAATTTAAATTACCCAAAAGACCTTCCCGATTGGTCCCTTGGGGAAAGGGACGAACGATTCGTCAAGGGGCATTCCTGCCGCCGGGCGTGGCCCCCCAAAAATTTCTACAAGCTAAAAAATTTTTTTTTAAAAAAAGGCCCAATTCCCCTTTAAGGCCCCGGAATTAAAGGAGGGCCGCCGGGGGGTTACCCCCAACACGTTCCCGGGTTGGTTTTAAAAAACCCCGGATTTTTATCTTAGAAGGGCTTAAAGGAAAATGGGATTAAAATTTTTCCCAAAATACTTGGGGGTTACCCAAAGAAACCATACCACGGGAGGGGATAGAACTCGCGATCAGAGAGTCTCAAAACTCCAGACCGTCACGTTAGCCACTGGACCAGCTAGCTGGAGATTCGTCCGTGAAAACTTTCATTTGTGGTCACAGTGGTGCCTATGCTAACCTTCCTATGGTGTAGAAATATACCTAGTTGGACGAATCTTATTGTGGCTAGCTGGTCCAGTGGCTAACGCGACGGTCTGGAGTTTTGAGACTCTCTGACCGCGGGTTCTATCCCCGCCCGTGGTATGGTAAGGTTAGGTAAGTTTTCTAAGGTTCTTTTAGTACAAAATTTTTATTTTTTTACTGATAGTAATCACACTTGGATCAGTATCAGTAATATTACAGATACTGATCACACTTCCTGGTATGATACTGATCACACTGGAAGTGTGATCAGTATCGTACTGGAGGTCGTCACGAGGTAACAGTTCCTGCCTGCTCGAGCAGTGGCAAAATCTTCTACATATTGCTATGACCAGATGTTTGGGGAGAGAACAGGCAAGTTCTTTAATGGCTGGTAATTAATGTTGAGGACACAGCCTTGCAGTACACCTTCAACTTGCACAGAGTCAGAGAAAAAAGATTGATTTAATCAAACATTGGATTGTATCTCTCAGAAGTTTTGGAGGAAAGTGGTAGGTTCAAGTGCCTCCCAGCATACTTAAGGGGAGTTACCAATAGACCTCTGACTGTCTTCGAGAGGGAGCTGAACAGATACGTCAAGTCAGTACCTGACCAGCTGGGCTGTGGTTCGTAAGTTGAATTGCGTACAGCAGTAAAAACCTGGTTTATCAGGCCCTGATCCACTGTTAGGCCTGATCATGGACTGGGCCGCGGGGGCGTTGACCCCCGGAACACCGTGCGGGTAGGTAGATAAAGCCCCAAGGCATGATCTTAGATGTCATCCCAGGTAGTGTCATTAACTTTTTCTAAGTAGCATTGTGGATGTGTGTATCAAAGCTTATTAAGGGGTGAAATATCACTCTCTAAAATAGAACTGATGAGGAACGGGTAATTTTTTCGTAAGTATCAGACTAAACAAGCATTCTAGCAACTTATAAATAGCGCGAACAATGAGTCTGTGATAAGATATGGCTTTTGTAAAGGAAGGTGTAAGAGGCACATTAATTCTGTAAGGTGCAAGGGCTGAGACATGTAGACTTGCATGTCATCAAGACCATCTGTTGTTGGTTATAACTCAGCATCAATGTGAGTTCAAGAAGCGTGAGTCCCGAGAGAGTTGTAAGACTCCTCGATACGAGACGTAAAATCTAGTGGTATGGAGTCTCACTCGGGTTTAAACTGAAGGAAGGACAATAAATATAATTCTTGAGAAACCCAAACTAGGTGATACCTATTTCCTTGATAAATTCGACAGTCTGCGACGTTTTTGTCAACAATAGTAAGAAATTTGGCAGTGTTTAGAAAATACTTGCCTGCCAAAGTTCGTATAGAGATAGTGGCATTCACTGTGCATATTCAAGCTTAACAAGTTCGTTTAGCTGCTTGTTTAGTTCGTTTAGCTGCTTGTTTAGTTCGTTTAGCTGCTTGTTTAGTTCGTTTAGCTGCTTGTTTAGTTCGTTTAGCTGCTTGTTTAGTTCGTTTAGCTGCTTGTTTAGTTCGTTTAGCTGCTTGTTTGTAAGCTAGGAAACTGCCTATAATATGTTGTAATGCAGGCGAGCCAGTGCAACACATATTAATGACCACCACGAACACAGTCGTCAGAGTACCTTGAAACATATTATTGATAATGTTGGTGTGGGAGATTGCAAGTGTGGCTGCAGAGAGAACAGAGGTGAAGATTTGCAACAACTCATGCGTATTGGAGTCAGGAGGAACAACAGGAAAAAGGGTTATGACCTGTATAAAGCGCCCAACCCGCACACCCCAACTGCCACCGGAATCGACGAAGTCGAGTATAAGAATGGAAATGATCCTCACTCACACAGATCATTTACTGCAGTGTAGTCGAAGTAGAGAGCTCTCGACGAGGAGAAGATGGAGATCCATGTTGGGCTTATGTTTGGTAACAATGTGTGTCCCACTTCTTAGCTCATGGAAAAAGTTTTACCCGACGAAAATCACGAATTTCTTGCTATTATAATCTGTGAGGCAAAAACTTTTGAGCTTGTTGACTGAAGGGAAAGAAATTTGTCCAGTGTTATTTTGTAACTACTTCTTGTTGGGTAAGAGGTTTCTAGTAGTGTCTCTTACATGTGAATAAGAAGGTATGTGAGGTACAGTGTCAGTGTCGTTTATTGTGTGTCGAGATCTTCTGACAGATAGCAACGAGCTAATGTTGCCCTTTTACATGCAAACGATCAGAGAATCTTTGCATCATGGGAGAAGCCGAGTCCACGGTAAAGATGAAGTGGGAACTAGAGGTACCAGGGGGAATAAGCGGAATGCTGGTACTGGGTTTAGGCACCAGTTGATTGCCTGAATGTTATTCCATGATAACGAAGCTAGTAAAAGTGATAGTGAGGTGCAGCAGTTATAGACATGGCCAGAGGTGGGCGTGACCAACTGCTGGAAGTAGGTCATGCACATAAGGTGAGCTAGGTGTTAGCTGTGGAGGTGTAGGAGATATCCTCTGTATTCCATAGTGTTCCAGCATAAAATAAGTGTCTTTAGATCAAATAAATTCAATACCAACAAGTTGATGAATAAAACACATGTGCAACACAAAGATACCTAAGTGTTGCACATGTGCAACACAATGATACCTAAGTGTTGCACATGTGCAACACAATGATACCTAAGTGTTGCACACGTGTCTTACTCTTCAGCGTGTCAGTATTATATACTTATAAGAACATAAGAACATAAGAAAGGAGGAACACTGCAGCAGGCCTGTTGGCCCATACTAGGCAGGTCCTTTACAATTCATCCCACTAACAAACATTTGACCAACCCAATTTTCAATGCCACCCAAGAAAAAAGCTCCAATGTGCAAGTCCCTCTCAAATCCAACCCCTCCCACTCATGTACTTATCCAACCTAAATTTGAAACTACCCAAAGTCCTAGCCTCAATAACCCAGCTAGGTAGACTGTTCCACTCATCTACTACCCTATTTCCAAACCAATACTTTCCTATGTCCTTTCTAAATCTAAACTTACCTAATTTAAATCCATTACTGCGGGTTCTCTGTTGGAGAGACATCCTCAAGACCTTATTAATATTCCCTTTATTAATACCTATCTTCCACTTATACACTTCGATCAGGTCTCCCCTCATTCTTCGTCTAACAAGTGAATGTAACTTAAGAGTCTTCAATCTTTCTTCATAAGGAAGATTTCTAATGCTATGTATTAATTTAGTCATCCTACGCTGAATGTTTTCTAACGAATTTATGTCCATTCTGTAATATGGAGACCAGAATTGAGCTGCATAATCTAGGTGAGGCCTTACTAATGATGTATAAAGCTGCAGTATGACCTCTGGACTTCTGTTGCTTACACTTCTTGATATAAATCCCAGTAATCTATTTGCCTTATTACGTACGCTTAGGCATTGCTGTCTTGGTTTAAGGTTGCTGCTTACCATAACCCCCAAGTCCTTTCGCAATCTGTATGGCTAAGTTCTACATTATTTAACTTATAAGTGCTAGGGTTATGGACACTCCCGAGCTTCAGAACCTTGCATTTATCTACATTGAACTGCATCTGCCACTTTTCTGACCAAGAGTAGAGTTTGTCTAAATCCTCCTGAAGTTCATTAACATCTACGTTTGAATCAATTATCCTACCTATCTTCGTGTCATCGGCGAATTTGCTCATATCACTAGTAATTCCTTCATCAAGATCATTGATATATATTATAAACAACAACGGGCCCAAGACTGATCCCTGTGGAACGCCACTTGTTACTGATCCCCACTCGGATTTAACCCCATTTATGGACACTCTCTGCTTCCTGTCTGTGAGCCATGATTCGATCCACGAGAGCACTCTTCCCCCAATGCCATGAGCTGCTACTTTCTTCAACAGTCTTTGGTGCGGAACTCTATCAAATGCCTTACTAAAATCTAAGTAAACAATATCAAATTCTTTATCGTGGGTCATCACATGACTAACACCCACGTCAGGAAACACCTGTCCTGTTTCCTGATGAACCTAACCTAACCTAACCTCACTTTACCTAACGTAACCTAAGCAAATAGGAAGCGCGTCTGTCTGGCGCTCAGCAGACGGAGGATCAAGCCTCCACGTCATGCGCTGAATGATCCCCATGGATTTAGCGCATAACATAAATTTTATATAAATAAATAAATTATATTCATGGGTAAATGCTAAACCTGTAAGAGCCATACAGCGTCTGAGAAATGGGAGGTAATCAAGTTTGATTTGGGGAAGGAAAAAAAATTTTCCACCTCCCTGAATCAGCAGCTGTTCACCGAAGAAGAAATAAAACACTGGATCTGTTCACCCTTAGTAGCCAATTTCTGTTACTACTACTCCTGCGTTGTTACTGTGCTGGTGTGAAAGTTGCACAGAAGGTGTGGTCGAGTATATGGGAGGGACGTGTGTTAGATTAAGCTGACAATACACGAGACACACACACATACAGGAGGCAGGAACCATACAGAGTTTCAAGACGAGGTATGATAAAGCTCATGGAGCAGGATGAGAGAGGAACTAGTAGTGATCAGTGAAGAGGCGGGGCCAGGATCTATGTTTCGACCCTTGCAACCACAAATAAGTGAGTATATACACGTATATTTTCTGGAGTTCTGTAACAAGAGTCACAGGGATAAAACAAACACGGCAGGGATGAGTGACTGCATCAATACACAAATAACCCGCACATAAAAGAGAGAAGCTTGCGACGACGTTTTGGTCCGACTTGGACCATTTACAAAGTCACACTAACCAGAAGTGGAGCAGGACGGCTATATATAGGCAGGAGAGGTGGTGGTGGTAGTAGTAGTAGTAGTAGTAGTAGTAGTAGTGGGGAATAAGGAGGAGGAGCCAGTCAAATACAAAGGAAGGGGAGCACTGCAAGGGAGCTAGGTGCCCACAGAGGGAGAGCAAGCGCACAGAGGTGCGTGAAAGGGGAACTGCATCAACATGGACCTGCAGGAAAATATTTGACAAAGTGCTACATCATAAATTAGAAAAACAGAAAGGGTTAAAAGGTAGTGTATTCCAGTGGGTCAGGGAGTACCCGAGTGAAAGACAGCAGAGTAACACTAAGAGATGCGACGTCTGAAGGGGAAAGAAACGAGTGGAGTTCCGCAAGGATCAGTACTAGGACTGCTACTGTTCCTAACATACGTGAACGACTTACTAAATGGGGATTGAATCCTATGTGTTGCTAATTACGAATGATTTAAAACTAATTGTGACAAGAATAAGAAAGGACAGTGATTAACTTCAGGGGAGCCACCACGGGATGTAGTCAGGTAAGTTGTTGGTCGAACTAAATTCAGACAAATGCAAGATCATGCGAGCTAGAGGTGAGGCAAATTAGGTCAGTTTTGCCTCCAGGATGCGACCCACACCAATCGGCTAACACCCAAGTGCCTACTTACTGCTAGGTGAACATGGGCAGTAGATGTTTTAAGGAAACACGCCCATGTTTCCACCCTTACTGGGGATCGAACCATGGACTTCAGTGTGAGAGCTGAGGGCTCTAGCAATCGAGCTACAGGACACCTACAGAGTGAAATGGACCTGGGGCAACTATAACACAAGCATATTGCCAGACACGTAAACTGTACAACGTCTGTGGCGTGTCCAAGATTTGTAAATTTCAGAATAGCATTTAGGAACTAAGTAAAGACTCCTTCAGAACTTTGTATACGACACATGCCAAGATAACTGAGTGCGCGACCCCAGCATGGAGCCCATACTTGATCAAACAGGTCCAGAAAATCCAAAAGGTCCAAAGGTTTGCAAACCCGGCTAGTACCAGAACTGAGAGAAATGCACTATAAAGAGAAGAAAGAACTGAACTTTGCAGAGAGAAGGGCCAAGGATAGACATGATTAGGACATGAAAAATCATGAGGGAGATTGCTAGGATAGTCTGAATTCAAAGGACCGGGATTAATGGAGCACAAGTAAGAGTGGAATAATCATCAGTAAACAGTGAGTGGTAAGTAGTTGACACAAATAATAATGGTCGTAATATTGATGCCTACGGAACTCCACTCATTAATCTCTCTCGTACTCTGATGTTTCATATATAACTGCTACTCTGCCTTCTATCTCTCAGGTACTCCCTGACCTACTGGAACACTCCGTCTTTTAACCTTGTCTGTTACGCTTATTTTTTGGACTAATACCTGATGTGGTACTGTATGAAATGATTTCCTGCAGCCCAAGACGATGCGGTGCTCCCAGCCCTTCTCAGTAGTAGTACCAGTTCCTAGTAACCAGTTACCAGTAACCATGTACCAGTAGATGACTCACTACCAACCGTCTGTGTGAATCATTGACTGTATTCATATGCTGCTGACCATAGCAGGATTTCAAACACCCTCACCCATAGGCACTATGGGTCAGTCGAAGATAGGCAGCAGAGAGAGGCAGGTCGGCTGTTGGCGCTTCCCATACTTCCCGTTTTATATATTATACGTATACCAGCCTACGTGAGTATTTTTACCCCATCCACGTATCGAAAACCCACATGACACCCTGTCTACTTTTATCTTTGATTCGTTATGAATCTGCAGCAAAATCCTAAATCTGTGATTGTTTGCTGTAAAGAATCTTATTTCTTAGTGCTCCAATACCACTTTTCCTTTGATCTTCTCCAGAACTTTTGAAAAAAAATGCATGTCAGAAATTCTTCACCTCTTGCATCTTCCCCATTTTTATATAAGGGGCCCACATTTGCCTTTTTGTCCTAAGAGGGGAGATTAGCTGAAGACCTTGATATGGGGTCTTACAGTGGTTTTTCTAGTTTTCTCAGTACCAATGGCAGTTTGTTGTCAGGTTCTATTGTTTTATGTCCAGCTCCTTTAGTATTCTCATCACTTGTTATAATGCTTTTTAGTATCTGTCGATTTATTGTAGCTACAGTGCCTCTGTGAAGACCTTTTTAAATCTTATACTAAGCTCTTTCCATTTGTTTTCTTGCCTCCTTCAGTGTTTTCAACTGGTCCTTGACAATCATCACTGTCTGGGAGGTGGGAGCATCACCTTCAGTTTTGTTCTCTGATGTTATATTTTCAAACTGGTTTTCAGCTTCGGTTCTTATCCTTGAGTATTTGTTTCTGGCTCTCCTGCTTGTTTCCCTGTTATCTCTGGTGTGATATTCTTTATCTCTCTTCCAAACACTTCTGCTGCTGCTTTTAACATATCTGCATTCCTCAGTGAACCATAGTCTTTGTGCTTCTGTGTCGTGTGTGTGTGTGTGTGTGTGTGTGTGCGCGCACGCACGCACGCACGCACACACACACACTCGCCGTACTCGCCGATTTTTTTTTGAAGGGGGTCGAGACTTTGTTCCTGGCCCGCCTCCTAGACCACTTTGATCATCATCACTGACTTATGTCCTCTTGAAGCTGTATATTGAATTTGCTTCCAAGACTTGGGCCTGACTAGCTTGGGACAGTGGCTTGGGCCAGTAGGTGACGTGGACGTGCCTCGGATGGGCCAGTAAGCTTGCTGCAGTGCTCCTTTCTTAGTTCACTGCTGCATCCAAATCATTCCACTTTTCATCCACCCTGAGACTATATAAATACTTTCTAACTTCCCTGTAACTCATCTGTGTCTTCAGCTTCCACCTGTGTCCTAATGATCCTGGTTCTTTTAATTAACTCAAGTCCCTCTCCGCCTTATCTAAACATTCTGTATATCGTAATCATTCCCTTGTTCTTTCAGCCTTTCCTCAGTGCATCTCTCCTAGTTTTGGTACTAGTCTTGTTGCAAACCTTGAGGGCTTTGCGAGCTTGTTCACATGTTTTATTAGATGTGGGCTTCATGTGGGGTTGTTTTCCAATAACTGCCCTTTAATATGCGTTTTTATAAGGCTCGAAGGGGTCTTCATTTAAATTCCTTATTTGGGTTTTTTTAATTCGCATTTGGCGTGACGTTATATGGTTTGACTGCAGTTTAGGTTATTGACCACATCTGTGTGATTTGAGGTTGGTCCTTAATTTTAACATTCCCGAATTGACACTTGTGAACCTTGGTTACTGCGGAAACTTTTCCCCACAGTGGGTTCTTCAGTCATACGAGAAAAGGGGGAAAGACGAGGAAGGTTTGAGATAATCATCCTCATCGGGAGTCGTGTTTTCAGCCATCAGTTTTGAAAAGAGTTAACATAGGAAAGGAACTTATTTCTGCGACAGGTGGCAAGCAGTTTTAAGCTAAAGCTTTTGGGTTTCTGAAGCAGTTATCTTTCCTGTCCTCTCGTTTTATTTCCTATTGGGTCTGCATACCCGCAGAAAAATTGTAGACTCGACTGGTGGAATGAAAAGCCACAGCAAGGTCATCCAAACCAGGCCCCAGAGGGGTCAAATATGGGCCCCTGGGGGGGGGAGGGGAGAAAAAGGGAAAAAGGGGAAAGAGAAAGAGGAGGGAGGAGGGGGAGAGAGGGGTAAAAAGCAGCAATTTCATCTGCGTTCCCCTTCTCCAGAAAATCACTTCATCTGAGATCTTTTTATCCCCAGGATGCTGAGTATAAAACACATTCGTAAGATAATGATGTAAACCGAAAAGTCGTTGATCAAATGAAAATCTCCCCACAGATGGCCCTAAATTTGGCCCCAGAAGGGCCCTCCAACTTTTCCTTTTTTCCCTTTTGTATGTCACATAACAAAAAAATTTGCTTCCCAAATGAGCTGATTTAGGTAACAGCTCTTGTTGGGCAATAAATTAGGAATTTTAAACCTGTAAATGTTGTAAAAAAAGCTAGGGATCCTTACCTTGGCAAATTCTGTAAAAGAGGAGAGAAGGGAGAAGGAGGGAGAGAGAAAAGGGGGAAGGGGAGGAAGAAGAGAGGAGAAGTGGAAGGAGAGGGAAAAGAGGAGAAGGGGACAAGAGAGAGAGGAAATGTTTAGATAATAAGTTTCCTGGAATATGTACCCCGAATGTTGCCTTTGCGCTGGGGGTTTTTGTTTTGCCCCGGACATTGCTCAGCCCCCAGGGTTGTTTTGTTCCCAGTGTTGCTTTTTTTCCACCAGTGTTGTTTGTTCCACGGTTGCTTTTCCCATCAGTGTTGTTTTTTTCCACCAGGGTTTGTTCCACAGGTTGCTTGTTCACAGTGTTGCTTGTTCCCAGTGTTGTTGTTCCACCGTGTTTGTTCGACATTTGTTTTTTTTCCACCGTGTGCTTGTTCCCCGTTTTTGGTTGTTCCACCGTGTTGCTTGTTCCACATGTTGCTTGTTCCCCCCAGTTTTTGTTCCCCCATTTTTGTTTTTTCCCCAGTGTTACTTGTTACAAGTATTGCTTGTTCCACAGTGTTCTTATTCCATGGTTGCTTGTTCCCCCGGTTTTTTCCAGTGTTGCTTGTTCCCCCGTGTTGCTTTTCCACCAGCGTTGCTTTTTCCCCCGGTTGTTTGTTTTAAGTGTTGCTTGTGCCCCAGCTTTGCTTGTTTCACCTGTTGCTTTTTTCCCCAAAGTGTTGATTGTTTCACAGTTTTGGGTTGTTCCCCAGGTTGTTTTGTTTCACCTTTTTGCTTGTTCCACCAGGTTGCTTGTTCCCCCGGGTTTTGTTGTTACCAGTGTTGTGTTTCACCAGTGTTGCTTGTTTCACCGTTTTGATTGTTTCACCAGTGTTGTTGTTTCCCAGTGTTGCGTGTTACGTGTTGGTTTTCCCAAGTGTTGCTTCTTTCCCGTGTTGCTTGTTTCCCCAAAAGTTGCGTGTTCACAGTGTTGCTTGTTTACAGTGTTGTTTGTTCCCCCAGTGTTGTTGTTTTCACCAGTGTTGCTTCTTCCCCGCGTTTGCTTGTTTCCCGTGTGTTGTTCCCCAGCTTTGCTTGTTCACCAGTGTTGTTTTTCACCAGTGTTGCTTGTTTCACCAGTGTTGCTTTTTTCCCTTTTTTGTTGTTCCCCGTGTTTGTTTCACCAGTTTTGCTTGTTCCCCCGGGGTTTTTTTGCTTTTTCCAAAAGCGTTGCTTTTTTCACCAGCGGGGCTTGTTTCCCCGTTTGTTGTTCCCCCCAAGGTTGCTTGTTCCCCAGCGTTGTTTGTTACCAGTGTTGCTTGTTTCCAGTGTTGCGGTTCCAACCAGTGGTTGTTTCACCGTGTTGCTTGTTTCACCAGTTGCTTGTTTCCCCAGTGTTGCTTTTTCCCCAAAGCGTTGTTGTTTTACCAGTGTTGCTTGTTCCCGCGTTGCTTTTTTCCCTGTTGCTTGTTCCCCCAGCGTTGTTTGTTCCCCCAGTGGTTGTTTTCCCAGTGTTTTTTTTCACCAGTGTTGCTTGTTCACCAGGTTGCTTTTTCACAGTATTGGCTTGTTCCCCCGTGTTGTTATTCCCTAGTTTTGCTTGTTTCCCCAGTGTTGCGTGTTCCCAGGTTGTTTTTTCCCCAGTGTTGCTGTTTCCCCAGTTTTGCTTGTTTCATGGTTGTTTTTCCCCCAGTGTTGTTTGTTTCACCAGTGTTGCTTGTTCCCCCAGCGTTGTTGTTTCCCTGTTGTTTGTTCCCCCGTTGCTTTTTCCACCGTGTTGTTGGGTTCCCAGTGTTGTTTGTTTCCGTGTTGCTTGTTCCACCAGTGTGTTTTTTCCCAAAGTGTTGCTTGTTCCCAGTGTTTTTTTTCACCAGTGTTGCTTGTTGCCAGTGTTGTTGTTTCACCGTGTGCTTGTTCCACAAGTGTTGTTGTTCACCGCTTTGCTTGTTCCCAGTTTTGTTGTTTCACCATTTGCTTTTTTCCCCGTGTTGCTTGTTTCCCCAGTGTTGCTGTTCCCCCAGTTTTTGTTTGTTTCCCAAATTTTGTTTTTCACCAGTGTTGTTGTTTCCCAGTTTTGCTTGTTCAAGGTTGCTTGTTTTACCAGGTTTTTTTTTTCCCCCACCAGCGTTGCTTGTTTCCATGTTGTTTGTTCCCCAGCGTTGTTTTTTTCCACCGTGTTGTTTGTTTCCCCCAGTGTTGCGTGTTCCACAGTGGTTGTTTCCCTTTTTGCTTGTTTCACCAGTGTTGTTTGTTTCCCAGTGTTGTTTTTTCCCCCAGCGTGCTTGTTTTACCAGTGTTGTTTTTCCCACCAGCGTTCTTGTTTCCCCAGTGTTGTTTTTTCCCCGCGTTGTTGTTCCCCCAGTTTTGCTTGTTTCCCCAGTGTTGCTTGTTTCCCCGGGTTTTTGCTTTTTCCCACCAGTTTTGTTGTTCCACCAGATTGTTGTTCCACAGTGGGGTTATTCCCCACTAGTGTTGTTTGTTCCCCCCAGTTTTTTTGTTCCACCAGTGTTGTTTGTTCCCCAGTGTTGCTTTTCCCCCGGTTGCTTGTTCCCCCGTGTTTTGTTTCCCCAGTGTTGCTTGTTCACGCTTGCTTGTTTACCAGGGTTTGCTTGTTCCCCCAGGTTGCTTTTTTCACTAGTGTTGTTTTGTTCACCGCGTTGCTTTTTCCCCACAGCGTTGCTTGTTTCACCAGTGTTGCTTGTTTCCCCAGTGTTGTTTTTTTTCCGTGTTGATTGTTTCCCCAGTGTTGCTTGTTTCCCCCCGTGTTGCGGTTCCCACCAGTGTTGCGTGTTCCACCAGTGTGTTGTTTCACCAGTGTTGCTTGTTTCACCGGGGTTTTGGTGTTACCAGTGTTGTTTGTTTCCCCAGTGTTGCGTGTTCCCCAGTGTTGTTGTTTCCCCGTGTTGTTTTTTCCCCAGTGTTGTTTGTTCCCCGTGTTGTTTTTTTACCAGTGTTGCTTGTTCCCCAGCGTTGTTTGTTCCCCGTGTTGTTTTCCCCCCCCAGGTTGTTTGTTCCCCCAGCGGGTTGTCCCCCAGCGTTGCTTGTTCACGTGTTGCTTGTTCCCCCTGTTGCTTGTTCCTAGCGTTGCTTTTCCCCACCGTGTTGCTTGTTTCCCCCGTGTTGCTTGTTCCCCTTGTTGCTTGTTTCACCATGTTCTTGTTTCACCAATGTTGCTTGTTTCACCAGTGTTGCTTGTTCCCCCAGCGTTTCTTGTTTTCCAGTGTTGCTTGTTCCACCGCGTTGCTTGTTTCACCGGGTTTTGTTTTCCCACCAGGTTTGCTTGTTCACCAGGTTGCTGTTTCCCCGTGTTGCTTTTTTACCGTGTTACTTGTTCCCCCCGTGTGCTTGTTCCACCGGGGTTTGCTTGTTTACCAGGTTGTTTCACCAGTGTTGTTGTTCCCCCAGTGTGCTTGTTCCACTATCTGTGGGAGTTCGTACGTGGATTGGGGTGAAATACTCACGTGGCTGTTATACGTTTTTAATTACTGTTTGTGGCAAGCCCTTTTCCCACCCGTGCCTATCCCTTTGCTTCCATGAACACGGGTGGCGGTGGCCAGTCCCCCGCGTGGGTGTTTTGAAATAGGTCAGTCGAAAATATGAAGACGTGATCAAGGGGGTTGGTCGGAGTCAAGGACACTGGTTTGGTACTGGTTATCTTTACTATATGAGATTATGGTAAGGGTTATACGTTACTTACTGAGGCTGGCGACGCTAACGTTGTTTTCCGAATAAACTAATACAACTAGAGATGGCGGTTTTACGGCTTGGGCTGATTCTATACAAGTCAAAGTACAAACATGAAACATTATAGATACATAAGTAGAACATTGGAATGAAACTTAGTAATTGAAACTGTAAGTAATAAAAGGTATATTTAAGAAAAATTTAAAAACTCAAAAATGAACAACGAATCTCGTTGAGTTAAAATGATAAAAACAAAAATTTTGGGGGAATCGATTCTGTATTCGTGTGACTGGTTTTGGGAAAGAAAAATATAAAGAAAGAGTGTTTAACAGAAGGCGATTCGGGCCGCAAATCTAGACTGTTAACTCTCAGAATGCGGAGAGGAATGAAACAAAAAAAAATTTTTGAATATGATAAGTTGTTTCTGTAATTTTCATCTATACAGGTTTTTACATTTAACCCCAACTCTGCTAGGGAAGATTGGTAGCAGAATGGGGCATTTTGGGGGAGGATAAAAAACTCTGTAGCATTGGCTAATCATGCTGTATTTGGGAAAATCTAAATTGGAATTTAAAAAAGTTACTTGGGATTTCTAATCCCTGTCGTGTACGTGGGGAATAAGAATTCGGTTGATCGTCGATGGTATCGGGGGAAGGATACGGGACAGGAGGATTGTCAGAGTCTGTCACATTATCGGGGTTGGAACATCATTATATCAATCAAAATTTCATTGTTTCCAAATGCGATTCTTTATATGCCCAGTCTAATCTTTAAACCCTTTATCTTTTTACAGTGATTGTTCAATACTCGATAAGGACCAAAAACCTTTGATCAAGTTTTGGATAGCGACGTTTTGTTAAAATTTAGTCAGCATAACTCTCGAACTACTTTGATTTTGGATGGCTTTACTCGAGAATTTGCGACTTTGAAAATTCTGCTTTTGTTTTATGAAGTGTTTCCGGATTCTTCAAAAAACACTTTGAGAAAGTGGTAGGTTGTCGAAATCATCGGGTTAAAATTTTGGGGTTTCGGATTAGAATAAAACAATCTAAGGCAAAGTTTTTAACCATACAATGCAAAATGGGGTGTCACCTTTAGAAACATTGTAACAATTTATAGCACATGCACTCGGGTTTATAACTTATCCAAGTTTCATATTGGGATTGATAGTGGCTTAAAGACTTCATATTTCTTTTTGGGTTTTCTTTCCCGAAACCCCTTTGCGGGCAGGATGATGGGGAACAATGGTGGATTTAGAGATTTGTAAAAGGTACCAAATTTTCAAAAATTTCATTACAGAATTCACCCCATTATCTGTTATGGGTTTGGGGTGGTATGCCGCAGAAAATGCTTTCTTTAAAACGCTTTGTACTGTCTCGGCGTCTTGTCGCAAATGGAAATAACTCGCAATTTGGTAAAATGGTCTACCAAAACCACAAGGGTTTGTTACCTTGGAGGGAACTTGGAAATTTTGAAAACAAATTAGCGAAAACTTTTTCCCCAGGTTCGTAGTATTTGGTCATTTGGGGATTGGATTAGGCCATTAGCATTGCTTTATGTTGCAGCAGACAAAATTTCCTAACATATCAGAAATATCAGTTGCCATACGAGGAAAAGTATTTCAATTGGCTTTTTTTACTGAACGACCCCATACCAGGGTGTGAAACTGGTACATCGTGAACTAGCGTAAGGCTCTTCACTAGGGCTTGGAATTTAACGGTATACTCTTTGCTGGATCCCCAACTTGCTGTTGATACATAATTTTGGGTTTCCCGAGAAAGCACAATGGGTGCTGGTGGTTTACTTCAGAAAAAGATCTTCCTGGGGCAGGAAACTAATCACCCAGCCACATGGGATCTGTTCGTTTTGGATTTTTAATCTTCAGACTAAAAAGGGGGTTGCAGTTTTTTTTTTTACTAACATGTCGCGTAAGGGATTTCGATCATTTGATTTGGGGAAATGCTCAAAAGGGGGGATTTAATTTGGATAGTCAAGGTCATTGTAACCTTCCCCGTTTGGGTTTTTGTTCTGGAATAAGGGGATCGTGGGCATGATCTGTCAAGACTGAACAGAGTACTGTTAAAAAAAAGTCCGGAATGCTTTAAAAGGGCCATATTTGCTAAAAAAAATTTTTGTCGTTATGTTTAAAATTACGTTAGCCTTTGTAAGGATGGCTAGCAAATGAATGCGTTTTTTACTTGCCCCGGTCTTTCTGAGCTAGTACGGCCCTATGAAAAGAACTAGGTCAGTTGCAGATAGAAAGGTTAGAAAAAAACTGGAAATTTCAAATTGGGCGAGTTAGTTTTCTTTTAGAGTTTTTGGAATGCTCTTTTTTGACGGAAGGTCCCAAACAAAAGGAGACTTTCTTTGCAAAATCAGTTAGGGGGCAGCTAGGAAGAAAATTGGCAAAAGAAAGCTCTTAAAAATGCTAAGCCCCAAAGGATCTTACGGCATCAGCAGTTTTGGGAGTTGGAAAATTTTTTTTTTTGAGTTCTTTACTTTGGTCGTGTAACCCCCCTTTGGAGTGGGCTCGTGGGGCCAAGAAACTTTATTTCTGATCTGAAAAAATTGACATTTTGACGTTTGATTTTTTAAGGTTCTTCAAGCTTACCCAAGTAAAATCAAATCTTTTCAATGTGTACACGTCTTTTTGACTGACGTTACGTCTTAATACCCATAAGTGCATTACTATGAGACCTTAAAGATATTATTTAGAGCTTGAGAAGTGTAGGGGAAGTCGTAATCCAAAACCCTTCGGAGGTATGATAAAGACCTGTAGGAGTGGAGAATGCAGTTAGTTCTTGGGTTCCCCTGAAGAGGACTTTCCCAAAACCCTTTTAAAAAATCTAAAGGGGTTTAAAAGACTTTTTTTATCTCCAATATTACGTAAAAGATCACCCGTACAGGGGGGTGGAAAGCGTCTGGAAAGGTTTTTGGTTTTTTAAATTCCTAAAGTCAATTATGGACGCCCGGTCTTCCTTTTTGGTCTGTATCAAGGTGCATTTCCCCCGGTGAATTGTAGGGCAAAAAATCCTCATCAAGCATTTGTTGTAATTTTTCTTCGACAGGCAACTTGTGAAAGAGGCATTTGTACGAGGTATGTAGAAGGTTAGTACCAGGTTCCAGGGAATTCGATGGGAAAACAGTTCGTTTTAAACCCTCTTTCCCCTGGTTAAAGCAATGCTTTCGAGTTTGTTAAAAAGTCAACAAAAGTTGACTTCATCTGGGAAGCAGGGGGCTAAACTTTCTTTACTGGGGGGAAAGATGTCCTGAGTGGATGTGGTCTCCCGGCAGAAATAGCACGACCACTGGTCAGGTGACAACCCCCCTACCTGAACAGGGTAAGGTAGTGAAAGGTCAACAGATTTTGGTATTTGCTCTAAAGGCGAACACGGGACCCGAAATGTTGGCCAGGGAGAAATGGTCTTACTTTCGACAACATGTAAGGATGGTTCAACAAATAGACCTTTTTACTTTGCAGGGGGGCATGTCAATGGGTTATCCCCTTGGGAAAACTGGAACAACGGGCGACACTCTAGTGAGGGGCATAGCCGCAAAGAAAGTCTTTCTGAGACGGCTGTGACGCAACAAGAGATGGCATTTGTTGCAAATAATTGTTTTCCGACAAGGCGGCCCCCGTGGAGAAAAACTACCGAAAGAGGGGATTCAGGGATGGTGAGCATCAAGGCAATCTGAGCGTCCCGGACACTTGGCATGGATATCCTGCAATTCGAAAGGGATAGGTGGAAACACTGATGGGGGTGACGAATTACCCGTGCCCGAGCTTGGGTACGTACTGGGGGAATGATTAGTTTAAGGATTAATCCGTACATTATCTGCGCAGTTAACAGATTTCGGATCCAGTGGTAACCCCAGAATGGAAAAGATAAGTCGTCAATTTTGGGATGCCCTCGTAAGGGTCGAGCAAAATGCGTAAGTCCGATGGAAGCAAAACCCATAGAAGGTACCCGGGAAAGTAAATTGGGGACCCAAGGAAGGAAACAGTGAGTCTTACCTTTGGTTTGAAAGGTTAGGGCAGTCGACCCCGGCAGAGGTGAGAAACAGAATCCAATAAGAGGGACACGGAGTGGTTCTACGGGAAGGTGTCGTAATTCTTATCCTTAAAAAACTAGACCTAAAATTTTTGATTTGCGCACCGAGTCCTGACAATTGAAGGGGGCATTATAAACAGAGCTTGCCTTTGGGCCTATGGTTTCATTTGGGGTTTTGTGCAAACAAAAAAGGGGGATTGTCATAGAAAAGATTTGTTTATCATCCCCCAAATATCTGTGTCAGAGACTGTGAAGCAAAAAACCTCGGCAGGGGTTTTATTCTCGAGAGCTTAAGGGTTCAAAGGAGTTTGAAGGGGATGGGGTCTCATTTTCACCCATGTCACCTGGGGCGGTTTGATGGGGCGCTCGAATTCCCCCGAATTTGGGAAAAACGAGCCTGGTTTGGTGAGTTTGAGAAGTGAATGAATGAGCTGGTTTGGTTATTGAAAAAAACGAGGTTGTTACTCGACGGGTTCTACGGTTGGAAGACCCCGGAAAGATTTTGAGTATGAAGGTTTTAGAGGCTTACATCAGGTTTGCCATGTATCTTGTAAACGTAAGGAAAATTTATATCATCTCGTACGAGTCTCTTAGGGTAAACTATAGGACAAATTAATTGCAATATGTCCCCGGAAAACCAGTTGTAACAATTCGCCGACTATGGTTACTAATGTGCTTGAATATACGAGGGGTTAAGATCGTACATGGTTTTGATGTCTTGAGATGGTTGAAGACTAGATTTGTTTGTGGCGCAAAAAAGGGTGGTGCAGATGGGTATTTGTGCATTACTTTTAAAACAAGGGAAAGAACCCCGGGGGCACAAGGGGTCTGATTAAGGCTGTAAGTGGTTCCCTCGTTACGTTGGGGATAGCCCCATAAGCACACACAGAAGCAGGTGATTAAATTTTTTAATTGTCAAAAGTGCTTTTTTAGCAATTGATTTGTAAATGGTTTAGCCTCTTAGGAGAAAAAATGAGATTTGGGCAGCATTATAAATGATGTAAAAGTTTATCTAATTAACAGAAAAACACTCAAAGATTCAGTATCTGGGTGTGCATCCTAGTTCCCCAAGAAGAATTGGGGTCAGGGTTTTTTGGGACAAGGAAAGAAAGAATCGTTCCCCATATTGGACCACCTAGTAAGATTCTGAAGTCTGCATATCCGGGCAACAAAATGAACCGCGGAGATCGTAAAGAGCTTCTTTCAAGTCTGTAAGGTTTCCCCTTGAAGGAGGGGCCCTTTAGCTAGGGGATAGCACGAGGAATGGCTGCAAACCATGCTTTAAGCTATGTAATGGCATTGAATAAAAGGAAGCATCAAGGGAATCACGGTTAATATAAAATCTCGGTGTCGGTCGGTCTGTAGTCGGTAAGGAAAAATTTGAGGATGATGCAGGCCGCATAGTGCGGAGAGGGTTTTGAGTGTCGAATTCACTAAAAAATTCACTTGACGGTATGTGAGAATAAATGGCAAAGTAGCCCAGAACAAATAAAGGGAAAAAAAAATGAACAAAAAAAATGATATAAAAAACAGAATTGAAATGAAAAGTTACAATAATTTGGAAAATGTTTAAATCACTGAAGAGGAATGAAAATAAATTTTAAAGGGTATTGACAAGGAAAAAAAAAATTCTTGAAAATACAAGTAAAAAAAAATTTCTGGAGACGAATTAAAATTTAAATGAGCTGTCTTTTCTCTTGCTAATAAAAAAAAATTAATTAAATTTAAAATTTTTAAATCTGTGAAAGTGTCAATAAAAATTTTTAAAATTTTTAATGGGAAATTTTAAATATTTTTTAAGAATGCATAGAAAAACTAAAAAAATAATTCACAAGATATAAAAAAAGAAAAAAATTACTGCGAACAAGTTCAAAAAATTCACTTCAGAAACAAGTGAACAAAATAAAATATAGAAATAAACACTCAGTAAAACAGTGTCCTTGGGAAAACTCGGTAAATAATGAAATTAAAAATTTGAAGTTAAAAAAAAAAAATGATGAAAAACTTTAATCTTAAATTTTAAATTAGACAAAAAAATTTATCAAAAAGGTAAGAAAAACACTTTACGTTAAAAGATTTAAATTCTAAGGTGAATTTGTTCAAGAAAAAAAAATTGAAAAAAAATTAAAAAACAGGTACAAAAAAGGGAATATAAAAATTACAATGAGGAGCACTTCTTAAAAATTTAAAATTCTTTCAAAAAAATCCCGCTGTGATGATACAACAAAATTTGCTGTGACTGTCGACAAAAAAATTTTTTGGGAAAAAATAATGGTACACAGTTGCGAAAAAATTAGAAAAAAATGAGCATGTTGGTACGAAAAAAAAAAAGAAAACCCATAGAATAAAAGGAAAATTTGGTATATGGGGTAAAATTTTATGCAGAAAACAACGCTAAAGAATAAAAAAAAAAAAAATGAATCATTTACACAGGTGACTGACTGGTACACTACACAATAATACTTACGACAGACGAAAAAGCTAAAAAAAAAACACAGCAGAAAATTAAGATAAGTGAAAACATGAAAAATATTGGGAAAAAACTGAGTTAAAAAAAAATACTGGTTTTTACCTGAAAAAACAAGGGTTTAGAGTACACAAAAATTTATATAAAAGTCTCACACCGCAATGTCTTTTAAAAGCAAGAAAATGTTCAAGAAATTACACTGAAGTCGAGAGTAGGGGGGGGCGGTGAGTACTGGTGGGGGGGGGGTATGGTTTTCCTCGCGGGGGAGGTGATGACGCCCCGAATTCACTGTTTCGTGAAGAATGTCTTCAGGCGATTCCCCTAATGGCTTTATCTGTTGGCACCAGCTACAAACTCTTTACCCCTTTTTGGAGCAAAACAGTATAGGGCCCCGGGACAAGGGTGAAACAACCCAAGGGAGTGGTGGGGGTGGTGGGGTGGTGGGTGGATGTTTGCCCCGGGACCGGGTGGGGGAGAGGTGGTGGGGGGGGGGCGGTGAGGCTGCCGCGTACCCCCCTCCCCCGAAGATGTCTTAACCCCTTATGCCCCGGAATGGTAAAAAAACCCCCTTGCATCCCCGGAAACCAAAACGAGTCAAATACTTAGAGGAATGGTTACTTTTAATGCGTGGGTTACTTTCTCCTCGTGGGTTAGAAGTGGGGGGCTGGTGGCTTTCCCCCGAGAATGGTGAGGAAGAGTGTAAAAAGGCCAAAACAGGAGGAGCAGTTTGGTGACAGGAGACAGGCGGATGATGGCTGATGGGTTCATTCCCAGTTGGCTTATGATGGTTAAATTTCAAAAATGGGTCAACCCCCCGGAGATTGAAGCAAAATTGCACAGAAATAACCAGGAAACTTGAAAGGCTGCAACAGGTTGCGGGAGAGGGAGTGAGTGAGGGTTAAGTGCTGGTGGAGGGTTTTGAGGGGGAGGGCTTCACCTTTTACCCCGCCCGGCCCCTCAACAGTCTTCAAAGCCTTGAATTACCCTTAAAAAGTAAAAACCACGCTTTCCCCCGGTTCACCATTTATCGTGGGGGTTCGATACGTGGATTAGGGGGAATCTCCGAGGCGTTTAGTATATTTACTGTTATTTGGGGCAAGCCCCCGCACGTGCCCATCTCTTGTTCCTGTAACCTGGCTAGGCGGTGGCGTCCCCCCAGGGGTTTTTGAAATAGTGTCGCTCAGCCAATATGAAAAACTGGGCTAAGGTTTTGGGCGTGAGTAACGGAATGGGTTTTGGTAAATGGTTTTATTTTCTCTACTGAGATTACTGGTAACTGGTTACCGTTATTATGAGCCACCGGTTGCTTTTTCCCCCAGCCCTTGCTTGTTTACCAGGTTTTCTTTTTCCCAGTGTTGCTTCTTCTCAGTGTTGCTTGTTCCCCCGGTTTTTGTTCCCCAGCGTTGCCCCTTCCCCCCGTGTTTTTGTTTCCCAGTGTTTCTTGTTCCCAGCGTTGCGTTTCCTAGTGTTGTTGTTCCCCGCGTTGTTTTCACCAGTGTTGTTGTTTTTTACCAGTGTTGTTTTTCCACCCGTGTTGCTTGTTCCCCCAGTGTTGCTTGTTTCACCAGTGTTTCTTGTTCCACACAGCGTTGCTTGTTTCACCAGTGTTGCTTGTTCCACCAGCGTTGATTGTTCCACCAGTGTTGCTTGTTTCACTAGTGTTGTTCCACCAGCGTTGCTTGTTCCACCAGTGTTGCTTGTTCCACCAGTGTTGCTTGTTCCACCAGTGTTTCTTGTTTCACTAGTGTTGCTTGTTCACCAGCGTTGCTTGTTCCACCAGTGTTGCTTGTTTCACTAGTGTTGTTCCACCAGCGTTGCTTGTTCCACCAGTGTTGCTTGTTCCACCAGTGTTGCTTGTTCCACCAGCGTGGCGTGTTTCCACCATTCTTGCTTATTCACCAGTGTTGCTTGTTCCACCAGTGTTTCTTGTTCACCAGTGTTTATTCCACCAGTGTTGCTTGTTTCACCAGTGTTGTTTGTTCCACCAGTGTTGTTTGTTCCACCAGTGCTGCTTGTTCCACCAGTGTTGCTTGTTTCACAGTGTTGTTTGTTTCACCAGTGTTGTTTGTTTCACCAGTGTTGTTTGTTTCACCAGTGTTGCTTGCTTCACCAGTGTTGCTTGCTTCACCAATGTTGCTTGTTTCACCAGTGTTGCTTGTTCCACCAGTGTTGCGTGTTCCACCAGTGTTGCTTGTTCCACCAGTGTTGCTTGTTTCACCAGTGTTGCATGTTTCACCAGTGTTGCTTGTTTCACCAGTGTTGCATGTTTCACCAATGTTGCTTGTTCCACCAGTGTTGCTTGTTTCACCAGTGTTGCATTGTTCACCAGTGTTGCTTGTTCACCAGCGTTGCTTGTTTCACTAGTATCATGTGGGAGTTCGAACACGTGGATTGGGTAAGTAATACTCACGTAGGCTGGTAGTACGTATAATTACAGATAATGTGGGGAGAGCCCTTACAGCCGTAACCTTGTCTCCTTGCTCCTCTCGTAACACTGACTGGCCGCCCACAGTACCCATATGTGAGGGGGCTTGATACTGCTAGGTCAGCACAATATGAGTTCAGACAGTGACTCACAAGTGTTGCTTGTTTCACCAGTGTTTCTTGTTTCACAGTGTTGCTTGTTACACCAGTGTTCCTTGTTCCTCCAGTGTTGCTTGCTCCACCAGTATTGCTTGTTCCACCAGTTTTGCTTCTTCCACCAGTGATGCTTGTTCCACCAGTGTTACTTGTTGCTTCTTACACTTGTGCTTGTTACACCATTGGTGCTTCTTACAGCGGTGCTTGTTACACTAGTTTTGCTTATTGCAAAGGTGCTTGTTACACCAGTGTTGCTTTTAGCAGTGTTGCTTGTTCCAGTGGTGTTTGTTACAGTGTTGCTTGTTGATGTGGTGCTTGTTACACCAGTGTTGCTGGTTACAGTGGTGCTTGTTACACCAGTGGTGCTTTTTACACCAGTGGTGCTTGTTACACCAGTGGTGCTTGTTACACCAGTGGTGCTTGTTACACCATTGTTGCTTATTGCAGTGTTGCTTGTTACGGTGTTGCTTGTTACACCAGTGGTGCTTGTTACACCAGTGGTGCTTGTTACACCAGTGGTGCTTGTTACACCATTGTTGCTTATTGCAGTGTTGCTTGTTACGGTGTTGCTTGTTACACCAGTGGTGCTTGTTACACCAGTGGTGCTTGTTACACCAGTGGTGCTTGTTACACCAATGTTGCTGGTTGCAATGTTACTTGTTACGGTGTTGTTTGTTACACCAATGTTGTTTATTGCAGTGTTGCTTGTTACACCAATGCTTGTTGCAGTGTTACTTGTTACAATGTTGCTTGTTACACCAGTGTTGCTTGTTTCAGTGGTGCTTGTTAGTGTTGCTTGTTCCACTGATGCTTGGTACACCAGTGTTGCTTGTTCCAGTGGTGCTTGTTACACCAGTATTGGTAGTTGCAGTGTGCTTGTTACACCAGTGTTGCTTATTACAGTAGTGCTTGTTACACCAGTGGTGCTTGTTACACCAGTGTTGCTTCTTACAGTGGTGCGTGTTATATCAGTGTTGCTTGTTGCAGTGGTGCTTGCTACACCAGTGTTGCTTGTTGCAGTGGTGCTTGTTACAGTGATGCTTGTTACACCAGTGTTGCTTGTTGCAGTGGTGCTTGTTACAGTGGTGCTTCTTACACCAGTGTTGCTTATTGCAGTGTTGCTTGTTGCGCCAGTGTTATTTGTACCACTAGTGTTTCTTTTTTTCATTGTGTGTGTGTGAGAGAGAGAGGGGGAGAGAGAGAGAGAGGGGAGAGAGAGGGGGAGAGAGGGGGGGGAGAGGGGAGAGAGAGAAAGGAGAGAGAGAGGAGAGAGAGAAGAGAGAGAGAGGGGGAGGGAGAGAGAGGGGGAGAGAGAGGGGGAGAGAGAGGGGGGAGAGAGAGGGGGAGAGAGAGGGGGAGAGAGAGAGGGGAGGGAGGAGAGAGAGGGAGAGAGAGAGAGAGAGAGAGAGAGAGAGAGAGAGAGAGAGAG
>NC_069484.1:14642796-14697796 GCF_026875155.1 Cherax quadricarinatus
TCCTCAACTTGTATAAAAAAGTCTACATATTAAAGATACCTAGTTCTTGCACGTGTGTCTAATTCCGCTGTTTTATATCATAGATAAAGTTCTCTGTCCTGTAATTCATCTCAACTTTCATAGACCCGTCCGCCGATAAGGTCATTCTTTTTGTTTTTAACTGTTAAATCCATTTATTCCCCGGGTTTTCTCAGCTTATTAATCTCACTCCAAACTTTTTCTTATTGTCCAGCGAAATTTGTTGACAAAACCTGACCCACTCTTATTAGATTCGTTCTACACTTCTCCCCAAGAATCAGGGGAGATATCATTGAGGTTTATAAGTGGATGATAGACATAAAGAATGCGATTTAAGTAAGAACCAGAAATAGTGGTTTTAATTGTATCATTTTTATATCAGAAAGGATTTTTTTTTAATCTTTCCTCTATTTTCCCATTTTACTCCGTCATCATTATATTATATTATAATATATATATATATTATTATTTTATATATTATTAAATATATATATATATATATATATATATATAATGCGCAAGACAAGCCACAGGGGGTGGAAATCTTTAGTGCAAGTACTTCAGACTTTCTGCGTCATCAGGAGCTGTGAAAGGGTTTTGCAACTGAAAGAGGGGAAGTTTTTTCTCAAATAGCGTACATGGGCCTGTCCCTACTTCTCCTCCTCCTAAGAGGGGAGGCGTCATCAGGAGCTGTGCAACATTGCACAGCTCCTGATGACGCAGAAAAAGTCTGAAATTACTTGCGCTAAAGATTTCCCCCCCCTTTGTGGCTTGTCTTGCGCATATACAATATGCGCAAGACCCTCCGTATTGCAGTGGCTCTGCGCCTTGCTGCCCCAATTCAACAGATATACGTGATTTGCGGCAAAAGCGCAAAACAAACCAATACGGTCTACATGGTTTTAAAATGTTCCAAAACCAAGGGCTGGCAGGGAAGACACAATGAGGTCAACGACATCATTAAGATAACCCTTGCTACAGCTGGATGCCCAGCCGAGAGGGAGCCCCGATCACTAGCAGCCAACAATACCCACAACGCAGCAAACGCCCCGACGGGATCACCATCTATCTTTGGAAGAATGGCAAGCCTTAGCATGGGACTATACCTGTGTTTTCCACACTGGTGACACCTATATCCATCACAGTGGGGGGCGACGGGAGGAGCTGCTGACCACAGGCAGGAGTACAAGTCAGAAAGTACAGGGACATTAGCCAACATTTATCAATTTGTCCCAGTGGGATCAGAGACCTTGGGATCATGGGGAAAAAATGCCACACGTTTCCTTAAAGAATTGGGGTTTTCCGACTCATCGACACCACCATGGACCCAAGGGCAGCCACTTTTCATGTTCCAGGCCTCAGCGTGGCCATCCAGAGGGGAAATGCTTGTTCATACTTGGCTCGCGTCCAGCTTCGGAGGAGCTGGAAGAAATTCATGATCTTTAATACATTGTACCATTGTATTCATGTTTGTGTTTTTTGTAAATGTATTCTGTTTATTAAAAATGTTCACATTGAAAAAATAAAATATAGGGGTGGTAGGAGAAGAAAATATTCAAACATCTCCGGGGAGAACCTTGATTTTTAACCTGAGGTACGTTTATTGTCTTCTTTGAGGATGAGGATCCCCAGTCCAGTTATAGAGGTGGTACTTCCCTATATATATATATATATATATATATATATTTATATATATATATATTATATATATATATATATATATATATAAGAACATAAAGAAGGAACACTGCAACAGTCCTACTGCCCCATGCGAAGCAGGTCCATGCCACCCCCGGCCTAGAACAATGACCACCTAGTCAGATCATTTTCCACTTAGGGAAGGAGCACGGTTTACAAGCCCTGGTAGCCAAGCTACTCAGGTCCAACTCACACCCACCCACACCCAGCTCATGTATTTATCCAGCCTATTTTTAAAACTAAAAAAGGTCTTAGCCTCTATGACGGTTTCTGGGGAGTTCGTTCCACTCATCCACAACTCTATTACCAAACAGTGCTTTCCTATATCCTTCCTGAATCTGAATTTTTCCAACTTGAAGCCATTGCTGCGAGTCCTGTCTTGGCTGGAAATTTTCAGCACGCTATTTACATCCCCTTTATATATTATATATTTTTATATATATATATTTTATATATATTACTATATATATATATATATTTTATAATATTATACATATATACATCAGCACGCACATGATTACATATTTGAAATTTAAATTCTATGCCAGCTCATATATTCCTTTTGCTTGCATTAGGTAGAGGATACCTATCTCGCATCGCGTAGCGGGCTGAAATAAGAACATAAGAAAGGAGGAACACTGCAGCAGGCCCACTGGCCCATACTGGGCTGGTCCTAATCCTCTACTGAGGCCCGGTTCGTTGTTAGCAAGTCTGCAAAGGACAGTGACTAGTGTTGTGTCATAAGGTGAGAAAGAGCAAAGATGTGACCTGTGTTGTGTGACCCTTGTGTGACTGTGACCCGTGGTGTAGTCACACTACGCACATGGCTTTATAAGATATAGAAAGCAAATTTAAATGTCGTCCGGGGTGTGGTCACGCCTCTTCCTGTAATACTGAGACTTTCTCCTACAATTATTTAAACAACAACACAAACAACCTTCCTGACCACTATCACCCCTAAATGTCACCATTGATACTGTCCCGTATAAGGACACAAGTACAACTAATGTGACTTTTATTGTTGGCAACGTTTCGCTTTCCAGGAGCTTTATCAAGACGGCTTGATAAAGCTCCTGGAGAGCGAAACGTTGCCACAGTAAAATGTCACATTAGTTGTACTTGTGTCCTTTTGCCTAACATATTGTTGGTAATTCTGCCAACATTATTACAGGATCAGTGCCGCTACAACCACCCCCACTAATAGTACTACCCCCATAACTACTACCACCCCCATTACTACTACTTCCATTACTACTACCTCCATGGGTGTATGGGTGTGTGTGGGAAACAAGCAGGTTGCAACACTTGGGTTGGAAACAGTAAATGTATAAAAGGCATTCAGCATGAAGTTATAAATAAAGACAATAGATCAGGTCAGCAAACAAAGGGGGACAGCAGAGGGCAGCAAGGGACTAGCTCCCTTAAGGTTTACTATACTAATAGCAGGAGTGTAAGAAATAAGATAGATGAGCTAAGATTAATTGCAAGTGCAGGAAACATAGATATTATTGCTATAACAGAGACCTGGCTTAATCTGAAAGATAGAGAGATGCCCTCTGAATGTCACATACAAGGCTATAAATTATTCCACACTGACAGGGTCAACAGGAAAGGTGGTGGAGTAGCGATGTATGTCAGAGACAATTTAAATTGTTGTGTTAGACAAGATATTAAATTAGAAGCGTCAGCCACTGAATCTGTTTGGTTACAGCTTCTCGAGGGCCGAGAAAAACTAATTTTGGGTGTGATTTACAGGGCCCCAAATCTTGATAGGGAGTGCAGTAAACTTCTATGGGACGAAATTCGTAAGGCATCTACATACGAAAATGTTGTGCTAATGGGAGATTTCAACTATAGACAGATTGACTGGAGCAATTTGACAGGAAATTTAGAGTCAGGTGACTTTCTTGATACGATCCAGGATTGTTTTTTAAAACAGTTTGTGACAGAGCCAACTAGGGGAAATAACCTCCTTGACTTGGTTCTTGCCAGTAGGGAAACACTATTAATAATCTTGAGGTTAATGATGAGCTTGGGGAAAGTGATCACAAATCACTCAGTTTTAATATATCATGGAATTCCCCTAATAATGGCAATCAAGTCTCCGTCCCTGACTTTCGCTTGGCTGATTTCATAGGACTGAAAAATTACTTAGGTGGGCTGAACTGGAATGACCTGACTAAGGGTCAGGTAGGTGGTGATGGTTGCCGATATGATGCTTTCCAGGGCATAGTTCTAGATGCTCAGTCAAATTATGTTCCAAATAGGGAAATCAGATCAAACAAAAATGATCCTAAATGGATGAACAATAGATTAAAATATCTGATTGGTCAAAAGAGAGGCATATATAGGCAAATCAAAAGAGGAGAGGGGCAATTGAGAAATCGATATATTCAGTTAAAGAGAGAAATAAAAAAGGGAATTAGAAAAGCAAAAAGAGATTATGAGGTTAAAGTTGCAAGAGAATCGAAGACTAACCAAAAGGATTCTTTCAGGTATACAGAAGTAAGATCAGGGACAAGATAGGCCCACTCAAAAGTTCCTCGGGTCAGCTCACTGACAGTGATAAGGAAATGTGTAGAATTTTTAACACATACTTCCTCTCAGTTTTTACACAGGAGGATACCAGCGATATTCCAGTAATGATAAATTATGTAGAACAGGACGATAATAAACTGTGCACTATTAGGGTCACAAGTGACATGGTCCTTAGGCAAATAGATAAATTAAAACCTAACAAATCCCCAGGCCCTGATGAACTGTATGCAAGGGTTCTAAAGGAATGTAAAGAGGAGCTTAGCACACCTTTGGCTAATCTTTTCAACATATCACTACAAACTGGCATGGTGCCAGATAAGTGGAAAATGGCTAATGTGATACCTATTTTCAAAACAGGTGACAGGTCCTTAGCTTCGAACTATAGACCAATAAGCCTAACCTCCATAGTGGGAAAATTTATGGAATCAATAATTGCCGAGGCAGTTCGTAGCCACCTTGAAAAGCATAAATTAATCAACGAATCTCAGCATGGTTTTACAAAGGGGCGTTCCTGCCTTACGAATTTATTAACTTTTTTCATAAGGTATTTGAGGAGGTAGATCATGGTAATGAATATGATATTGTGTATATGGACTTCAGTAAGGCTTTTGACAGGGTCCCACATCAGAGACTATTGAGGAAAATTAAAGCACATGGAATAGGAGGAGAAATTTTTTCCTGGATAGAGGCATGGTTGACAAATAGGCAGCAGAGAGTTTGCATAAATGGGGAGAAATCAGAGTGGGGAAGCGTCACGAGCGGTGTTCCACAGGGGTCAGTGTTGGGCCCCCTGCTGTTCACAATCTACATAAACGACATAGATGAGGGCATAAAGAGCGACATCGGCAAGTTTGCCGATGACACCAAAATAGGCCGTCGAATTCATTCTGACGAGGACATTCGAGCACTCCAGGAAGATTTGAATAGACTGATGCAGTGGTCGGAGAAGTGGCAGATGCAGTTTAATATAGACAAATGCAAAGTTCTAAATGTTGGACAGGACAATAACCATGCCACATATAAACTAAATAATGTAGATCTTAATATTACGGATTGCGAAAAAAGATTTAGGAGTTCTGGTTAGCAGTAATCTGAAACCAAGACAACAGTGCATAAGTGTTCGCAAATAAAGCTAATAGAATCCTTGGCTTCATATCAAGAAGCATAAATAATAGGAGTCCTCAGGTTGTTCTTCAACTCTATACATCCTTGGTTAGGCCTCATTTAGATTATGCTGCACAGTTTTGGTCACCGTATTACAGAATGGATATAAATTTTTCTGGAAAATGTACAAAGGAGGATGACAAAGTTGATCCCATGTATCAGAAACCTTCCCTATGGAGATAGACTAGGGCCCTGAAACTGCACTCTCTAGAAAGACGTTAGAATTAGGGGGATATGATTGAGGTGTATAAATGGAAGACAGGAATAAATAAAGGGGATGTAAATAGTGTGCTGAAAATATCTAGCCTAGACAGGACTCGCAGCAATGGTTTTAAGTTGGAAAAAATTCAGATTCAGGAAGGATATAGGAAAGTACTGGTTTGGTAATAGAGTTGTGGATGAGTGGAACAAACTCCCAAGTACCGTTATAGAGGCCAGAACGTTGTGTAGCTTTAAAAATAGGTTGGATAAATACATGAGTAGATGTGGGTGGGTGTGAGTTAGACCTGATAGCTTGTGCTACCAGGTCGGTTGCCGTGTTCCTCCCTTAAGTCAATGTGACCTGACCTGACTAGGTTGGGTGCATTGGCTTAAGCCGGTAGGAGACTTGGACCTGCCTTGCATGGGCCAGTAGGCCTTCTGCAGTGTTCCTTCGTTCTTATGTTCTTATGTTCTTATTACTATACTACCTCCATTACTATACTACTACCTCCATTACTACTACTACTACCTCCATTACTACTACTACTACCTCCATTACTACTACTACTACCTCCATTACTACTACTACTACCTCCATTACTACTACTACTACTACCTCCATTACTACTACTACTACCTCCAGTACTACTACTACTACCTCCATTACTACTACCTCCATTACTACTACCTCCATTACTACTACCTCCATTACTACTACTACTACCTCCATTACTACTACTACTACCTCCATTACTACTACTACTACCTCCATTACTACTACTACTACCTCCATTACTACTACTACTACCTCCATTACTACTACTACTACCTCCATTACTACTACTACTACCTCCATTACTACTACTACTACCTCCATTACTACTACTACTACTACTACCTCCATTACTACTACTACTACCTCCAGTACTACTACTACTACTACCTCCAGTACTACTACCCCCATAATTACTACCACCACTCATAAAAGCAGTGTCATTAATGGTACCAGCACAACGCCCAGTACCACTACAGTCAACCACCATTACTACTTCCCCCACCAGCACACTTCTACACCCACTAGCACACTACCACTTCCCCCACTAGCACACTACCATTACTCCCACTAGCACTACAAACCCTTACATCGGAAGTCGATAAGTTTACTTTAGTGTTTGATCAGCCGGGCTGTGGTCCATATGTTGAACTGCCTTCGACTAGCAGCAATAGTCTGCTTGATCAGGCCATCAACCAGAAAGCTTAGTGTGGGACCAGACATAGAGGGTTAATGCCCCTGCAGCCTGACCCCAGACCAGGCTTGGTGAATCAAGAGCTGATGAACTAGGCTGTTACTGTTGGCTGCATGCGGTACAATGTGCTATACACAGCCCAGCTGACCAGGAACTGATTTCAGGAACTTACAGTTTTGAGGTAGTCAGTCCCTCTGCCTGGGGAAGAGTTTTGTTCCATAGTCTGGAACATTGTTCCAGACTATGGAACAAAACTCTTCTCCAGGCTGAGGGACTGACTACCTCAAATACTTTTTCTCCAAGGTTGATGGACTGATTATATTTTTATTTCACTACGTCAGGAGGCCTGGTCACAGACCGGGCCGCGGGGGCGTTGACCCCCGGAACTCTCTCCAGGTAAACATCTGCTGTCTCTGTATTTGACTGAAAAAGCCTTCTATGTAGGCGATATGTTTCAACAATAAAGATAACCAACTGTCTTGATTTCCATTTGGGGTATTTTGCACTGTCTGCTGAGCCTCATGTTATCTTAGCTGAGCCTCATGTTATCTTAGCTGAGCCTCATGTTATCTTAGCTGAGCCTCATGTTATCTTAGCTGAACCTCATGTTATCTTAGCTGAGCCTCGTGTTATCTTAGCTGAGCCTCGTGTTATCTTAGCTGAGCCTCGTGTTATCTTAGCTGAGCCTCGTGTTATCTTAGCTGAGCCTCTTGTTATCTTAGCTGAGCCTCATGTTATCTTAGCTGAGCCTCATGTTATCTTAGCTGAACCTCATGTTATCTTAGCTGAGCCTCATGTTATCTTAGCTGAGCCTCATGTTATCTTAGCTGAGCCTCATGTTATCTTAGCTGAGCCTCATGTTATCTTAGCTGAACCTCATGTTATCTTAGCTGAACCTCATATTATCTTAGCTGAGCCTCATGTTATCTTAGCTGAGCCTCATGTTATCTTAGCTGAGCCTCATGTTATCTTAGCTGAGCCTCATGTTATCTTAGCTGAGCCTCATGTTATCTTAGCTGAACCTCATGTTATCTTAGCTGAACCTCATGTTATCTTAGCTGAACCTCATATTATCTTAGCTGAGCCTCATGTTATCTTAGCTGAGCCTCATGTTATCTTAGCTGAGCCTCATGTTATCTTAGCTGAGCCTCATGTTATCTTAGCTGAACCTCATGTTATCTTAGCTGAACCTCATATTATCTTAGCTGAGCCTCATGTTATCTTAGCTGAGCCTCATGTTATCTTAGCTGAGCCTCATGTTATCTTAGCTGAGCCTCATGTTATCTTAGCTGAGCCTCATGTTATCTTAGCTGAGCCTCATGTTATCTTAGCTGAGCCTCATGTTATCTTAGCTGAACCTCATGTTATCTTAGCTGAACCTCATATTATCTTAGCTGAGCCTCATGTTATCTTAGCTGAGCCTCATGTTATCTTAGCTGAGCCTCATGTTATCTTAGCTGAACCTCATGTTATCTTAGCTGAGCCTCATCTTATCTTAGCTGAGCCTCGTGTTATCTTAGCTGAGCCTCATGTTATCTTAGCTGAGCCTCGTGTTATCTTAGCTGAGCCTCATGTTATCTTAGCTGAGCCTCATGTTATCTTAGCTGAGCCTCGTGTTATCTTAGCTGAGCCTCATGTTATCTTAGCTGAGCCTCGTGTTTTCTTAGCTGAGCCTCGTGTTATCTTAGCTGAGCCTCATGTTATCTTAGCTGAGCCTCGTGTTATCTTAGCTGAGCCTCATGTTATCTTAGCTGACCCTCATGTTATCTTAGCTGAGCCTCGTGTTATCCTTAGCTGAGCCTCTCATGTTATCTTTAGCTGAGCCTCATGTTATCTTGGCTGACCCTCATGTTATCTTAGCTGAGCCTCATGTTATCTTAGCTGAGCCTCATGTTATCTTAGCTGAGCCTCATCTTAGCTGAGCCTCGTGTTATCTTAGCTGAGCCTCATGTTATCTTAGCTGAGCCTCATGTTATCTTAGCTGAGCCTCGTGTTATCTTAGCTGAGCCTCATGTTATCTTAGCTGAGCCTCGTGTTATCTTAGCTGAGCCTCATGTTATCTTAGCTGAGCCTCATGTTAGCTGAGCTTCATGTAATCTTAGCTGAACCTCATGTTATCTTAGCTGAGCCTCGTGTTACCTTAGCTGAGCCTCATGTTATCTTAGCTGAGCCTCATGTTATCTTGGCTGACCCTCATGTTATCTTAGCTGAGCCTCGTGTTATCTTAGCTGAGCATCATGTTATCTTAGCTGAGCCTCGTGTTATCTTAGCTGAGCCTCATGTTATCTTAGCTGAGCCTCGTGTTATCTTAGCTGAGCCTCGTGTTATCTTAGCTGAGCATCATGTTATCTTAGCTGAGCCTCATGTTATCTTAGCTGAGCCTCATGTTAGCTGAGCCTCATGTTATCTTAGCTGAGCCTCATGTTATCTTAGCTGAGCCTCGTGTTATCTTAGCTGAGCCTCATGTTATCTTAGCTGAGCCTCATGTTATCTTAGCTGAGCCTCGTGTTATCTTAGCTGAGCCTCGTGTTATCTTAGCTGAGCCTCATGTTATCTTAGCTGAGCCTCGTGTTATCTTAGCTGAGCCTCATGTTATCTTAGCTGAGCCTCATGTTATCTTAGCTGAGCCTCATGTTATCTTAGCTAAGCCTCATGTTATCTTAGCTAAGCCTCTTGTTGTCGTAGCTAAGCTTCTTGCTGTCGTATCAGAGCCTCTTGCTGTCGTAGCTAAGCCTCTTGCTATCGTAGCTAAGCTTCTTGCTGTCGTAGCTAAGCCTCTTGCTGTCGTAGCTAAGCCCCTTGCTGTCGTAGCTAAGCTTCTTGCTGTCGTATCAGAGCCTGTTGATGTCGTAGCTAAGCTTCTTGTTGTCGTAGCTAAGCCTCTTGCTGTCATAGCTAAGCCTCTTGCTGTCGTAGCTAAGCCTCTTGCTGTCGTAGCTAAGCCTCTTGCTGTCATAGCTAAGCCTCTTGCTGTCGTAGCTAAGCCTCTTGCTGTCGTAGCTAAGCCTCTTGCTGTCGTAGCTAAGCCTCTTGCTGTCGTAGCTAAGCCTCTTGCTGTCGTAGCTAAGCTTCTTGCTGTCGTAGCTAAGCTTCTTGCTGTCGTAGCTAAGCCTCTTGCTGTCGTAGCTAAGCCTCTTGCTATCGTAGCTAAGCCTCTTGCTGTCGTAGCTAAGCTTCTTGCTGTCATAGCTAAGCCTCTTGCTGTCGTAGCTAAGCCTCTTGCTGTCGTAGCTAAGCCTCTTGCTGTCGTAGCTAAGCCTCTTGCTGTCGTAGCTAAGTCTCTTGCTATCGTAGCTAAGCCTCTTGCTATCGTAGCTAAGCCTCTTGCTGTCATAGCTAAGCCTCTTGCTGTCGTAGCTAAGCCTCTTGCTGTCGTAGCTAAGCCTCTTGCTGTCGTAGCTAAGCCTCTTGCTGTCATAGCTAAGCCTCTTGCTGTCGTAGCTAAGCCTCTTGCTGTCGTAGCTAAGCCTCTTGCTGGGGTGGGGGAAGGATAGGTGTGGGGGAAAGTTGGGGGTGGGGAAGGGTGGGGGTGGGGGCGGGGGAAGGGTGGGGGCGGGGGAAGGGTGGGACACTACAGAATTAATTAACCTGTATGTTTTAAATTTCACTCTTATACATTCTGGTTGATGCATTTCAAATCGAATTACCTTCCTGACTCTCTCCCCCCTCCCACTTCCCCCTCCCACTTCCATTCCCACTCCTCCCATCACCGCCATACTGACCTCGGATAACATGGGAAAGTCAGTGGACGCTGCTGTCGTGGTCCACGAGAATGATATACACGAAGTTCAGGGGAAGATGATGCTGGGAGGGAAGATGAGGATGCTGGGAGGGAAGATGAGGATGCTGGGAGGGAAGATGATGCTGGGACAGTAGATGCTGGGAGGGAAGATGATGCTGGGACAGTAGATGCTGGGAGGGAAGATGATGCTGGGACAGTAGATGCTGGGAGGGAAGATGATGCTGGGACAGTAGATGCTGGGAGGGAAGATGATGCTGGGACAGTAAATGCTGGGAGGGAAGATGATGCTGGGACAGTAGATGCTGGGAGGGAAGATGATGCTGGGAGGGAAGATGATGCTGGGACAGTAGATGCTGGGAGGGAAGATGATGCTGGGAGAGTAGATGCTGGGAGGAAGATGCTGGGACAGTAGATGCTGGGAGGGAAGATGAGGATGCTGGGAGGGAAGATGATGCTGGGACAGTAGATGCTGGGAGGGAAGATGATGCTGGGACAGTAGATGCTGGGAGGGATGATGCTGGGACAGTAGATGCTGGGAGGGAAGATGATGCTGGGAGGGAAGATGAGGATGCTGGGAGGGAAGATGATGCTGGGACAGTAGATGCTGGGAGGGAAGATGATGCTGGGAGGGATGATGCTGGGACAGTAGATGCTGGGAGGGAAGATGAGGATGCTGGGAGGGAAGATGATGCTGGGATAGTAGATGCTGGGAGGGAAGATGATGCTGGGACAGTAGATGCTGGGAGGGAAGATGATGCTGGGACAGTAGATGCTGGGAGGGAAGATGATGCTGGGAGGGAAGATGAGGATGCTGGGAGGGAAGATGAGGATGCTGGGAGGGAAGATGATGCTGGGAGGGAAGGTGAGGAAGATGCTGGGAGGGAAGGTGAGGAAGATGCTGGGAGGGAAGGTGAGGAAGATGCTGGGAGGGAAGGTGAAGGATAAGATGCACTCCAGACCTCATTAGTGTCGACAAAGCTGATAAATTCTATCTTCCCCTCCTCCGCTTCTCCACCCACCCTACCTCCTTCCCTCCTCCTACTCCTCCTGCCAGCCTACATCCACAAAAGACTCCCATACAAGATTTGTCCCCGTCTCAGAACCTGTCCCAGAACCTGTCCCAGAACCTGTCTCAAAACCTGTCCCTGGCCATACCTGTCTCCTGTTAATCCTTTACCTCTCCCCCTCACCTGTTAAGAAGGAGAGGGGCTCCCCCACCTGGTCAGATGGGGTAGAGCCCAGGGTAGAAGTATTAGGTGTGTTCCATGCTACCTTACCTGCTCTGCTACTTTCACCAACCCATCAACCCACTACTGATAATACCCCTTAATCCATCTACTAATGAGTTCATAAGGTTAAGGTTTTTCTTAGTTCACTGGTAGCGCCTCCAGCTCGCAACTGAAAGTACCCGGGTCAAACCTTGGGCGGGGTTCCACGTACTGGCAAGTTTCTTAATACCTGCTGCACCTCTTCAGCAGTAAGTGGATAGCAGGGAATTAATCGACTGTTGTGTGTGGCATCCTGGGGATTTATTATGGTCATAACTAAGCTGTGAACCTACAAGGGTCATACAGTACTGCGATATCCTTGGGAAAACTGCTACATCACTGGAAATTAAAAGTCCAGGAACACACAGGAACTTCCGGGGATCACTGTCCCCGCAGCCTGGTCCCAGACCAGGCCTCCTAGTTGCGGCCTGATCGATCAGGCTGTTAGTGCCAATCGCCTGGATGATCAGGAACTGACTTGAGGAACTAATCGAGTTTTCCTTTGAAGACAGCTCGGGTTCAGTGGGAATTTCCTGTGTGCACGATGTGAGGACGTTGAAATGTGGTGGTCCCCTTACACTTACTGAGTTCTCTTATCACTGTACTCATCGCGCCCCTGGTTTTCATTGGTGGTATCTTGCACCATATGCTAAGCCTCGTTCTTTCATATGTTCTAAGTGGTACAATCTGAGAATTTCAAGCAGTCCCAGTAAATCCAGTGTTTTACTGTGGTTATGTACCTGGAGTATACCTGGAGGGTGTTCTGGGGGTCAACGCCCCTGCGGCCCAGTCCATGACCAGGCCTCGCGGTGGGGCAGGGCCTGATCAGCCAAGCTGTTACTTCCGGCCGCACGCAAAGCGGCTGGTCAGGTACTGACTTTAGGTGCCTGTCCGGCTACTTCTTGAAGACAGCCAGGGGTCTATTGGTAATCCCCTTTATGTATGCTGGGAGGCAGTTGACGCTTATTGTGTTGTCTCTTAGCGTACTCGTGGCGCCCCTGCTTTTCATTGGAGGGATGTTGCACCGTCTGCCGAGTCCTTTGCTTTAAAAGGAATAATTTCTGTGTGCAGATTTGGGACTAGTCCCTCTAGGATTTTCCAAGTTTATATTATCATGTATCTTTCTCGCCTTCGTTCGAAGGAGTACAGGTCAAGGGACTTCGACCGTTCCCAGTAATTGAGGTGCTTTATTGTACTTATACGTGCAGTGAAAGCTCCTGCACACTTTCCATTTATACCATTTTGCCTGCCTTGATAGACCTGCAGTATACAGCAGTATCCCAGCAAAGAGGCTGGGATACTGCTGTGTATTGGGATACTGGGATATCATTTTCTTTGTGGTTAAGATAACATTGTTGTGCTCATTGAATATGAGATCCTCTGACATTATTATTACCAAGTCTCTCCAGTTAGACTTTCGCTCTGTTGAGTGGTTTTGAGTTTGACTTGTACTCTCAGCTCGTTTTGATTTTCTGAATTTTACCGTAATGTAGTAACTGAAATTTGTCCTCAGTGACCCACGGGAAGACTTGGTGTATATCTGTTTGGAGGTTCACTGTCTTCAGTGCGTGCCACTCTCATACTGATCCTTGTATCGTCTGTGAATGATGATACAGTGCTGTGGTTTGTCTCTGTATTGGATACGAGAATGAGAAAGAGAAGTGGGGTGAGTACCACGGCTTCTGGAACACAACTTTTCACTGGAGGAACCCCTGATTTCACTGTTTACTGTACTTCAGAATCAAGACTACAGTGCTCTTCACTAACTCCAAGGCTGAGGGACTGTTTACCTTGTCTTTTGTGTAATTCCACAGTCTTCCCATTATGTCCTTGAATTGTATTGATAAACCACGGAGGGCGAAACGTCACAAATAAAAACACCCAGATGTTCACATGTGTCTATTTTTCACTCTGTTGCTATTCTCTTGCGCTCTCTCTTTTGGGAAGTTAAATATCCGCGGGCCACCTTTCAATTTACCTTTTTGCCGCTTTTTGTGTGCATTGCCCCATGGTCGCTTTTATCAAAGACTTTCGCAAAAATTTAGTGTATTACATCTGCTTGTGATTGTCTTCCAGGTACCCAAAACCCAATTTGTAATGGCCCAGTAGTTCCCCAAGTTGACTTTAATTACCATCATGACCTATCCTATAAAAACCCCAGGGGGATTTTTTTTTTCCCAAAACTCTTAAACCCAAAAGATTTTGCTGTATTCTAGTCTAATTTTCTAAAAAAACCCTTTGCCACTATGACTCACGAAATCTTAATACATTGTTGTTTTTAACACGGTTTGTTGTCCCTGTTTTAGAGGAAGTGAAAAAAAAAAAATCAGGGTTAATGAACCCCACTTACTGTACCTTCCCTCACTACTGGTCATTTTTTCCACTGTACCTTGCCTCACCACCCTCACTATGGGCATCTCTCCTGCCTTGCCCCCCACCCTCACTACTGTTCATCTCTCCGTACCTTGCCCCACCACCTCCCCACTGGTCCTCTCACTGTACCCTTCCTCACCCCCCTCACTACGGCATCTCTCACTGTACCTTGCCTCACCCCCTCACTTCTGGCTCTCTCACTGTACCTTGCCCCACCACCCTCACTACTGGTCATCCTCACGCGCCCCCAATACTGGCAGGGTGGACGGGGACCTTGCACCACCACATCCCACTGGTCATGTCTCCTGTGCGTGGCCTCCCACCCCCACATGGATCACTAGTACCTTGCCCAATTATGGTCATCTTACTGAACCTAATACACCATACTGGTTATCTCTCACTGTACCTTGCCTACCACCCCTCATACTGGTCATCTCTCCACTGGTACCTTGCCCTCACCACCCTCACTACTGGTTTTTTCTCTCACTGTAACTTGCCTCACCACCCCCATATGTCATCTTCCTGTACCTTGCCTCACCACCCCCACTATGGTCATCTCTCCTGTACCTTTCCTCACCCCCTCAATGGTATCTCTCACTGTACCCCTCCCCACCCCCCACAATGGCATCTCTCACGTACCTTTCCTCCCACCTCACTACTGGCATCTCTCCTGTCCTTTTCCCCACCACCCCCACTAGGTCATCCTCACTGTACCTTTCCTCACCACCCTCATACTGGTCATCCTCACTGTACCTTGCCCCACCCCCCTCCCACTACTGGTCATCCTCACTGTACCTTGCCTCCCCCCTCCTACACTGGCATCTCTCATGTACCTTGCCTCCCCACCCTCACTACTGGCATCTCTCACTGTACCTTTTTCCTCACCCCCTCACTATGGTCATCTTCACTGTACCTTGCCTCCACCCCCTCACTATGGGGATCCTCACTGTACCTTGCCTCACCCCCTTAAAGGCCCTGGGGGCCCCCCACTCCACTGGCATTCCCCACGGGGGGAAAATTACTTATTTAAACCTTGCCTCCCACCCCCCACTATGGTCTCTCTCACTGTCCTTGCCTCCCCACCCCCACTACTGGTTTATCTCTTTACTTACCTTCCTCACCACCCTCACTACTGGTCATCTCTCACTGTACCTTGCCTCACCACCCTCACTACTGGTCGTCTCTCACTGTACCTTGCCTCCGCACCCTCACTACTGGTCATCTCTCACTGTACCTTGCCTCCCCATCCTCACTACTGGTTATCTCTCACTGTACCTTCCCTCACCACCCTCACTACTGGTCATCTCTCACTGTACCTTGCCTCCCCATCCTCACTGCTGGTCATCTCTCACTGTACCTTGCCTCACCACCCTCACTACTGGTCATCTCTTACTGTACCTTGCCTCCCCATCCTCACTACTGGTCATCTCTCACTGTACCGTGCCTCACCACCCTCACTACTGATCATCTCTTTCACACCACTATGTACAACCTGTGGCATACAAAGAGTACGTAACCTTTATTCGGAGTGTATCCACATTCTCACATAGGCTATTTCCCCAACCAGCGAACCAGGCACTAAGGGTCTGAGGATCCACTGGGGCTCCATCGTCAGATCAGTACCTAGGTTCAGCCAGTCATAATGTGGATCTGGCAATTGTGAAGGTGACGTGGTTACCACTCACGTTTTCACCCTTGTCAGATTCATTCTGCTACTGGTTAAAGCACGGTTGTCTCTTGTCTCTGGCTGCTGTTTTGCCTTGACAACCATGGCGTGCACTAATACCTATTTGCTGTGTATAGTGTACATCTGTTATACTTGAAGGAAAATACAGTTCAAGGATGTTAGCTGTGTTTATTTCGCTCCAAGGTCCCTTTACACCCAGGATAACAAGCCGTGCTGACCTGGGTCGTAATACAACCTTTTTTTTTGTATCTTAGTTTATTGTGTCTAGGACAGAAGCCATTTGTGGTAAAACGTTTTCTTTACTAAGTGTCTTGAAGAGTACATCAGTATCTTTATATCTTGTTGGTATCCTCATAACATTTAAAACCTTTTAGTGGACGGAGGATCGAGCCTCCATTATTCATGACGCTGAATGACGCACTGGGGTTTACCACCTCGTGAAATATAATTTTCTGGCACTGAATTAATAGTAGATAAATATTGTATTGACATATAAATATTGCTTACCTACCCGGAGGGTATTCCAGGATCAACACCCCCGCGGCCTGGAGGGTATTCCAGGATCAACACCCCCGCGGCCTGGAGGGTATTCCAGGATCAACACCCCCGCGGCCTGGAGGGTATTCCAGGATCAACACCCCCGTGGCCTGGAGGGTATTCCAGGATCAACACCCCCACGGCCTGGAGGGTATTCCAGGATCAACACCCCTGTGGCCTGGATGGCATTCCAGGATCAACACCCCCACGGCCTGGAGGGTATTCTAAGATCAACACCCCCGCAGCCTGGAGGGTATTCCAGGATCAACACCCCCGTGACCTGGAGGGTATTCCAGGATCAACACCCCCCACGGCCTGGAGGGTATTCCAGGATCAACACCTCCGTGGCCTGGAGGTTATTCCAGGATCAACACCCCCGTGGCCTGGATGGTATTCCAGGATCAACACCCCCACGGCCTGGATGGTATTCCAGGATCAACACCCCCGTGGCCTGGATGGTATTCCAGGATCAACACCCCCGTGGCCTGGATGGTATTCCAGGATCTACACCCCCACGGCCTGGAGGGTATTCCAGGATCAGTGCCCCCGTGGCCTGGATGGTATTCCAGGATCAGCACCCCCACGGCCTGGAGGGTATTCCAGGATCAGTGCCCCCGCGGCTTGGAGGGTATTCCAGGATCAGTGCCCCCGCGGCCCGGTCCACGACCAAACCTGTATTTACTGTGTTGTATTTCTCTTCACGTATGTTAGAGGCACGAATTATCAGGGGCCCAAGACTGTTCAGCTGCCTCCCATCATTCATAAGGGGAATTACCAATAGACCCCTGGCTGTGTTCAAGAGGAAATAGCATAGGGTCCTAAAGTCAGCTCCTGACCAGCCAGGCTGTGCTCCGTTCGCTGGACTGTGCTCGGCCAACAGTAACAGCCTGGTTGATCAGTCCCTAATCTACCAGGAGGCCTGGTCACGGACAGGACTGAGGAGGCGTTGATCCCTGGAAGACTCTCCAGGTAGACTCCAGGTAGTTATAGAGGTAAGTGATGCGACCGAGGCTAGCCCAGAGATCTATCAGATTACCCAGGAGTGGAACACACAAGGACCTGTCATACCTCTTCCAGCACTCTCCCTTCTGCCACCAACCCTCGCCTCCCTCCCTGCTCACTATCTGTGGATATATACGCTTGTTGCTATGAACAATGATAATCCACTACACCTTGAAACAGCAGTGCAAGACACTGTTAATGTAAATGCTTTAGAAATCGACAAGATTCCCACATGTTGCAAAAGTGTCTAATTCTTCAAGACAGTTGCCTCGCAGTGAGCCTCATGGGATCAGTTTGGTTGACTACAGACTGCACTGCAGCAACCTGCAAAATATACAAAGATAACAAGTGTGTAAGGCCTAGTAGCATTAACTGAGTAACTGGCTCAGTTAAACACTAACAGAGCTTGCTACACTGATGCTTGCTACCAGCATATTTAAAAACACAGGAGGAGGGTAACCTGTGACTCTAACTCTGTTCTTCAAGAACTTGAAAATCCTACTCACATGCTAGATACCGGGAACATCAAAATAGACATTAAAATTAACCTGAATAGTGCTCAAGACAAGACTTTCCTACTTCATTTGGCTGGATACCTTCTTACATAGGAATCAGCTGTCATGATATCACTGCCTAAGAATACACAATCCTTACATGGGAGAGAGAAGCTTACGGCTACATTGCAGTCCGACTTGGATCATTTACAAAGTCATACTAACACAAAAGAGTGAGGGAGCCAGTATATATATATGACGGGGACAGGGACGGGACCAAGAGAGGAAGAGAAAGAAGTAGTGGTAGTGGTAATGCTGGTACCAGTAGTGATAGTGGTAATGCTGGTACCAGTAGTGGTAGTGGTAATGCTGGTACCAGTAGTGATAGTGGTAAGACTGGTACCAGTAGTGGTAGTGCTGGTAATAGTAGTGGTAGTGGTAAGACTGGTACCAGTAGTGGTAGTGGTAAGACTGGTACCAGTAGTGTAGTGGTAAGATGGTACAGTAGTGGTAAGTGGTAAGACTGGTACCAGTAGTGTAGTGGTAAGACTGGTACCAGTAGTGGTAGTGGTAAGACTGGTACCAGTAGTGATAGTGGTAAGACTGGTACCAGTAGTGGTAGTGGTAAGACTGGTACCAGTAGTGGTAGTGGTAAGACTGGTACCAGTAGTGGTAGTGGTAATGCTGGTACCAGTAGTGATAGTGGTAAGACTGGTACCAGTAGTGGCAGTGGTAATGCTGGTAGCAGTAGTGATAGTGGTAAGACTGGTACCAGTAGTGATAGTGGTAAGACTGGTACCAGTAGTGGTAGTGGTAAGACTGGTACCAGTAGTGGTAGTGGTAAGACTGGTACCAGTAGTGGTAGTGGTAAGACTGGTACCAGTAGTGGTAGTGGTAAGACTGGTACCAGTAGTGGTAGTGGTAAGACTGGTACCAGTAGTGGTAGTGGTAATGCTGGTAACAGTAGTGGTAGTGGTAAGACTGGTACCAGTAGTGGTAATGGTAAGACTGGTACCTGTAGTGGTAGTGGTAATGCTGGTACCAGTAGTGATAGTGGTAAGACTGGTACCAGTAGTGGTAGTGCTGGTAATAGTAGTGGTAGTGGTAAGACTGGTACCAGTAGTGGTAGTGGTAAGACTGGTACCAGTAGTGATAGTGGTAAGACTGGTACCAGTAGTGGTAGTGGTAATGCTGGTAACAGTAGTGGTAGTGGTAAGACTGGTACCAGTAGTGGTAGTGGTAATGCTGGTACCAGTAGTGGTAGTGGTAAGACTGGTACCAGTAGTGGTAGTGGTAAGACTGGTACCAGTAGTGATAGTGGTAAGACTGGTACCAGTAGTGGTAGTGGTAATGCTGGTAACAGTAGTGGTAGTGGTAAGACTGGTACCAGTAGTGGTAGTGGTAATGCTGGTAACAGTAGTGGTAGTGGTAAGACTGGTACCAGTAGTGGTAGTGGTAATGCTGGTACCAGTAGTGGTAGTGGTAAGACTGGTACCAGTAGTGGTAGTGGTAATGCTAGTAACAGTAGTGGTAGTGGTAAGACTGGTACCAGTAGTGATAGTGGTAATGCTGGTACCAGTAGTGGTAGTGGTAAGACTGGTACCAGTAGTGGTAGTGGTAAGACTGGTACCAGTAGTGGTACTCGTAAGACTGGTACCAGTAGTGGTAGTGGTAAGACTGGTACCAGTAGTGGTAGTGGAAATGCTGGTACCAGTAGTGGTAGTGGTAATGCTGGTACCAGTAGTGGTAGTGGTAAGACTGGTACCAGTAGTGGTACTGGTAAGACTGGTACCAGTAGTGGTAATGCTGGTGCAAGTAGTGGTAGTGGTAAGACTGGTACCAGTAGTGGTAATGCTGGTACAGATAGTGGTAGTGGTAAGATTGGTACCAGTAGTGGTAGTGGTAATGCTGGTACAGATAGTGGTAGTGGTAAGATTGGTACCAGTAGTGGTAGTGGTAAGACTGGTACCAGTAGTGGTAGTGGTAAGACTGGTACCAGTAGTGGTAGTGGTAATGCTGGTACAGATAGTGGTAGTGGTAAGATTGGTACCAGTAGTGGTAGTGGTAAGACTGGTACCAGTAGTGGTAGTGGTAAGACTGGTACCAGTAGTGATAGTGGTAAGACTGGTACAAGTAGTGGTAGTGGTAATGCTGGTAACAGTAGTGGTAGTGGTAAGACTGGTACCAGTAGTGGTAGTGGTAATGCTGGTAACAGTAGTGGTAGTGGTAAGACTGGTACCGTAGTGAGTAGTGGTAATGCTGGTACCAGTAGTGGTAGTGGTAAGACTGGTACCAGTAGTGGTAGTGGTAATGCTGGTAACAGTAGTGGTAGTGGTAAGACTGGTACCAGTAGTGATAGTGGTAATGCTGGTACCAGTAGTGGTAGTGGTAAGACTGGTACCAGTAGTGGTAGTGGTAAGACTGGTATCAGTAGTGGTACTGGTAAGACTGGTACCAGTAGTGGTAGTGGTAAGACTGGTACCAGTAGTGGTAGTGGAAATGCTGGTACCAGTAGTGGTAGTGGTAATGCTGGTACCAGTAGTGGTAGTGGTAAGACTGGTACCAGTAGTGGTACTGGTAAGACTGGTACCAGTAGTGGTAGTGGTAAGACTGGTACCAGTAGTGGTAGTGGTAATGCTGGTACCAGTAGTGGTAGTGGTAAGACTGGTACCAGTAGTGGTGGTGATAATGCTGGTACCAGTAGTGGTAGTGGTAAGAATGGTACCAGTAGTGGTGGTGATAATGCTGGTACCAGTAGTGGTAGTGGTAAGACTGATACCAGTAGTGGTAGTGGTAATGCTGGTACCAGTAGTGGTAGTGGTAATGCTGGTACCAGTAGTGGTAGTGGTACGAGTGGTACAAGTAGTGGTACTGGTAAGACTGGTACCAGTAGTGGTAGTGGTAAGACTGGTACCAGTAGTGGTAGTGGTAAGACTGGTACCTGTAGTGGTAGTGGTAATGCTGGTACCAGTAGTGGTAGTGGTAAGACTGGTACCAGTAGTGGTGGTGATAATGCTGGTACCAGTAGTGGTAGTGGTAAGACTGGTACCAGTAGTGGTAGTGGTAATGCTGGTACCAGTAGTGGTAGTGGTAATGCTGGTACCAGTAGTGGTAGTGGTACGACTGGTACAAGTAGTGGTACTGGTAAGACTGGTACCAGTAGTGGTAGTGGTAAGACTGGTACCAGTAGTGGTAGTGGTAAGACTGGTACAAGTAGTGGTGGTCTTAATGCTGGTACAAGTAGTGGTAGTGGTAAGACTGGTACCAGTAGTGGTAGTCGTAAGACTGGTCCCAGTAGTGGTAGTGGTAAGACTGGTACCAGTAGTGGTAGTGGGAAGACTGGTACCAATAGTGGTACTGGTAAGACTGGTACCAGTAGTGGTAAGACTGGTACCAGTAGTGGTAAGACTGGTACCAGTAGTGGTAGTGGTAATGCTGGTACCAGTAGTGGTAGTGGTAAGACTGGTACCAGTAGTGGTAGTGGTAAGACTGATACCAGTAGTGGTAGTGGTAAGACTGGTACCAGTAGTGGTAAGACTGGTACCAGCAGTGGTAGTGGTAATGCTGGTACCAGTAGTGGTAGTGGTAATGCTGGTACCAGTAGTGGTAAGACTGGTACCAGTAGTGGTAGTGGTAAGACTGGTACCAGTAGTGGTAATGCTGGTGCAAGTAGTGGTAGTGGTAAGACTGGTACCAGTAGTGGTAATGCTGGTACAGATAGTGGTAGTGGTAAGATTGGTACCAGTAGTGGTAGTGGTAATGCTGGTACAGATAGTGGTAGTGGTAAGATTGGTACCAGTAGTGGTAGTGGTAAGACTGGTACCAGTAGTGGTAGTGGTAAGACTGGTACCAGTAGTGGTAGTGGTAATGCTGGTACAGATAGTGGTAGTGGTAAGATTGGTACCAGTAGTGGTAGTGGTAAGACTGGTACCCGTAGTGGTAGTGGTAAAACTGGTACCAGTAGTGATAGTGGTAAGACTGGTACCAGTAGTGGTAGTGGTAATGCTGGTAACAGTAGTGGTAGTGGTAAGACTGGTACCAGTAGTGGTAGTGGTAATGCTGGTAACAGTAGTGGTAGTGGTAAGACTGGTACCAGTAGTGGTAGTGGTAATGCTGGTACCAGTAGTGGTAGTGGTAAGACTGGTACCAGTAGTGGTAGTGGTAATGCTGGTAACAGTAGTGGTAGTGGTAAGACTGGTACCAGTAGTGATAGTGGTAATGCTGGTACCAGTAGTGGTAGTGGTAAGACTGGTACCAGTAGTGGTAGTGGTAAGACTGGTACCAGTAGTGGTACTGGTAAGACTGGTACCAGTAGTGGTAGTGGTAAGACTGGTACCAGTAGTGGTAGTGGAAATGCTGGTACCAGTAGTGGTAGTGGAAATGCTGGTACCAGTAGTGGTAGTGGTAATGCTGGTACCAGTAGTGGTAGTGGTAAGACTGGTACCAGTAGTGGTACTGGTAAGACTGGTACCAGTAGTGGTAGTGGTAAGACTGGTACCAGTAGTGGTAGTGGTAATGCTGGTACCAGTAGTGGTAGTGGTAAGACTGGTACCAGTAGTGGTGGTGATAATGCTGGTACCAGTAGTGGTAGTGGTAAGACTGGTACCAGTAGTGGTAGTGGTAATGCTGGTACCAGTAGTGGTAGTGGTAATGCTGGTGCCAGTAGTGGTAGTGGTACGAGTGGTACAAGTAGTGGTACTGGTAAGACTGGTACCAGTAGTGGTAGTGGTAAGACTGGTACCAGTAGTGGTAGTGGTAAGACTGGTACCTGTAGTGGTAGTGGTAATGCTGGTACCAGTAGTGGTAGTGGTAAGACTGGTACCAGTAGTGGTGGTGATAATGCTGGTACCAGTAGTGGTAGTGGTAAGACTGGTACCAGTAGTGGTAGTGGTAATGCTGGTACCAGTAGTGGTAGTGGTAATGCTGGTACCAGTAGTGGTAGTGGTACGACTGGTACAAGTAGTGGTACTGGTAAGACTGGTACCAGTAGTGGTAGTGGTAGGACTGGTACCAGTAGTGGTAGTGGTAAGACTGGTACCAGTAGTGGTAGTGGTAAGACTGGTACCAGTAGTGGTAGTGGTAAGACTGGTACAAGTAGTGGTGGTCTTAATGCTGGTACAAGTAGTGGTAGTGGTAAGACTGGTACCAGTAGTGGTAGTGGTAAGACTGGTCCCAGTAGTGGTAGTGGTAAGACTGGTACCAGTAGTGGTAGTGGGAAGACTGGTACCAATAGTGGTACTGGTAAGACTGGTACCAGTAGTGGTAAGACTGGTACCAGTAGTGGTAGTGGTAATGCTGGTACCAGTAGTGGTAGTGGTAAGACTGGTACCAGTAGTGGTAGTGGTAAGACTGGTACCAGTAGTGGTAGTGGTAAGACTGGTACCAGTAGTGGTAGTGGTAAGACTGGTACCAGTAGTGGTAGTGGGAAGACTGGTACCAATAGTGGTACTGGTAAGACTGGTACCAGTAGTGGTAAGACTGGTACCAGTAGTGGTAGTAGTAATGCTGGTACCAGTAGTGGTAGTGGTAAGACTGGTACCAGTAGTGGTAGTGGTAAGACTGGTACCAGTAGTGGTAGTGGTAAGACTGGTACCAGTAGTGGTAGTGGTAAGACTGGTACCAGTAGTGGTAGTGGTAAGACTGGTACCAGCAGTGGTAGTGGTAATGCTGGTACCAGTAGTGGTAGTGGTAATGCTGGTACCAGTAGTGGTAAGACTGGTACCAGTAATGGTAGTGGTAAGACTGGTACCAGTAGTGGTAATGCTGGTGCAAGTAGTGGTAGTGGTAAGACTGGTACCAGTAGTGGTAGTGGTAATGCTGGTACAGATAGTGGTAGTGGTAAGATTGGTACCAGTAGTGGTAGTGGTAATGCTGGTACAGATAGTGGTAGTGGTAAGATTGGTACCAGTAGTGGTAGTGGTAAGACTGGTACCAGTAGTGGTAGTGGTAAGACTTGTACCAGTAGTGGTAGTGGTAATGCTGGTACAAGTAGTGGTAGTGGTAAGACTGGTTCCAGTAGTGGTAGTGGTAAGACTGGTACCAGTAGTGGTAGTGGTAATGCTGGTACAAGTAGTGGTAGTGATAAGACTGGTACCAGTAGTGGTAGTGGTAATGCTGGTACAAGTAGTGGTAGTGGTAATGCTGGCACAAATAGTGGTAGTGGTAAGACTGATACCAGTAGTGGTAGTGGTAAGACTGGTACAAGTAGTGGTTACCTGGAGGTTACCTGGAGGTTACCTGGAGGTTATTCCGGGGATCAACGCCCCCGCGGCCCGGTCCATGACCAGGCCTCCCGATGGATCAGGGCCTGATCAACTAGGGCTGTTACTGCTGGCCGCACGCAGTCCAACGTACGAGCCACAGCCCGGCTGATCCGGCACTGACTTTAGGTATCTGTCCAGCTCTCTCTTGAAGGCAGCCAGGGGTTTATTGGTAATTCCCCTAATGCTTGATGGGAGGCTGTTGAACAGTCTTGGGCCCCGGACACTTATGGTGTTTTCTCTTAGTGTACCAATGGCGCCCCTACTTTTTATTGGCGGCATTTTGCATCGCCTGCCCAGTCTTTTACTTTCGTAGGGAGTGATTTCTGTGTGCAGATTTGGGACCATTCCTTCCAAGATTTTCCAAGTGTAGATTATGATATATCTCTCCCTCCTGCGTTCCAACGAGTACAAGTCAAGTGCTTCCAAGCGTTCCCAGTGGTAGTGGTAATGCTGGTACAAGTAGTGGTAGTGGTAAGACTGGTACCAGTAGTGGTAGTGGTAAGACTGGTACCAGTAGTGGTAGTGGTAAGACTGGTACCGGTAGTGGTAATGCTGGTACCAGTAGTGGTAGTGGTAATGCTGGTACCAGTAGTGGTAGTGGTAATGCTGGTACAACTAGTGGTAGTGGTAAGACTGGTACCAGTAGTGGTAGTGGTAAGGTTAGTATTACTCTTATCACTACCACTACTTTTTCTCACCTATATATACTGGCTTTCTCACTCTTTTGTGTCAGTGTGACTTTGTAAATGGTACAAGTCGGACCGAAACGTCGTCATAAGCTTCTCTCTCCTATTTGCATGTTATTTGTGTATCGTTCCAGTCACAGTATTGTGCCATTCTGTTCTTTCTGTTTAAGAAGCTAAGTGTGTAACAGACCAGAGGTGGAGCTACAACTGCTCATCTCTGTGTCCATTGTTAACTCCTCCTTGCTGAAATATATTGGCTTTGTAAGGCGAAAATACACAGATTCTCAGAGATCTGAAAGCACTATTATGAAGCGTTACGATTTATTTTGGTCGGAAAGTTATGTCTATGGGCAACATAAAACGTTCATTAGATTGTGACACCTTGACTACCAAAATCATGTACATAAACAGGGTTTTCCAGTGGGCAGTGGAGAACAACATGACGTTCAATGGTGATAAGTTCCAGCTGCTTAGGTATGGAAAGAATGAAGAACTCAAAAGGAACACTATATACAAAACTCAAGAAGGTCACCAAATAGAACGTAAGGAACACGTAAAAGACCTAGGAATAATTATGTCAGCGGACCTTTCTTTTAAAGACCATAACAAGACAAAGATCACGACAGCCAGGAAGATGACTGGGTGGGTATTGAGAACTTTCAAAACAAGGGAAACAATGCCGATGGTGACACTCTTCAAATCGCTAGTGCTCCCTCACTTAGAATATTGCTCAGTGTTGACGGCCCCGTTCAGGGCAGGAACAAATAGAGTTCGTCTTATGCTCACATTGAGCCAGTAAAGCACCTAAACTACTGGGAACGCCTGCAAGTCTTGAACATGTACTCAATGGAGCGGAGTAGAGAGGTACATGATAATATATACCTGGAAAGTACTCCCAGGCTATTCAACATCCCGGCTATTCAGCATCCTAAATGAAGATAATCAGAAACACTGCTGGAACAAGTGTAGAAGTCTTCAAGAGGAAACTGGACAAGTATATTCACCAGGTGCCAGATCAACCAGGCTGTGATGGATATGTAGGGCAGCGGGCCTCCAGCAGCAACAGCCTGGTTGAGCAGGCAAGCACCAGACGAGCCTGGCCCATGGCCGATCTCAGAGAGTAGAGAAGCTCTCGATACTCTTGAAAGGTAAGGTATATATGAATGGTATTCAATATTTTAGTCTATGGTGCTCTTCAACTCCAAGGCTGAGGGACTGACACCTCGTATTTTATATATAGTTCTACAGTCTTCTCATCATGTCCTTGATTTGTATTGATAAAACCACTGGATGGCGAAACGTCTAGAAATGGAGATACCCAGATGTTGCCCGTATCTTCCAGAATCATGTTAGGTTATAGTCACCTGTGAGTGATACAGACAACCGCAGGCGAGCCTCCCATCTCTGCTTTGTGAAAAACACAAGACACAGGACCATTATATAGTTGAGTGTATAGTTGTTAATAACTTTCGGTCTGGTGGAATACCGTGCTTGGAACTGCGAGTACTTTATCTACAATGGGGTATTTGACAGTATCCTCATTGTCCACACTAAATTTGCCAGTACTCATTGGCAGACTACTGATAACCCAGTTGTATGCAAGTGCATATCGTATATGTATGTATTATATTTGTAAGTAAGGGTTTGAGTACATGTGTATAGATATTGTGTGTGTGTTGTGTGTGTGTAAGTTGGAAAACTTATGTATGCGCATGTGTAACTATCATATAGCATAGATGTATAGATCTCTGCTGATGTGACGTATTCTTTTTATATAGCCTATATCGTTTGCGTCCTGCACAGAGTCAAAATATTCACATTACTGGGAACGCCTAAAAGTTTGAAATATGTACTCACTGGAGCAGAGGAGAGATACATGATAATATATACCTGGAAAGTGCTTGAGGGCCCTTGTCTAAAATCTGCACACTGCCATAACAACAAACTGTAGTGAGAGAGATGGGAGGAAGTGCAAAATCAACCCATCTAGTACCGGGTAGGACCTCCACTTGGATCACAAGAACAGCCTGAGTTCTTCGTGGCATGAATTCCACAAGGTATTGGTAACAGTACTTAGAGATCCTGGTTCATGTTGACATGATAGCATCATCAGTTGCTGCTGATTTCTCGTCTGCACATTCATGCTGTGACTCTCTCCACCACATCCCAAGGGTTTAATTCTAATTCTGACTCCATCATTCTCATGTCGCAGCAGAAATTGTGATGTCTCAGATCAGGAGACATTTTTCCAAAATACAACTCTCCAGTTTTGGTGAGCGTGTGCCCACTGTAACTTCAGTTTCCTTTTCTTGGCTGACAGGAGTGGAACGTGTTGTGTGTTCAGAGATGTTCTTATATGTGCCACTGTTGTAATGCTTGGTTATTTGAGTTGTCTTCCTGTCAGAGTGAACCAGTTTGGTCATTCTCCTCTGACCTCTCTCATATAGAATAAAGGAAGGTAGCAACACACTGTTGATGTATCAAACTTTGGTAGATATTAAAAAATATCTCCCTCTAACCTCCACTCCTTCCCTCCCTCCATCTAACCTCCACGCCTTCCCTCCCTCCATCTGACGTCCACGCCTTCCCTCCCTCCATCTAACCTCCACGCCTTCCCTCCCTCCCTCTAACCTCCACGCCTTCTCTCCCTCCAACCTCCACGCCTTCCCTCCCTCCATCTAACCTCCACGCCTTCCCTCCCTCCATCTAACCTGCACAGTAATGTATCAACACACTGTTGGTGTTCCTACAGTGTAACTATCATGCACAGTAGTGTAGCAACACACTGTTGGTGTTCCTACAGTGTAACTATCATGCACAGTAGTGTAGCAACACACTACACTGCTGGTGTTCCTACAGTGTAACTATCATGCGCAGTAGTGTAGCAACACACTGTTGGTGTTCCTACAGTGTAACTATCATACATAACAAAGTAACCACACACTGCTGGTGTTCCCACAGTATAACAACCAGCCACAGTCTGCCTAATCTGGTATTTGGACGAGATTGTGGTCCAGTTTTGTCTTGAAATCTCCCCTGAAGGAAGGTTCCTTGATGCTGGCGAGGGGCTCTTGATCTAGGGAATTGGATCTGTGCTCCAGTTCCCTGAATTAAGCCTAAATACCTTCCACATCCCCCCCACAATCGCTATATAATCCTACGGGTTTAGTGCTTCCCCCTTGATTATAATGCCTTCTTTCATCAGTATTTCTTATATCTGCTGGTAAATTTTAGGCTCAGTGAGACGATATTGTCAACACTGTCACCTGTGTTTTTTTCACTGGATTTATACTTGTATATCTCATTCCTGTGTTTTGATGATAGTTAAGCTAACTTATTAATCTAAGATTGTTTTTGCTTCCAGGTAAGACTGCAGCCGTGTATTGGTCACTCATGGTCAGCGGTGAGTCGTGATCTATGGTGAGTCAGTGATATAGTCATGATCTACGGTGAGTCAGTGAGATAGTCATGATCTACGGTGAGTCAGTGACAGTTATGATACACGGTGAGTTAGTTATGATACTCAGTGAGTTAGACAATTATGATACACGGTGAGTTAGTTATGATACACGGTGAGTTAGTTATGATACTCGGTGAGTTAAACAGTTATGATACACGGTGAGTTAGACAGTTATAATACACGGTGAGTTAGTTATGATACACGGTGAGTTAAACAGTTATGATACACGGTGAGTTAATTATGATACACGGTGAGTTAGTTATGATACTCGGTGAGTTAAACAGTTATGATACACGGTGAGTTAGACAGTTATAATACACGGTGAGTTAGTTATGATACACGGTGAGTTAAACAGTTATGATACACGGTGAGTTAGACAGTTATAATACACGGTGAGTTAGTTATGATACTCGGTGAGTTAGACAGTTATGATACACGGTGAGTTAGTTATGATACACGGTGAGTTAAACAGTTATACTCGGTGAGTTAGACAGTTATACTCGGTGAGTTAGACAGTTATACTCGGTGAGTTAGACAGTTATGATACACGGTGAGTTAGACAGTTATACTCGGTGAGTTAGACAGTTATACTCGGTGAGTTAGACAGTTATACTCGGTGAGTTAGACAGTTATAATACACGGTGAGTTAGTTATGATACACGGTGAGTTAAACAGTTATGATACACGGTGAGTTAGACAGTTATAATACACGGTGAGTTAGTTATGATACTCGGTGAGTTAGACAGTTATGATACACGGTGAGTTAGTTATGATACACGGTGAGTTAAACAGTTATACTCGGTGAGTTAGACAGTTATACTCGGTGAGTTAGACAGTTATACTCGGTGAGTTAGACAGTTATGATACACGGTGAGTTAGACAGTTATACTCGGTGAGTTAGACAGTTATGATACTCGGTGAGTTAGACAGTTATAATACACGGTGAGTTAGTTATGATACACGGTGAGTTAAACAGTTATACTCGGTGTGTTAGACAGTTATACTCGGTGAGTTAGACAGTTATACTCGGTGAGTTAGACAGTTATACTCGGTGAGTTAAACAGTTATACTCGGTGAGTTAGACAGTTATACTCGGTGAGTTAGACAGTTATGATACACGGTGAGTTAGACAGTTATACTCGGTGAGTTAGACAGTTATACTCGGTGAGTTAGACAGTTATACTCGGTGAGTTAGACAGTTATGATACACGGTGAGTTAGACAGTTATACTCGGTGAGTTAGACAGTTATACTCGGTGAGTTAGACAGTTATACTCGGTGAGTTAGACAGTTATACTCGGTGAGTTAGACAGTTATGATACACGGTGAGTTAGACAGTTATAATACACGGTGAGTTAGTTATGATACTCGGTGAGTTAGACAGTTATGATACACGGTGAGTTAGACAGTTATACTCGGTGAGTTAGACAGTTATACTCGGTGAGTTAGACAGTTATACTCGGTGAGTTAGACAGTTATACTCGGTGAGTTAGACAGTTATACTCGGTGAGTTAGACAGTTATGATACACGGTGAGTTAGACAGTTATACTCGGTGAGTTAGACAGTTATGATACACGGTGAGTTAGACAGTTATAATACACGGTGAGTTAGTTATGATACTCGGTGAGTTAGACAGTTATGATACACGGTGAGTTAGACAGTTATGATACACGGTGAGTTAGACAGTTATAATACACGGTGAGTTAGTTATGATACACGGTGAGTTAAACAGTTATACTCGGTGAGTTAGACAGTTATACTCGGTGAGTTAGACAGTTATACTCGGTGAGTTAGACAGTTATGATACACGGTGAGTTAGACAGTTATACTCGGTGAGTTAGACAGTTATGATACACGGTGAGTTAGACAGTTATACTCGGTGAGTTAGACAGTTATGATACACGGTGAGTTAGACAGTTATGATACACGGTGAGTTAGTTATGATACTCGGTGAGTTAGACAGTTATGATACACGGTGAGTTAGACAGTTATGATACACGGTGAGTTAGTTATGATACTCGGTGAGTTAGACAGTTATGATACACGGTGAGTTAGACAGTTATAATACACGGTGAGTTAGTTATGATACTCGGTGAGTTAAACAGTTATGTCTCTTATACCAGAGCTACAAGCCATCCTGGCTGCCATCACTGGCTGCCATCACTGGCTGCCATCACTGGCTGCCATCACTGGCTGCCATCACTGGCTGCCATCACTGGCTGCCATCACTGGCTGCCATCACTGACTGCCATCCTGGCTGCCATCACTGACTGCCATCCTGGCTGCTGTCCTGGCTGCTGTCCTGGCTGCTGTCCTGGCTGCTGTCCTGGCTGCTGTCCTGGCTGCCGTCACTGGCTGCCATCCTCGCTCACCTCTTAACTACCATTACAGTTTACTATGTTCACTACCATACTCTGGTGTTCACTACCATACTCTGGTGTTCACTACAATACTCTGGTGTTCACTACCATACTCTGGTGTTCACTACAATACTCTGGTGTTCACTACATACTCTGGTGTTCACTACCATACTCTGGTGTTCACTACCATACTCTGGTGTTCACTACAATACTCTGGTGTTCACTACCATACTCTGGTGTTCACTACCATACTCTGGTGTTCACTACAATACTCTGGTGTTCACTACCATACTCTGGTGTTCACTACAATACTCTGGTGTTCACTACAATGCTCTGGTGTTCACTACAATACTCTGGTGCTCACTACCATACTCTGGTGTTCACTACCATACTCTGGTGTTCACTACCATACTCTGGTGTTCACTACAATACTCTGGTGTTCACTACCATACTCTGGTGTTCACTACCATACTCTGGTGTTCACTACAATACTCTGGTGTTCACTACCATACTCTGGTGTTCACTACAATACTCTGGTGTTCACTACAATGCTCTGGTGTTCACTACAATACTCTGGTGCTCACTACCATACTCTGGTGTTCACTACCATACTCTGGTGTTCACTACCATACTCTGGTGTTCACTACAATACTCTGGTGTTCACTACAATACTCTGGTGTTCACTACCATACTCTGGTGTTCACTACCATACTCTGGTGTTCACTACAATACTCTGGTGTTCACTACCATACTCTGGTGTTCACTACCATACTCTGGTGTTCACTACAATACTCTGGTGTTCACTACAATACTCTGGTGTTCACTACAACACTCTTGTGTTCACTACCATAATCTGGTGTTCACTACCATACTCTGGCGTTCACTACCATACTCTAGTGTTCACTCCCATTCTCTGGTGTTCACTACCATACTCTGGTGTTCACTACCATACTCTGGTGTTCACTACCATAATCTGGTGTTCTCTACCATACTCTGGCGTGCACTACCATAATCTGGTGTTTACTACCATACTGTGGTGTTCACTACCATACTCTGGTGTTCACTCCCATACTCTGGTGTTCACTACCGTACTCTGGTGTTCACTACTCTGGTGTTCACTGCCATACTCTGGTGTTCACTACCATACTCTGGTGTTCACTACCATACTCTGGTGTCACTACAATACTCTGGTGTTCACTACAATACTCTGATGTTCACTACCATAGTCTGGTGTTCACTACCATAGTCTGGTGTTCACTCCCATACTCTGGTGTTCACTACTATACTCTGGTGTTCACTACCATACTATGGTGTTCACTACCATACTCTGGTGTCACTACAATACTCTGGTGTTCACTACAATACTCTGATGTTCACTACCATAGTCTGGTGTTCACTACCATAGTCTGGTGTTCACTACCATACTCTGGTGTTCACTCCCATACTCTGGTGTTCACTACTATACTCTGGTGTTCACTACCATACTATGGTGTTCTCTACCATACTCTGGTGTTCACTACCATACTCTGGTGTTCAGTACAATACTCTGGTGTTCACTACCATACTCTGGTGTTCGCTACCATACTCTGGTGTTCAGTACAATACTCTGGTGTTCACTACCATACTCTGGTGTTTACTACCATACTCTTGTGTTCACTCCCATACTCTGGCGTTCACTACCATACTCTGGCGTTCACTACCATACTCTGGTGTTCACTCCCATACTCTGGTGTTCACTGTCAACCTCAGCTGACTGTTTCATCTCTCCTTCAGTGTCTTCCCAGCTTGACATTCTCAAACTCTGGGAACATAAGCAGGATTGAGATGAACATGCCTTGCTTGGGCCAGTAGGCACACTCCTTATATTACTACCAGACACTATCATTACTAACACTACCACAGTCACTATCATTACTAACACTACCACAGTCACTATCATTAGTAACACTACCACAGTCACTGTCATTAGTAACACTACCACAGTCACTATCATTACTAACACTACCACAGTCACTGTCATTAGTAACACTACCACAGTCACTATCATTACTAACACTACCACAGTCACTATCATTACTAACACTACCACAGTCACTGTCATTAGTAACACTACCACAGTCACTGTCATTAGTAACACTACCACAGTCACTGTCATTAGTAACACTACCACAGTCACTATCATTACTAACACTACCACAGTCACTGTCATTACTAACACTACCACAGTCACTGTCATTAGTAACACTACCACAGTCACTATCATTACTAACACTACCACAGTCACTGTCATTACTAACACTACCACAGTCACTATCATTACTAACACTACCACAGTCACTATCATTACTAACACTACCACAGTCACTGTCATTAGTAACACTACCACAGTCACTATCATTACTAACACTACCACAGTCACTATCATTAGTAACACTACCACAGTCACTGTCATTACTAACACTACCACAGTCACTATCATTAGTAACACTACCACAGTCACTATCATTACTAACACTACCACAGTCACTATCATTACTAACACTACCACAGTCACTGTCATTAGTAACACTACCACAGTCACTGTCATTAGTAACACTACCACAGTCACTGTCATTAGTAACACTACCACAGTCACTGTCATTAGTAACACTACCACAGTCACTATCATTACTAACACTACCACAGTCACTATCATTAGTAACACTACCACAGTCACTGTCATTACTAACACTACCACAGTCACTATCATTACTAACACTACCACAGTCACTATCATTAGTAACACTACCACAGTCACTATCATTACTAACACTACCACAGTCACTGTCATTAGTAACACTACCACAGTCACTATCATTACTAACACTACCACAGTCACTATCATTACTAACACTACCACAGTCACTGTCATTACTAACACTACCACAGTCACTATCATTAGTAACACTACCACAGTCACTATCATTACTAACACTACCACAGTCACTGTCATTACTAACACTACCACAGTCACTGTCATTACTAACACTACCACAATCACTATCATTAGTAACACTACCACAGTCACTATCATTAGTAACACTACCACAGTCACTATCATTAGTAACACTACCACAGTCACTATCATTAGTAACACTACCACAATCATCATTACTACCACTACCACAATCACCATTATGCCACTACCACAATCACCATTGTACCACTTCCACAATCACCATCAGCGAGGAAAATAGTGGCCAGAAGAGCATACTAACTGCCCTTATCGCTCCGGAACTTCCCCCTTCCCTCCTCCTCCCCCTCCCCCACTTCCTCCCCTCTCTACCCCTCTTTGTCTGCCATATGAGAGACATGGAAGGGGCGAGAGCATCCGGCAGGTCACTGCCGTGGACGACAGGCAGCTGCCATCACAATCATTGGGAACACGTGGAGTAACACTGACTATAGAATTGAACACATGGGACAGAGTCTGATGTGGATAATGCTCTCAGAGCAGTGGATAATGCTCTCAGAGCAGTGGATAATGCTCTCAGAGCAGTGGATAATGCTCTCAGAGCAGTGGATAATGCTCTCAGAGCAGTGGATAATTCTCAGAGCAGTGGATAAAGCTCTGAGAACAATAGAAACAGAGACAGTTATAAACCATAAGTGAAACTGAAATAAATCCAAAATACTTCTTCTGGCATGTAAAACCCAGGTCAGAAACATCTAATATCAGGTCCTTGATTAAAGGAGATGGAAAACCAGTACTTACCTACCCCCTTTCTAAATCTAAATTAATCTAATTTAAATCCGTTATTTCTGGTTCCAGATGTACTCCTGTTAACACTTTTGGGGCCTAGTTCCTAGGCCTTTTGTGTATCCATATGCTCTTGCGCTACTCTCCACACGATGGATATGGAGTGCACAATAAACTAGCCACTTCGGTGGCAAAATCTAAAATCTAATCTTACTCCGCCGACGATAACAAAGAAATGAGTAAAATATTGAAGTTCCATTACGACTCAGTGTTCATCGAGTCACTAATCAGTCTAAAGACTAACGACCCAAATGAGTTCTTCATGAACGAGACACAAAATGTTACAGACTTCTCTCTAATCTCCGATATAATTCTATCTCAATTGACTGTAAAGTTGCCATTAATTGCATGTCCTTGCACTCTACCCCATGCCCAGACTCGAGAACTTGATAGGCATCGAGAACTGCAAGAAATCCTTTTCACGTGTCTTGCATATTCTGTGAAGTAGATGAAGAATTAGACACATGTGCAACATCTGGGTATCTTTATTTGTAGACGTTTCGCCATCCAGTGTAGAATTATATACAAAAGATGAGGTAATCAGTCCCTCAGTCTTGTAGTTGGTGAAGAACACCTTAGTCTTGAAGACTCTGAAGCACAGGCAGGAAGACTGTCTCTTGTGTATCTGGGTCGGGTGAGGGACGGGTAGCAGACGAAGACATTGTCACTGGTAGACGGGATTACCAAGTGGAAGCAGGTCATACCCAAGGGATGGGCCTAGACACTGGAGTTATCCCACAGTCATTAAAAACACTGATATTGTCCCACTCCACAAAGCTGGGGTTAAGAAAAAAAAACATGGTGCAGGTGGGTCCAGCGAGTAAGTCACTGGATCAGCTGGCTACAAGAAGATTCATCCAACTAGGTATATTTATACACCATAGGAAGGTTAACATAAGCACCACTGTGACTACAAATGTAAGTTTTTACAGATGAATCTCCCACCAGCGTGGCCATGACGAACTCTAGCTCAAGTCCCCTCAAAGTTGTCATCATTGGGTAAAGAACGTGTAAAAAATTATAGACCAATATCCCTAATGTTCAACATTATTAAGATATTTTATGAGGGTTTAAAGTAATACTACCAGTCATATGGAATTGCAACCATTGCTTAACCCAGGTCAAGACGGGTTCAGAACAGTTCGCTCCTGCCTTTCACAATCACTAGACCATCACGACATAGTCTTGGATGCACTAGGAAGCAAAATGCAAATGTATCTTTGCATTTGAGAGTTTTCCTGCTATCCAGCCTTGCCTGGTTTTTGCCAGGCAACCAGGCTGCTGCTGCTAGGACCCACCTGGCCTACGTATCCATCACAGCCTGGTTGATATGTCACTTGGTGGAGGTGCTTGTCCAGTGTTATCTTGACTTCACTTGTACGGTAAGATGTTAGTCTGGGATCATGGATACTGAAACAATGTTTTCTTATTGTGTCCATGGCCTCCCTGCTTGTCAGTGGATTTATTTGAAAATTTCTCCCATATCTACCAAATGTTGTTATGGTAGTGTGCAGATTTAGGACTAGACTCTTAAGTACTCTCCATGTATATATAATCCTGTATCTGTGTCTCCTTACCTCCAGCGAGTACATATTTAAATGCTTTGTTGGCTTTATGTGGGCCGTAAACGATCCATGTGTCTATTCCAGCTTTGATATCTCTCTCCTGCCCTGAAGAAAGTCGTCAACACTGAAGAATAAACGAGAGAGCACAAGAAAATTTAAGTGTCACTGTTGGCACTATTTCCCTTAATTTGAAAGTTCTCATTATCCACCTTGTCACCTTCCTGGCTGCCGTAACATTTGTCTGCAATTACTCTCAGGTGTTCCTTTTGTTCAGTTTGGTAGACTCTTACGTTTTGCATACAGCGTTCTTTTTGAGTTCTTCATTCTTTCCATACCTAAGCAACTGGAACTTATCATCATTGATCGTCATGTTGTTTTCCACTGTCCACTGGAAAACCCTGCTTTTATCTTCTTGCATTTTTTTCGTCTTCTACAGAGGCGATTGTCATCCGCAGATGATGATACAAAACTGTGGAGAGTGTTGTATGTATTTCTGCTATGAAGATAAACAGTAGAAGCTCCAGGGTCATGCCTTGGGACACCGCGCTTCTTACTTCACAAATGATGAATTTCCCTCTGTTCACTACTACTCTTTACGTTCAGTCTGTCAGAAAGTTGAATATCCATTCGCCTACTTGTCCATCGCCGTCATTTTTGTGTACAGTCACTCCATGATCGCTTGTGTCAAATGCCTTTTTAAATCCGTGTACTTGTATATCACATTTGCGTTTTGGTTTTCTTCTAACGTCTCCGTAATTCCGTCACATTGGTTTAGCAGTTGTTGCAAGCATGATCTCTCATCTTGAAATTCATGTTGGTTTGGGCTGTGCAGATTGTGCTGTTCCATGAAATTTAGAATTTGGTGTCTATGATGTGAGAAGTTAGGGCTACTAGTCTGTAATTTTTAGCTAGTTCTCTAGCTTGTGCAAAGGAGCTGTGTTTACACTCGTAAAAGAATGTATTTCACCTAACTCTAAGCTCTTTCTCCAAAGGATACTGAGTAAGGATACTAAGGATACTGAGTAAGGATACTGAATAAGAATACTAAGGATACTGAGTAAGGATACTGAATAAGAATACTAAGGATACTGAGTAAGGATACTGAGTGCTCGTGCTAGTGATACTTTGAACTTCTTTTTGTAAATAAGGAATTCCACGAGTGTGGTCCAGGTGCTGAACGAGTGGGCATGTTTTCTGTTTCTTTTACGAATTCTATAGGATTCGTGTTTCAGTTATTTAGTCTGCGAACCCTTGAGATGAAATGAAAAAAAAAATTCTGCATTTACCATCCTGCCTTCGTTAATGGGCTGCTGAACATCGACTCGTATTGGTATTTTAGAATTTTGCTAATTTTCTGTTTATCGTCCATGTTTGCGCCTCTATTGATTAATGGTCCACTTTTTAATTGGAATTTGGCATATGTATGTAAGTATTTGGAGTTTCTTGCAATATCCTGGGTGGCTTTTCTTCCCATTGTGTTTATTCTGTTTGGTATAACAAGTTTTTGTTCGACATCGGAGATCTCTCGGATATTATCTTCCCTTCGTTATGACATTCACGTTTTTAATCAGTTCTGTACATTCTTCTTTGCTCTTTCTATATTTGATGTAGGTTTCCTCACTGGTATATATTTAATACAAAGCTTGTATACTTGTGTATTCAGTTTTCCCAGTCACTGGTTAGTTGGCCAACCCTGGGTTTATACTCGTTTGTGCTTCTGTGATGTTGTGGTCTGAGTATATTGTTTTTGTGATTGTGTCTGATTACTTCCTCGTTGTTTGCGAAAATTATATCCAGTGTATTTTCATTTCTAGTGGATTATGTTGGTTCAATGCATATTTTTCTTAGAGCGCCATTAATTATCTGATACGTAGCTATTAAGCTAGCGTGCTGTTAGGAACTATTTCTCATGTAACGCTGTGATTACCTTCTGTCATTCATATTTGGGAGATTAAAGTCTTCAAGGAGGATAATATTTGGTACCTTACCTTTGATATACATTTGAAGAGTTTCGAGAGTTTCTTTAGTCTCTCTGCCCGGCCATGGGCCGGGCTAGTCTGGTGCTTGCCTGGTCAACCAGGCTGTTGCTGATGGAGGCCCGCTGCCCCACATACACATCACAACCTTAGTTGGTCAGGCACCTGGTGAAGAATCTTGTCCAGTTTCCTCTTGAAGACTTCTACACTTGTTCCAGCTGTGTTTCTGATATCTTCTGGTAAGATGTTGAATAGTCTGGGACCCCGGATGTTGATACAGTGTTGGTGTGGGGGTTCTCAAGAATTTTAAGGCAGCTATCTATCTACTCACCTCCCCAGGTATTTCATTTGCACACAGAATACGTGCAAATGAAATGACTGGGAAAGCAGGTTGATGAAAAAATAACTTCTAACAGATTCCCAAAATTAAAAGTTAACCACAGTGAATTCAGGGGCTGCTACAGTGAGAAAGCTGTGTCCCTCGAGACACCGTGCTTGCCCCACTAATCTCTCTCATATCTGACACAGACAAGGACATATCACTGTATCATCCTTAGCAAACGATACTAGAACTTGTATAATGTGGCATCCGTAAAATACAGGGCGAGCTTCCCAGTCTTCCAGTGAGCCAGTAACAATCTGATGTTCAGTTAGGACAGATTCCAGTTACTACGTCATGGAAAACTGGAGGAAATGAAACAAGATTGGAGTACAAGACAAACTCGAAGCACTTAATAGGACGTAAGTAAGATGTGAGAACCCTACGAGTTATCATGTCAAGAACTCGCGTTCCTGACATAATACCTAGAATTATCCAAAGAGATGTTAAGCTGATGATATTGTTACCTGGAGTATACCTGGAGAGGGTTTCAGGGGTCAGCGCCCCCCGCGGCCCGGTCTGTGATCAGGCCTTCAGGTTACCTTTTCTCTCTAGGCTGGAGTATTGCTTTGTACTAGCGGCTCCCCTAAAGGCAGGCGAAATTACCGAGCTGGAAAATGAGAAAAGATCCTTCAGATTTCGTTAAATTTGGATACCTAAGTTACTGGGAATGCTTGAAGTCTCTGGAACTGTACTCCTTATAATGTAGGCGAGAAAGATACCTGGAAGATACTGGAGGGACTGGTCCCAAACTTGCACACCGAAATAACACAAGAGGCTTGGCAGGATTCCTCCGGTGAAAAGCAGAGGAGGAATGAGTACACAGAGAACTCAGCAGGTGTGAGGAACCACGACTCTTCAACACCGTTCTTGCCTAAGCGTGTATTTTGAGGATCAACGTCGGGTAGCCCGGTTCCAGGCCAGGCTCGAACATACCCCCGTTTCTTTTTGAAGACAGTCAGGTATCTGTTTATTACAACCTAGGATTTCAAATGGCCTGTTATCCCAGGTGTAATGGGAGCAAATAAACACAGTAGAAAAAGTTTAGACTTATATTATCCTTCACCAATTATAACAGCAATATGTACACTATGTACAGTGATAAATATAGTGCACTCCACGGTAAGCAAGGCAGAAATAGAAGCCACAAGATAGCAGACCGTGCTTCAACCAGCTCTAGAGTGGGAATGACAAGGGCAGACAGGAGAGCGGTATCCACATAACCTCTGCGATTGTCAATCCCACCTTCTTATTGGCTAGAACCTGGTCACTAGTTGAACGATGGGGCCCCATCATCAACTCTTAGCAACCTGGTTCGCTGGTTGGGGGAGATAGCCTGTAAATGAGGGTGTGTCCATGCGCCGAATAAAGGTTACGTACTCTTTGCATGCCACACTGTTGGTAATCCCCCTTATGTATGAATAGAAGACATTGAAGCCTTTGTTACTTTACACTTATATTTCTCAATGAAAAATTGTTTTTCATTGAGAGCATTTTGCATCATCTTCCAAGACAGCCAGGAAGATGACGGGGTGGGTATTGAGAACTTTCAAAACAAGGGAAACAATGCTGATGGTGACACTCTTCAAATCGCTAGTGCTCCCTCACTTAGAATATTGCTCAGTGCTGACGACCCCGTTCAAGGCAGGAGAAATATCGGAGCTGCAACAAATACAGAGATCGTTTACGGCTCACATTGAGCCAGTAAAGCACCTAAACTACTGGGAACGCCTGCAAGTCTTGAACATGTACTCATTGGAACGGAGGAGAGAGAGGTACATGATAATATATACCTGGAACGTACTCGAGGGCTTGGTCCCAAATCTGCACACTGCCATAACAACATACTGGAGTGAGAGATATGGAAGTATAAAATAAACCCATTGATGAGCAGGGGTGCGGTGGGGACAATAAGGGAACACTGTATCAACATCCGGGGTCCCAGACTTTTCAACATCTTACCAGAAGATATCAGGAACACTGCTGGAACAAGTGTTGGAGCCTGCAAGAGGAAACTAGACAAGTATCTTCACCAGGTGCCAGATCAACCAGGCTGTGATGGATATGTGGGGCAGCAGGCCTCTAGCAGCAACAGCCTGGTTGACCAGGCGAGCACCAGACGAGCCTGGCCCATGGCCGGGCTCAGAGTAGATATACTCTCGAAATTCTTCAAAGGTATATCAAAGGTAAGCCTTTTACTTCCATGGAGAATGATTTTTGTGTACAAATTTGAGAGCAATCCTTCTAGAATTTTCCAGGCGTAGATTATAATGAACCAAGGAGTACAGATAGAGGGACTTTAAATGTTCCCTGTAATTTAAGTGCTTAACTGAATCTATGCGACCAGAGAAAGTTCTCTGTACATTCACTAGGTCTGCAATTTTGCCTACTTTGAACGGAGTTGTTAGTTGTAGTGTAACCTGGAGACAACAAGTGACTTGGAATATCATCAGTAGCTTGGTATTCTTAAAAATAAATAACAAAAAGGCACAATACCGTGACTGGAACGATACACAAATAACCCGCACATAAAAGAGAGAAGCTTACGACGACGTTTCGGTCCTACTTGGACCATTGACAAAGTCACACAGGTGTGACTTTGTCAATGGTCCAAGTCGGACCGAAACGTCGTCGTAAGCTTCTCTCTTTTATGTGCGGGTTATTTGTGTATGTATGTGTGCTTGGTATTCTTTTTTGAAGGTTCTAGTTATCCAGCCAATAATTCTTGCAGCTGTGATAATGACACTGTTGTGATCCTTGAAAGTGAAACCTCACATAATCACTCCCAGGTCTTACATTAGTCTTACGTACTCAGTGATTTGAGGTTGTTTTATACTCCGCTCCAGTTTTTATTTTCTCAGCCTTTCCATAACAGAGTAACTGAGAGTTATTCTCACTGAATATCATATTATTGTCAGAGGCCCACTGGAAGACTTAGTTTATATCAGCTTTGAAGGTTTGCCGTGTCCTCAGTGGGTGACACCCTCAGATTCTAGTATCGTCTCCAAAGGATGATACGGTGCTATGATATATGCTTTTGTCTGCTATGAGAAAGAGTACAAAGGCAAGCACTGTGCTATGGCAGCCTCCGATTTCACTGTTCTCTATTACACTTTGGGGTCTGTTCGTTAGAAAATATAATATCCATCTGTCCACGCTTCCGGTTATTCCTTTTACACACTTTGACAAAATATGTGTATACACGATCTGCATTTTTGTCTTCCAGTGCATCCAAGACCACGTGATAATAGTCTGGTAGTTGTTAGAGGTCTACCTGCAAGTAGGAGGGACCTGTCCTAAACCCATACTGCCTTGCAGCATGGGTTTTGAATATGTGGTTTGGAATCTTCTTAAAAACACTTTCAAAGATTTTTGTGTGGGACGTCAGTGCTATCCGGCTATAGGTTTTTGCTGTTGCTTTTGTGGAGTGATGCTATATCCCATGTCTAGGCTTTTTCTCCATATAATATTTAAGGCACATGATAGGGGCTTCCTGCCATGAGTCTGGGCCTGGGGCAGTGTACGTGAGTTCCATGAGTCTGGGCCTGGGGCAGTGTACGTGAGTTCCATGAGTCTGGGCCTGGGGCAGTGTACGTGAGTTCCATGAGTCTGGGCCTGGGGCAGTGTACGTGAGTTCCATGAGTCTGGGCCTGGGGCAGTGTACGTGAGTTCCATGAGTCTGGGCCTGGGGCAGTGTACATGAGTTCCATGAGTCTGGGCCTGGGGCAGTGTACGTGAGTTCCATGAGTCTGGACCTGGGGCAGTGTACGTGAGTTCCATGAGTCTGGGCCTGGGGGCAGTGTACGTGAGTTCCATGAGTCTGGGCCTGGGGCAGTGTACATGAGTTCCATGAGTCTGGGTCTGGGGCAGTGTACGTGAGTTCCATGAGTCTGGGCCTGGGGCAGTGTACATGAGTTCCATGAGTCTGGGCCTGGGGCAGTGTACATGAGTTCCATGAGTCTGGGCCTGGGGCAGTGTACGTGAGTTCCATGAGTCTGGGCCTGGGGGCAGTGTACGTGAGTTCCATGAGTCTGGGCCTGGGGCAGTGTACATGAGTTCCATGAGTCTGGGTCTGGGGCAGTGTACGTGAGTTCCATGAGTCTGGGCCTGGGGCAGTGTACATGAGTTCCATGAGTCTGGGCCTGGGGCAGTGTACATGAGTTCCATGAGTCTGGGCCTGGGGCAGTGTACATGAGTTCCATGAGTCTGGGCCTGGGGCAGTGTACGTGAGTTCCATGAGTCTGGGCCTGGGGCAGTGTACGTGAGTTCCATGAGTCTGGACCTGGGGCAGTGTACATGAGTTCCATGAGTCTGGGCCTGGGGCAGTGTACGTGAGTTCCATGAGTCTGGGCCTGGGGCAGTGTACGTGAGTTCCATGAGTCTGGACCTGGGGCAGTGTACATGAGTTCCATGAGTCTGGGCCTGGGGCAGTGTACGTGAGTTCCATGAGTCTGGGCCTGGGGCAGTGTACGTGAGTTCCATGAGTCTGGACCTGGGGCAGTGTACATGAGTTCCATGAGTCTGGGCCTGGGGCAGTGTACGTGAGTTCCATGAGTCTGGGCCTGGGGCAGTGTACGTGTGTTCCATGAGTCTGGGCCTGGGGCAGTGTACATGAGTTCCATGAGTCTGGACCTGGGGCAGTGTACATGAGTTCCATGAGTCTGGGCCTGGGGCAGTGTACATGAGTTCCATGAGTCTGGGCCTGGGGCAGTGTACGTGAGTTCCATGAGTCTGGGCCTGGGGCAGTGTACATGAGTTCCATGAGTCTGGGCCTGGGGCAGTGTACGTGAGTTCCATGAGTCTGGGCCTGGGGCAGTGTACGTGAGTTCCATGAGTCTGGACCTGGGGCAGTGTACATGAGTTCCATGAGTCTGGGCCTGGGGCAGTGTACGTGAGTTCCATGAGTCTGGGCCTGGGGCAGTGTACGTGTGTTCCATGAGTCTGGGCCTGGGGCAGTGTACATGAGTTCCATGAGTCTGGACCTGGGGCAGTGTACATGAGTTCCATGAGTCTGGGCCTGGGGCAGTGTACATGAGTTCCATGAGTCTGGGCCTGGGGCAGTGTACGTGAGTTCCATGAGTCTGGGCCTGGGGCAGTGTACGTGAGTTCCATGAGTCTGGGCCTGGGGCAGTGTACATGAGTTCCATGAGTCTGGGCCTGGGGCAGTGTACATGAGTTCCATGAGTCTGGGCCTGGGGCAGTGTACGTGAGTTCCATGAGTCTGGGCCTGGGGCAGTGTACATGAGTTCCATGAGTCTGGGCCTGGGGCAGTGTACGTGAGTTCCATGAGTCTGGGCCTGGGGCAGTGTACATGAGTTCCATGAGTCTGGGCCTGGGGCAGTGTACATGAGTTCCATGAGTCTGGGCCTGGGGCAGTGTAACGCGGGTTCCATGAGTCTGGGCCTGGGGCAGTGTACATGAGTTCCATGAGTCTGGGCCTGGGGCAGTGTACGTGAGGGTTCCATGAGTCTGGGCCTGGGGCAGTGTACATGAGTTCCATGAGTCTGGGCCTGGGGCAGTGTACATGAGTTCCATGAGTCTGGGCCTGGGGCAGTGTACATGAGTTCCATGAGTCTGGGGCTGGGGCAGTGTACATGAGTTCCATGAGTCTGGGCCTGGGGCAGTGTACATGAGTTCCATGAGTCTGGGCCTGGGGCAGTGTACATGAGTTCCATGAGTCTGGGCCTGGGGCAGTGTACATGAGTTCCATGAGTCTGGGCCTGGGGCAGTGTACGTGAGTTCCATGAGTCTGGGCCTGGGGCAGTGTACGTGAGTTCCATGAGTCTGGGCCTGGGGCAGTGTACATGAGTTCCATGAGTCTGGGCCTGGGGCAGTGTACATGGGCATGTTGTCAGTGACTTTTTCAAAGTCTAGTGGGATTGTCAACCTTTAATCTCATTAAATGGCTCACCGACCACAGTCATATGGAGACATAAGTATTTCACTCATTTCTTTGCTGTCTTCAGTGTAAATTCCGTTTGTTTTGAACAAGGGCCCGGTACTGGATGTGGTTTTTACCCTGGGTTTCGCATATGAGAAGTATTTTGGATTTCCGTTTTATTAATTGCTTTTAGCTTCCTCTGTCTCTCTTGTACTCTGATTCATTTAATTATGTTCAGTCTTTCATTTATCTAGCCATTGTTTTCTTCCGCACTTCAGTCTGCCACCCTTGAGAAGTTCTGTGATTCTTCGTCTTCGCCTGTAGAAGGAGCGTTTCTTTGGCTCGCATCTCTTTATTTTCCTTAGCGGTATATACCTTGAGCATACTTCTAGTGCCACATAATTGATCCTTTCTAGACATTAGTTCGGATTTCTGTCATTTAGTACATCTCCCCGGCATGTTTTGTTACGGAGATGATTTATTTGATCCCAGGTGTTCTTGTTTAAGTTGAATTTGAATATCAACATGGTATGCAGGTTGTTAAGTAAGACATGCAACAGTTGGATTTCTTTATTCCGAAACGTTTCGCCTACACAGTAGGCTTCGTCAGTGGAGTAAAGAAAACTTCGCAGGAGCAGTAGAGATGTGAAGACGATGTGATCAGTCTATCACCCTTGCAGACGTAGTTTTGAGGTGATTAGTCCCTCAAGGGAGGCCAGCTCTCAGTTACTCTACGTAAAAACTACGTCTTCAGCTGCTCCTGCCAACTTTTCTGTACTCGACTGAAGCAGCCTACTGTGTAGGCGAAACGTTTCTGAATAAAGAAGTCCAACTAATGCATGTGTGTCATAACAACAAATTGAATTTGGTAAAGGCACCGCATGACTATTAGTTTTGCCGCTCAGGACCCGTGTTCCTGCTGGTCTGAACTTCAACTAAGTTGTGGTCAGAGTTTATAATGTCTTAAACACTGTTATACGTCGTACTAGATCATCAGTGTTTGTTAATATAGGGTCAGGGATATTTTCTAGTCTTGTCGGTTCCACTATTTGCTGGCTTAAGGTGGATCTATTAGATTATTAGTATTGTAATTAAGGGGGAAGCGCTAAACCCGTAGGATTATACAGCGCCTGTGGGGGGATGGAAAGTATTCAGGGTTAATTCAGGGAACTGGAGCACAGATCCAGTTCGCTAGATCAAGAGCCAGCATCAAGGAACCTCCCTTGAGGGGGAATCTATTACAAAGATTTAATAGCTCATTTGTATGAGACTGCTTATATAAAGTGACTTCTGGAATTCTCTGTGCTGTTACAGTATTTGCTGCACTCTTCCATTTAAGATGTCTTGAGTTGAAACCACCAAGCAAGAGGATCACTCAGCGCAACTGAACGAGTCTTTAACATGCAGGTCAACCCTCCCTTGTTGCCTGTTTTACCAGTCGCATCTAAGGAGACTGAACTTAGGTATCCAAATTTCGTTGTTAAGGTCATTTTTCATGTGTCTGTAAAATATGTAAACATTGTACTGGACTCGGTGAGGAGTCCAGTTATAAACGGCATTTTCTTCTTGTTTCATGGTTTGAGATCTTGTATGTTCGCAGACATAAATATGTTATATTGTTAAGGTGGAGGTGTTCTGGCATTATTGCGTGTGTTTGATGAGCCAGTCACTGTTACCAAGCCAACATGGCTCCGAGAGATTCCTCAAAACGTTTCCTCATCAGCCGGGTTGTGGTGCATACATTAGACTTCGGGCGGCGAACACTAATAGCTTGATCGATTAGGCCAGCAACCAAGAGGCCTGGTCTGAGACCGAGCCGCGGGGACGATGACCTCCGGAAACTACTCCAGGTAACCTCCAGGTGTGCTACTACGCTATTCTAAACGATAATAGCGTAGAGGGAACACCCACTCTGTGCGGCCACAGTAATCTATATAATATTACATTGTGGGATCTCCCGCAAGGTGCAATCATGTCTCCCCTTTGTTTTTCTACCATTGTGACTTCCACTTTGCCTATTTCATAACAGGTTGTGATTGCTATGTATATAGGCCGCTGATAGTAACAGTCTAGTTGACCACCAGGCAGTAAACAAAGTCTAGCCTCGAGCCTGGTTTTGAAAGTAGAACTGTGGAAATTAATCACAGCTGTGTTACAGGTATCATTGTGGTTAACCTTAAGACCTTTTTTAGTTCCCTTCGTGTATTTTATTAGGCTTCATCCCGGTGGCACGTAGCTCAGAATTGCTCGAACACATGTTCTTATGAACCCTTGTATGTACTCACTTCGCTGTACTCACTCAGTTGTGGTTGCAGGGGTCGAGCCACGGCTCCTACTCCCACCATTCACTTGCTCAAGATCGGTCAAATTAAAGTCCTTTCTTTATGTGGTCTATCATATGTATTTTTAAAACGGTGCAAAGCTTCCTCAGCAATTGACACACAGTTGTACTTAGGAATTTGTTTGCAGTTTTTGCTTACAGTCCCGTCTGTATTTGTGTACCAGGCATTTTTCTTGTTTTTTTTTCTTTTTTTGATGCCGCTAGTCCTTACCTGATGTCTGGGGGAGATGAGGTGAAGCGTCTGTCCTTGGGAGGAGATGGATATCTGAAGGATACCCAAAGGATGCTTCTGAGGGATCACGCACTACTTCCCCTCTTACCTATCCTATCATAGCCCACTTCCAGACGAGGACTTGCGAATCAAGACCCGATCAGCCAGGCTGCTACAGCTGGCCACACGCAGTTCAACTTATAAACCACAGCCTGGCTGCTCAGGAACTGATTTGAGGAACTTGTCAAGTTTCCTCTTGAAGGCAACGAGAGGTTTGTTGGCAATTTTTCCTTTGCAGGGAGGGAGGGCGTCGAGGAGTCGGGGACCTCTGACACTCAACGAGTTCTCTCTTAGTGTCCTCATCGCACATCTGCTTTTTATTGGAGACATTTTGCACCGTCTGCCAAGTCTCTTGTTGTCATACCGGTTGATTTCGGTGTTCGGATTTGCGACCAGTTCCTCCAGGATTTTCTATGTGCAAATCATGATGTACCTTTCTTGCCTAAGTTCAGAGGAGTACAGTTGAAGGGATTTCACGCATTCCCAGTAGTTCAGATACTTCGATGAGTGTATACGACCAGTGAAGTTCTCTCTGTTTTCCAGCTCAGCAATCTCACCTGCCTTGAAGGTGGTCGTCAGTATACAGCAATATTCCAGCCTGGAGAGAACAAGTGACTTGGAGAGTATTATCATTGGCTCAGCATCTCTTGTCTTGAAAGTTCTAGCTGTCCATCCTTTCATTTTCCTTGCTGTAGCAATAACAGTATTGCTGTGATACTTAAATGTGAGATCTTCTGACATCATTACTCCCAAGTCTTTCACATGGAACCATAACTATAGTTATGACCTACTTCCACATGTGGCTTTGTCCACTGTGATACCACCTACTACTGCTTCACCTCACCTGTCTACAGTATATAAGCCACTTCGCGCATATGCTGTATTCTTTTCAAGACTGATGGACTCCAGGCTGAGGGACAGATTACCTCAAACTTCTTCTGATCTTCACCATTTTTCTTTGTTTAGGACTGATAAAGCCACTGTGTGGCGAAATGTTGGCGGTGTTTTGAGCCTCGTTCATGAACTGACTGTTAGTCATCCATCTGTAGACCGATGATGACTGATTCACTGAACACAGTCGTACTGTGACGCCAGTATTTCACTGAAATACCATCATGGTGAGATGGGGTGAAGCATCTGTCTTGGTGAGATGGGGTGAGGCATCTGTCTTGGTGAGATGGGGTGAGGCATCTGTCTTGGTGAGATGGGGTGATGCATCTGTCTTGGTGAGATGGGGTGAGGCATCTGTCTTGGTGAGATGGGGTGAGGCATCTGTCTTGGTGAGATGGGGTGAGGCATCTGTCTTGGTGAGATGGGGTGAGGCATCTGTCTTGGTGAGATGGGGTGAGGCATCTGTCTTGGTGAGATGGGTGAGGCATCTGTCTTGGTGAGATGGGGTGAGGCATCTGTCTTGGTGAGATGGGGTGAGGCATCTGTCTTGGTGAGATGGGGTGAAGCATCTGTCGTGGTGAGATGGGGTGAGGCTTCTGTCTTGGTGAGATGGGGTGAAGCATCTGTCGTGGTGAGATGGGGTGAAGCATCTGTCGTGGTGAGATGGGGTGAGGCATCTGTCTTGGTGAGATGGGGTGAAGCATCTGTCGTGGTGAGATGGGGTGAAGCATCTGTCTTGGTGAGATGGGGTGAAGCATCTGTCTTGGTGAGATGAGGTGAAGCATCTGTCTTGGTGAGATGGGGTGAAGCATCTGTCTTGGTGAGATGGGGTGAAGCATCTGTCATGGTGAGATGGGGTGAAGCATATCTCTTGGTGAGATGGGGTGAGGCATCTGTCTTGGTGAGATGGGGTGAAGCATCTGTCTTGGTGAGATGGGGTGAAGCATCTGTCTTGGTGAGATGGGGTGAAGCATCTGTCGTGGTGAGATGGGGTGAAGCATCTGTCGTGGTGAGATGGGGTGAAGCATCTGTCTTGGTGAGATGGGGTGATGCATCTGTCTTGGTGAGATGGGGTGAGGCATCTGTCTTGGTGAGATGGGGTGAGGCATCTGTCTTGGTGAGATGGGGTGAGGCATCTGTCTTGGTGAGATGGGGTGAGGCATCTGTCTTGGTGAGATGGGGTGAGGCATCTGTCTTGGTGAGATGGGGTGAGGCATCTGTCTTGGTGAGATGGGGTGAGGCATCTGTCTTGGTGAGATGGGGTGAGGCATCTGTCTTGGTGAGATGGGGTGAGGCATCTGTCTTGGTGAGATGGGGTGAGGCATCTGTCTTGGTGAGATGGGGTGAGGCATCTGTCTTGGTGAGATGGGGTGAGGCATCTGTCTTGGTGAGATGGGGTGAAGCATCTGTCGTGGTGAGATGGGGTGAGGCTTCTGTCTTGGTGAGATGGGGTGAAGCATCTGTCGTGGTGAGATGGGGTGAAGCATCTGTCGTGGTGAGATGGGGTGAGGCATCTGTCTTGGTGAGATGGGGTGAAGCATCTGTCGTGGTGAGATGGGGTGAAGCATCTGTCTTGGTGAGATGGGGTGAAGCATCTGTCTTGGTGAGATGAGGTGAAGCATCTGTCTTGGTGAGATGGGGTGAAGCATCTGTCTTGGTGAGATGGGGTGAAGCATCTGTCATGGTGAGATGGGGTGAAGCATATCTCTTGGTGAGATGGGGTGAGGCATCTGTCTTGGTGAGATGGCGTGAAGCATCTGTCTTGGTGAGATGGGGTGAAGCATCTGTCTTGGTGAGATGGGGTGAAGCATCTGTCGTGGTGAGATGGGGTGAAGCATCTGTCGTGGTGAGATGGGGTGAAGCATCTGTCTTGGTGAGATGGGGTGAAGCATCTGTCTTGGTGAGATGGGGTGAAGCATCTGTCGTGGTGAGATGGGGTGAAGCATCTGTTTTGGTGAGATGGGGTGAAGCATCTGTCGTGGTGAGATGGGGTGAAGCATCTGTCTTGGTGAGATGGGGTGAAGCATCTGTCTTGGTGAGATGAGGTGAAGCATCTGTCGTGGTGAGATGGGGTGAGGCATCTGTCTTGGTGAGATGGGGTGAAGCATCTGTCTTGGTGAGATGGGGTGAGGCATCTGTCTTGGTGAGATGGGGTGAAGCATCTGTCGTGGTGAGATGGGGTGAAGCATCTGTCATGGTGAGATGGGGTGAAGCATATCTCTTGGTGAGATGGGGTGAGGCATCTGTCTTGGTGAGATGGGGTGAGGCATCTGTCTTGGTGAGATGGGGTGAGGCATCTGTCTTGGTGAGATGGGGTGAGGCATCTGTCTTGGTGAGATGGGGTGAAGCATCTGTCGTGGTGAGATGGGGTGAAGCATCTGTCTTGGTGAGATGGGGTGAAGCATCTGTCGTGGTGAGATGGGGTGAAGCATCTGTCTTGGTGAGATGAGGTGAAACATCTGTCTTGGTGAGATGGGGTGAGGCATCTGTCTTGGTGAGATGAGGTGAAACATCTGTCTTGGTGAGATGGGGTGAAGCATCTGTCGTGGTGAGATGGGGTGAAGCATCTGTCTTGGTGAGATGGGGTGAAGCATCTGTCTTGGTGAGATGGGGTGAAGCATCTGTCTTGGTGAGATGGAGTGAAGCATCTGTCTTGGTGAGATGGGGTGAGGCATCTGTCTTGGTGAGATGGGGTGAGGCATCTGTCTTGGTGAGATGGGGTGAGGCATCAGTCTTGGTGAGATGGAGTGAGGAATTCGTCTTGGTGAGATGGGGTGAGGCATCTGTCTTGGTGAGATGGGGTGAGGCATCTGTCTTGGTGAGATGGGGTGAGGCATCTGTCTTGGTGAGATGGGGTGAAGCATCTGTCTTGGTGAGATGGGGTGAAGCATCTGTCTTGGTGAGATGGGGTGAGGCATCTGTCTTGGTGAGATGGGGTGAGGCATCTGTCTTGGTGAGATGGGGTGAGGCATCTGTCTTGGTGAGATGGGGTGAGGTATCTGTCTTGGTGAGATGGGGTGAGGCATCTGTCTTGGTGAGATGGGGTGAGGCATCTGTCTTGGTGAGATGGGGTGAGGCATCTGTCTTGGTGAGATGGAGTGAGGAATTCGTCTTGGTGAGATGGGGTGAGGCATCTGTCTTGGTGAGATGGGGTGAAGCATCTGTCTTGGTGAGATGGAGTGAAGCATCTGTCTTGGTGAGATGGGGTGAGGCATCTGTCTTGGTGAGATGGGGTGAGGCATCTGTCTTGGTGAGATGGGGTGAGGCATCTGTCTTGGTGAGATGGGTTGAGGAATTCGTCTTGGTGAGATGGGGTGAGGCATCTGTCTTGGTGAGATGGGGTGAGGCATCTGTCTTGGTGAGATGGGGTGAGGCATCTGTCTTGGTGAGATGGGGTGAGGCATCTGTCTTGGTGAGATGGGGTGAGGCATCTGTCTTGGTGAGATGGGGTGAGGTATCTTTCTTAGTGAGATGGGGCGAAACATCTGCCTTGGTGACATGGGGGTGAATTACCTGCCTTGGTGACATGGGGTGAATCACCTGCCTTGGTGACATGGGGTGAATCACCTGCCTTGGTAACATGGGGTGAATCACCTGCCTTGGTAACATGGGGTGAATCACCTGCCTTGGTAACATGGGGTGAATCACCTGCCTTGGTAACATGGGGGTGAATCACCTGCCTTGGTAACATGGGGGTGAATCACCTGCCTTGGTGACATGGGAAGAATCACCTGCCTTGGTAACATGGGGTGAATCACCTGCCTTGGTAACATGGGGTGAATCACCTGCCTTGGTAACATGGGGTGAATCACCTGCCTTGGTAACATGGGGTGAATCACCTGCCTTGGTAACATGGGGGTGAATCACCTGCCTTGGTAACATGGGGGTGAATCACCTGCCTTGGTAACATGGGGGTGAATCACCTGCCTTGGTAACATGGGGGTGAATCACCTGCCTTGGTGACATGGGAAGAATCACCTGCCTTGGTAACATGGGGTGAATCACCTGCCTTGGTAACATGGGGTGAATCACCTGCCTTGATAACATGGGGTGAAGCACCTGTCCAAGTGTAGGGGATGGTGTAAGTAGGGTTGGGGGTGTTACATTTAGTGGGGAAAGTTGTGGGTTGGTTGTTGTGGTATATATGGGAGAGGTGGAGTGTGATGCTGCTAATATAACAAGAGGAAGGGATAAGCTTTGTGTGTTCTGTCTACTTCCCGTTGTTAGGTTCCACCCTAATTTTTCAACGGCTGTCATCTTTACCCTATTCTGCCTCTGTTTCGACCGTTTTCCCATTCCTTTGCCTTTGTCTGCATTATTTTTCCTTTTCCATTCTCTCTCCGGGTTAAACTCCCATCAGGGGCAATTGCGGGGAACTTTTGAATAATTTTTTTTTCCTGAATTTTAAAAGGGTCTTTTTTTAAGGTTTTTTAAAAGGGGCCCCTTACGGGGGGAAACGGGGGGAAAGTATCTTCACCGGGTCCCAAACCCAAACCCAGGCTGGTGGAATGTGGGTCAGCGGAGGGACCAAAACGCCTTTGTTGTCAAGGCAAGCACCAGACGACCTGGCCCATGGCCGGGTCCCGGGATTTGACTTTGGGAACTCTTAAAAGGGTATATCAAAAGGTCCCCGGTTTTCACCTATATCCCCCCCAAAATTTTTTCATTTTCAGTTTAAAACCCCTTCTTTTGGGTTTTTTGGTAAACATTCTCCCCACATTCTCTTTCCCAGAAAGTTGTGGCGGTGTATAAATTGGGTTTCACCGTCCCTTTCGAGTTTTTTTCCCATGGTTTTTTATTTTTTCTTCTTTTTCCAGAGAGTACCTTTTCAAGTACCTAAAGGGCTTTCTCAGTAGGTTTTAAAAATTATTATGGGGGTAAAAGCTAAAAACCTCGGGACTTTTCAAGTTTTAAAATTTTAAATGTTTTTAAAAGACCCCTGTAAGTACCAGTAATTTTCCGAGACTGAAAACCCAAAAGGCGATGGGAAAACCACCTTTATTAAACGTTATTTATTTTTTTTTAAGGTTTCCTAAGTACTGTTATTTTTCGGGATTTTTTGGCGGGCTTCCCTTTTTTTTTCTTAATGATAGCCGGGCGAATGTTTTTAAATTTCCCCACGGCTTCTTGTTTCTTATTACTTTGCCAAATTTCGTTTTCCTCTCTACTAAAGGTGGGTCTGTCTTTTTTTTAAACCGTGTTCATTCTGAGTTAAATTTTTTCCCAAAACCAAAACATGAAAATTTGGGTTTTTTGTTGAACATTGTTTTTTTCCCAAAATTTATTCCCCTCTTTTTGGTTTTTTCCCTTTAAATGGGTATCTTCTTTCCTTTCTTTCCATCTCAAAAAGCTGGACCAAAGATAGTGAAAGAATTTCCCCGCTTTCTCCGGGGCTGACTGGAAGATTAATTTTTTTCCAACTTTACTTCTGTGAAAAACCCAACCTTTGGGAAAAAATAGCGGATTTTCAAATTTTTGTAATTTTTCCCATCTTTTTATAAGGGAATGATAATTGAAAAATCAAAAAAACACTTAGAAGTTCACTGTTTTTTTACAGTTTTTTTGGGGCATTTTGTAAATTTTTCCCAAAATTTTGGGTGATCTTTTTGCATTATTACTTTTTTGTAAAATTCCCTTACGTGCAAATTTGGCCCGTCACTCAAAAAAAACTCATTTAACACAATTTTTAAAAATTTTTTAATTTTTTTCTTCAGGTTTTGGGAGTTCTCGGGGCGGATAGATACGGGGTTAAAAAGGTCCCCTTAGTCGTAGGATTCCAGGTACACCCAAAACCCCGATTTCAAGTGTCGTCTCCCCCTTTAGTTTCCCCTTCGGGGCCAAAATTTTTATTCCCAAAGGAATTTGGGGGAAAAATACTCAGTAAATTTGAGGGGAGGGATTTTTAAAAACCATGGAAAAACAATTTTAAAAAATCGGGGGCTTTTCCTAAATCAAAAAATTTACAAACTATATTTATTGGGATGTTCTAAAAACTATAGGGGCCAAAAATGGGGGGTTATGGTTAAATTTACATTTGCTCCAAGGAAAGAAAGAATGGCTTCAAACCCTTTTGGGTTAAAAATAGCCCTTCACCGTCACCAAGGTTCCTTGAAGGAAGAGAAATAAACGGGAAAACCCCCTTAACGTTGAAATGAGCTCTGGGAAAGTTTCACTAAAGATCAAATTTTTTCCTTTAAACATTATTCACGATGATAATGAGAGGTTTGCGAAATACTAAGTCGCTTGCCTTTTATTCGTTCTTTTAAAGTCTTTAAATCAGACAAAAGGGACTGACAATCCAAATTTTTTTTTTCCCGAAAAACTCGGGACGTTTCCCCGTTTTTAAAAAATTAAGATTAAGACACATGTGCAAAGTTGGGTTTATTTTTATTGTTAAAACGTTTCATCTACACAGTAACTTTTTTTCCATCAGATGAGAGAGCGGGTGGGGTAGTGAAATGATAAAATAATCATCCCTAATTTTGGGGGAAAAAAGGGACTGACCACTTCAAACCTCCCTTCGGTATTTTGTACCATTTTAAAAAACCCGTGATCAGAAATTGAGGAGAAAACCCTTTGTGCAATTTTTGGGGTCCATCCAAAACCCTTTGGGTCTTTAAAAAAATTTGGGGTTTGATAAATGATCCAGTATAAAACAACACTTTTTATAAGAGTACCCCTCCTTTTGGAGTAAAACACCTACAATGTATTACCCTTTAAAGGGAAACAGGGAATCACCTTTAAATTTTGAAAACATTTAAAATCACCTTTTGTCGTTGGGGTTCGAATGTTTGGAAATTTGGGGTTTAAAAAACCCCCACACATCTGACGGCTGGTAATTTAAAACTAAACTGGCGTGCCGTGCGGAGGGGGGGGTTTTTAAAAATTTTAAAAAATTTTGGCCCGGGCAGTGATTACGTAGGGAGACAGTGAATCAGTAACGGGTTTTTTTTTTTAAAAAATAAAACCCCCCCTTTTTTAAAAAAAAAAAAAAAAAAAAAAAAAAAAAAAAAAAAAAAAAAAAAAAAACAATGAAATTTAAAATTAAAAAAAAATTTTTTGGGAAAAAAAGGAAAAAAAAAATTTTTTTAAAAAATTAAAAAACTTTTAAAAAAAAAATAAAAAAGGGCCCCCCAAAAAAAGGAAAAAAAAAAAAAAA
>NC_069484.1:14702796-14717796 GCF_026875155.1 Cherax quadricarinatus
TGGGGGGTGGGGGGTTTTTTTTGGGGGGGAAGTGTTGGTGGGGTGGGGTTGGTTTGGGGGTTGGGGGGTTTTTTGTTAGGGGTTTGTTTAAAGGTGGTAGTTGGGAGGGTTTTTGGGGGGGTTGGGGTTTTTGGGGGGGTTGGGGGGAAGGGGGGGTTTGGGGGGGGGTTGGGGGGGGTTTTTTGGGGGAAAGGAGGGGAGTTGGGGGTTTGGGGGTGTGGGGGGGGAAAATTTTTTTTTTTGGGGGGGGGTAAAGGGGTTTAAATTGGGGGTTGTGGGGGGGGGTTTGGGGGGGTTTGGGGGGGGTTTTTTTTTTGGGGTTTTTTGGGGGGGTTGGGGGGGGGGGGTTTTTTAGTGGGGTTTTTTTTGGGGGGGGGGTTTTTTTTTTTGGGGGTTGGAGGGGTTTTTTTTGGGTTTGGGGTGGGTGGTTGTTTGGGGGGGGGGGAGGGGTTTTTTTTGGGGGGGGGGTTGGGTGTTAGGGGGTGGGGGGGAAAAATTTTTGGTGGGGGTAGTGGGTTTTTTGGGGGGGGGGGTTTAAGGGGGTTTTGGGGGTTTTTTTTTGGGGGAAGGGGGGGTTTTTTTGGGGGGGGGGTAGTGGAGGGGGGGGGTTTTTTTTTTTGGGGGGGGGGTGGGGGTTTGGGGGGTTTTTTTTTGGGGGGGTTTTAATTTGGGTTTTTTTTGTAAAGGGGGGGGGGAGTGTGATGGTTGGTTTTGGGTGGTTTTGGGGGGGGGGGGGTTGGGGGGGTGGGGTTTTTTTTGGGGGGGGGATGGTGGGGTGGGGGTAGTTGGGGGTTTTTTGGGGGGGGGTGGGGTGGTAGTGTTGGGGGGTTTTTTTTTTGGGGGGGGGGGGTTTTTTTTTTTGGGGGTTTTTGGGGGTTTTTGGGGTGGGTTTGGGGGAAGGGGGGGGGTTGGGGGTAAGGGGGTTTTTTTTTTTTGGGGGGGGTTTTTTGGGGGGGGGGTTTTTTTGGGGGGGGGTTTTTTGGGGTTGTGGGGGTTTTTTTTGGGGGGGGTTGGGGGGGTTTTTGGGTGGGGTAAGGGGGGTGGGGGGGGGTGGTTTTTTTTTGTTTTGGTTTTAGTGTTGGGGGGGTTTTTTTGGGGGGGTAGTGGTTTTTTTTTGGGGGTTTTTTTAAAATTTTTGGGGTGGGGGGGGGTTGGGGGGGGGTTTGGGGGGTTTTTTTTTTGGGGGGGGGGGGGTTTTTTTTTTTTGGGGGGGGGGGTAAAAAAGGGGAAAAAGGGGGGGGGGGGGGTTTATTTAATTGGGGGGGGTTTTTGGAAAAGGGGGGGGGGGGGGGGTTTTTTTTTTGGGGGGGGGAGGGGGGGTTGGGGGGGTTTTTTTTGGGGTTTTTTTGGGGGGAGGGGTTTTTTTTTAGGGGTTTGGAGGGTGGTGGGTTTTTGGGGGGGGGTTTTTTGTGGTTTGGGGGGTTTTTTTTTTTTGGAAGGGGGTTTAAAGGGGGGGGGGTTTTTTTGGGGTTTTTTTAAAAGGGGGGGTTTTTTTTTGGTGGTTGGGGGGGGTTTTTTTTTTTGGTTGGGGGTTTTGGGGGGAGGGGTTTGGGGAAAAAAAGGGGGGTTAATTTTTTTTTTTTTAAAGGGGGGGGGGGGGGTTTTTTTTTTTTTTTTTTTTGGTTTTTTTTTTTTTGGGGGGGGTTTTTTGGGGGGGGGGGGGGTTTGGTTTTGGGTTTGGGGTTGGGGGGCGGGGGGGGGGGTTGGGTTTGGGGGGGGGGGGGGGGGGGGGGGTTTGGGGGAAAGGGGGGGGTGGGGTTTTTTTTTTGGGGGGGGGTTTTTTGGGGGGTTTTTTTTTTGGGGGGGGGGGGGGTGGGGTTTGGGGGGGGGTTTGGGGGGGTTGGGGGGTTTTTGGGGGGGGGGGGTGTTTTTTTTTTGGGTTTTTGGGGGGGGGGGGGTTTGGGGGTTTTTTGGTTGGGGTTTTTTTTGGGGGGGTTTTTTTGGGGGTTTTTGGGGGTTTTTTTTTGGGGGGGGGGGGGTTTTTTTGGGGGGGTTTTTTTTGGGGTTTTTTTGTGGTTGGGTTTTTGTTTTTTGGGGGGGGGGGGTGGGGGGGGGGGGGGGGTTTTTTTTTTTTTTTTTTGGGGGGTTTTTTTTTTTTTTGGGGGTTTTTTGGGGGGGTGGTTTGGGGGGGGGTTTTTTGGTTGGGGGGGGGTTTTTTTTTTTTTTTTGGGGTTTTGGGGGGGGGTTTTGGGGGGTTTTTTTTTTTGGGGGGGGGGGGTTGGGGGGGGTTTTTTTGGGGGGGGGAAAGGGGGGTTTGGGGGGTTTTTAAAATTTTTTTTTAAAAAAATAAATTGGGGGGAAAAAAAAAAAAAAATTTTTTTTAAAAAAATTTTGGGGGGGGTTTTTTTTTTTTTTGGGGGGGGGAAAAAGGGGTTTTTTTAAATTTTTGGGAGGAAAAACTGAAACGTTTCGACAGTTTGGATCATTGAAAGTGACCTGAAGCAAGAAGACAACGGTAGTAAACGAGGGGGGAGGGAGGGAGGATAAAGGTAGTGACAGTATAGTGAATGTTGTGGTGACTGTGTGGTGTGGTGGTGCAAGCTATAGTGATATGGTGGTGATGATGGTGCGGTGGTGCAGTTAGTGATGTGGTGTGGTGGTGCAAGCTATAGTGATATGGTGATGATGGTGTGTGATGCAAGTTATAGTGATGTGATGGTGTGGTAGTGCAAGTTATAGTGATATGATGGTGTAGTGGTGCAAGTTATAGTAATGTGATGATGGTGTGTGGTTGCAAGTTATAGTGATGTGGTGATGATGGTGTTGGTGGTGCAAGTTATAGTGATATGATGGTGTAGTGGTGGAAGTTATAGTAATTTGATGGTGTGGTGGTGCAAGTTATAGTGATATGATGGTGTAGTGGTGCAAGTTATAGTAATGTGATGGTGTGGTGGTGCAAGTTATAATGATTATGATGGTGTAGTGGTGCAAGTTATAGTAATGTGATGGTGTAGTGGTGCAAGTTATAGTAATGTGATGGTGTGGTGGTGCAAGTTATAGTAATGTGATGGTGTGGTGGTGCAAGTTATAGTGATGTGGTGATGATAGTGTGGTGGTGCAAATTATAGTGATGTGGTGTGGTGGTGCAAGTTATAGTGGTGTGGTGGGGCAAGTTATAGTGATGTGATGGTGGTGCAAATTATAGTGATGTGGTGGTGGTGGAAGTTAGTGATGTGGTGGTGGTGCAAGTTATAGTGATGTGGTGGTGCAAGTTATAGTGATGTAGTGATATGGTGGTGCAAGTTATAGTGATGTGATGGTGCAAGTTATAGTGATGTGATGGTGGTGCAAGTTATAGTGATGTGATGGTGCAAGTTATAGTGAGGGATGGTGGTGCAAGTTATAGTGATGTGATGGTGCAAGTTATGGATGTGGTTGGGGGTGAAAGTTTAGTGATGTGAGGGTGCAATTATAGTGTGTGTGGTTGCAAGTTATAGTATGTGGTGAAAGTTATAGTGATGTGATGATGGTGCAAGTTAAGTGATTGTGGGGTGCAAGTTTAGGATGTGATGGTGTGCAAGTTATAGGAGTGAGGGGTGCAAGTTTTGTGGCGTAGTATGGTGTTTTTAACAATTCTACCTTACTGATTTGAAAATCAAAAATAAATTTTTGGTGATTAATGTTAGTTGGGGGAAAAGAGGTTGAACCTGCTTTTATCCGATGTATAATTTTTTCCCGGATAAGGGAACCTCTGATAATTCTGTCAGGTTTTTCTGTCATCCTTAATGAAGGTACTTTTGGGGAAAGATTTGTCAGGAAAAGGACAAGTGTTCCCTGACGGGGTTTAGTCAGATGATGCCCCCCCCGGGTTTTTGGGTTATCGACCGGGGCCTTCCGGGGCTTCCCCCTCCCCCCCTTTTAAAAGTCACCAGCCCAAAGGTGGCCCCCAGTCATCCAAAATAATAAAAGACGTTAAATCAACATGACTATCTGTGTGAAGAATGAAAGGTCAATTCATGGAAAGCAAAAAATAACCCGCCAGGGGAGAAGAAACTTAGGCCGTTTTGGGTCTGACTTGGATATTAACTGGGACCGAAAAGTCTCTGAAGTTTCATTCTCCTATGCAGGTTTTTTTAAATTTTCAGCACTGTAAATTTTTTTGATTTTTCGGTGGCAGCCCTGCACTCACACATTAAGGTCCGATTTTTCTCCCCATAAGGGGGAAACATTGGATTTTTTCCTTTAAGACATTTTTCTGCCCAATTTTTAAATACGTAATAGGTACTATGTGGGTCGACCCGGGGGAAAAAATTTAACAAATTTGCCCGAAAGCTTACATAACCCCCCCAAAGGAGGTTCCTTATGTGGTGGGGGGCTCTTGATTTGGGAAATTTGGATCTGGCCCCATTTCCCCCCAATTAAGCCTGAAGCCTTCCACATCCCCCCCCCCGGGCGCTGTATAATCCCCCGGGTTTTTAGTATCTGTGGGAGTTCGAACACGGGGATTGGGTAAAAGTAAACTCACGTGGGTGGTTAGTAATTTTTTTTCAGAAAATTGGAGAGCGCCCTTTACCCGTAACCATTTCTTGCTCCTCTGTCAACTGACTGGCCCCCCACAGAAAACCCTTGTGGGGGGGTCTTTAAATACTGCTAGGTCGCACAATATGAGTTAACAGGCCAGAAAGGAGGTTTGGTAGTGAGTAATACGGACTGGTTAGGGGTAACGGGTTTACTTATGAGATAGGTTTCCCCCTTGTTTTTAAAATAAAACTACATAACCAGGAACTTAATTAGTATGTCTTTGATTCCCTATGGTCTGATATTTGTATCGTGTAGTGGTAAAAATAAGGATTATTTTGTAGTTACATTATAATCCCACAACGATAAGAAAAAAAGGGGGTAAAAGAAAAAGGTTTTTCCCTGACCCCAAAACAAAAAAAAAAAGAGAATAAAAAAAAAGGTTTCTCAGACGCCATAATATTAGGGCATTAACAAAGATGCAACAAATTTAAAATTTAATCTTGTGTTTTAAATCGGGCCTCTTTCCGCTAACAGCGAAGCGAATTCTGAACCGCGCACTACACATCTAAAGCCACTTTGCGCTTAACTGAGCCTCTGCCTTAATTTGAGCATCGGGTGCTTAAAAATTGAAAGTCTCTGACCCTGATGTAAAAGTTTTGCAGCAGACAGTCCTTTGTTCCTTCCTTAGACCGACTTTGTATTTTGGTATCAGATATTTGTTCACCGGGTACTTGTGAGCCAGCAAGCTGCACCAAGTATCTTGATACAGCAATTCAGTACAACCCGTTTCTTCTTCATGAACCTTTAAGTCTTGGTTCGTCTTTTCCACAGGACCCGATCCCCACTGTATCCCCACTGTACAAGGGGTATCACCACTGTACACACTTTTTAAAAAACAACCTCAACATTTTTAAACATTTGTGTTTGTTTAACAACGTGGTTCCTCTGTTGTTAGCTGAAAACAACATAAAGACATTTTTATACCAAAATACTATATACTACTACTACTACTACTACTACTTTATACTACTACTACTACTATTTTACTATACACACAATTTCTACTACTACTATATACTATACTACTACTATGCACTACTATTCTACTACTATCACTACTAAATTTTTACATTTTCATCAATGTCTACTATACGCTATAATGTACTACTACTTGCTACTAATACTAATATTTTACGCTACATATAATATACGCTACTACTACTACCTTTTAATATGTTTTTTACTGTTACACACTGCTACTATACTACTGCCTACTTTCTTTCATGTACTACTGCATATATAATAATCTAAACTACTTACACTAGTTACTACTTGCTATACTATACTACTTACTATTATACTTACTGTACTACCAGATTCTAAACTATACTCTGCTACTACTACTGCTACTGCTATACTATAACTACTACTACTGTACACTACGCATAATAATTTTGTACTCTATGTTAAATACTTTTAAAACCCCTATAATCTACCCCACTCATACTACATAATCACTATGCAACTACCTGGTCCCCTATCTTCCCAACACTCATCCCAACTAATACCTATAATCAATATCTTAATGCTAAACTACTACTACTTATACTACTAGTACTACTAAATACTATACTATACTTACTATTTCTGTATACTTCTACTATATACTATGTCATACTACCCTTTTTCTACTACTCTATCTCTTTCTTATACTGTACCCACTTATGTATACTTACCCACTACTTATTTCTACTACTTTTTTACTTTTGTTTCTTCTGCTAACTATCTACTATATACTAGACTAATACGCTACTATCTGCTTCTACTATATTTCTACTACTTTGTACTACTATTTCTGAATTTTCCCTATACGCACTATACTAACATGTATAATAAAAAGTCACTGCTACTCTACTAGTACTACTCTAGTACTACTATTACTAAATTTAATACTACTCTATACATAATAAAATGTTTCTACTGTACTAGTATACTAGTACACAGACAGTCTAAACTAGTACACTATGTACTACTACTATAACAACTACTATATACTATACTATACCCATACTATACTACCTTGTACTTTCTAGTAAAATCTGTATATATTACTAACTATACAGTATATACTATAGTATACTACTACTAGTATATATACTTACTTTCTACTAAATTTTTCTTCTGTCCCCTTTTTTTTTTCCCCTCCCTTATATTACTGCTCCTTATTCTTTTTAGTAACTATAATTCTAACAAACTCTCATAAAAATTTCTCAGTCCCTTTTTGTTTTTTAATGGGGCTTTTCTTGTGTTAAGGTAAAAGCAATAAACCAGAAACCGTATACTTTTCTTTCTATTTGGGTACTTTTTAAGAACCACTTGGGTTTACAAGTTTTCGTTTGGAAAATATTTTTTTCCCCCCCCCAGACCGATTTTCCCATTAACCCCTTTTTTTTCCAAAAAAAGCAAAATCTCCTGCCCTTTTTGATAGGGGAGGGGCTTCTTGGGGGAGCTTTGTAAAATGGGATTACCCTTTATTACTTTTTGTAGTTTCTCCCTTTTTCCGGAAAAAAGGTTACCCACGTATGACGTATTTTCCCATTAGCGGCTTTTTCCCAAAAGCGGTTTTTTTTGCGGGCCAATTTTTGAAAGGGAAGAAGGGGATTTGGGGTAGCTTAGAAAATGAGGTAAATACCTTTTTCCCTTTTAAAACGTCCCCGTTTTTTTCGGGTTATGCCAAACATGCCAATTTTTTTGGGCAGGGACAAAATTTGTTAACTCTCCATGTACCCCAGCCAATACGTACCAAACAATAAACCCTTTTTTTTCTTGCCAGTTGCCCCACCTTTCCACATCCTTTTTTTTCCTCAAACATTGAGGTTCGAACTGGTGCTAGTTCATAGCCCATTATGTTGTTTACACTAACACCATGACAGCTGACGAATCCCATAACCAGTCTGAAAATTAGTTGAAATTTGAACTGTTCAGCAACGCCTTTTTTTTGTCCTCTTTAGGATTGTAAGAACCCTCTCCCCCCCCCCCTTTCCCTCAGAGTTTATGTTATCTAAGACCAGTTTGCTTCATACACATGTATGTGCGTCTTAACCGCATCTACGTCATTTACGTTTTTCCCTCTCTTGGTATATACGTCCATTAATTATGTTCGCTGGTAAAGTTGTGTGTTTTTTTCAGTATTTATTGGATCAATACATTGTTTTAAATGTTTTCTTAATAGCCTTTGTCAGTTTAATCATACTTGGTCCATGATATTATCGCTTCCTTGTGAATATTTACACTCTCAGACGATGTATTCTTTATATCATGAATGTCCTTCAACAGTCTGCTGCAGATGTGTTGTCTAATGGCCCACTGACAGTTTTTTTTTATTCATTGTTATTCCACATGGACCATGTCAGTAGCGCATCAAGGTCACGGTAAACATGTCCCTGTGTATACCAGTCTATAGTTCTTACTTGTGACATTGAACCTGATTCAATAAATCCCACCAAGCTTTCTCCATGTAGCTTATTCACTGATCAGGGATAAAGAGACCATACCTGGCATTATGAAAGTGACATTGTAACGAAGAAGTAAGATACCATCTCGTTGACTTCCCTCATGTGTAGTGCTCACCCCGTTCACTTGTAATGAACGACACTAATCCTGGTTTCATAGAGTTTTCTATCCAGTGTTTTATTGTACTGTTTCTTTGTGATCTGTCGTTTAGTTCCTCCAGATGTTCATCAGATGTATTAACTTCTCAGAATTTTACGTAGAATCTTTTTCATCACATGCAATATAGAGTGATCTTAACAAAAAAAGGCACAATACCGTGACTGGAACGATACATAAATAACCCGCACATAGAAGAGAGGAGCTTACGACGATGTTTCGGTCCGACTTGGACCATTTACAAAGTCACACTGTGTGACTTTGTAAATGGTCCAAGTCGGACCGAAACGTCGTCGTAATCTCCTCTTCTATGTGCGGGTTATTTGTGTATAGTGATCTTGTGTTCCAATGAATATTCTTGCCAGTTAGTCAAGGCAGCTTTCCTGCCTTACACTGCCAGACATTATGGCTCCTACATTCTTCCAAAGCAAAGGATGTAATGATAGTCGAAAAATTCTCAGTGCGACCGCTGTATATTAAGACTCACACCATACAGTTGTAGATCTGTAAATAATGTAGTTGCTTGGTCATCTATCTTTGTCAGTCTGTTGACCTCCATCATAACTGTTTTCATTGTGGTAGGGTCAGGAGGAGTCACGTCAATTAGAGGTGTGTATACTGCTTCTGTGCATGACTTCGTCCTGCGGCGTGATGCGTGTAAACTTTGTATGTATTGAAACCACCACCCTCTGCTGTTGACGGTTTTCTTGAAACACTCAAGATATCTAAATCTTCATTCGACTCACTGAGCAGAGTGGTGTTGGAACCCATGACTAGGCCTGTGAACTAACTACTGTACCATGACAGTGTAATGAGATTCATCCAGCTAGTTGGGTTTCTGTATACACAAGGCACAGTACTCGCACCTATCCTGTTCCTTATTTCCTATCAGACACAGAGATGTAAATCATAGCACTGTATCATCCTTTGCAGACGATACTAGGATCCATTGAGGACACTACAAAGCTCCAAGAAGATATAAACCAAGTTTTCCAATGGGCAACAGAGAACAATATGATGTTCAATGAAGACAAATTCCAACTACTCCGTTATGGAAAACTGGAGGAAATAATAACTAGAACTGAGTATACTACAAACTCTAATTACACAATAGAGCGGAAAGTAATGTGAAGGACCTGGGAGTGGTAATGTTTGAGGATATCACTTTCAAGGACCACAACGATGCCACTATTACATCTGCGAGGAAACTGATAGGATGGATAATGAGAACATTCAAGACAAGAGATGCTAAGCCAATGATCCTTTTTAAATCACTTGTTCTCTCTAGGCAGGAATACTGCTGTACATTAACATCCCCATTCAAGGCAGGTGAAATTGCAGAACTAGAGAATATACAGAGAACCTTTACTGCACGTACAAGTTCCATCAAATGCCTTAACTACTGGGAACGCCAGGAAGCACGCGGCTTGTACTCACTAGAGCGCAGGCGAGAGGGATATATAATCTACACCTGGAAGATTGTGGAGGGACTGGTCCCTAATATACACACAGCAATCACTCCATACGAAAGCAAAAGACTTGGCAGGCGATGTAACATACCCCCAGTGAAAAGTAAGGGCGCCACTGGTACACTAAGAGAAAACACAATAAGTATCCGGGGCCCAAGACTGTTCAGCAGCCTCCCACCAGCAAGAAGGGGCATTACAAGTCGACCCCTGGTTGTCTTCAAGAGGGAGCTGGACAGATACCTAAAGTCGATGCCAGATCAGCCGGGCTCTGGTTCGCACGTTGGATTGCGTGCGGCCAGCCGTAACAGCCTCGTTAATTAGGCCCTGATCCACCGGGAGGACTGGTAGTGGACCGGGCCGCGGGGGCATTGATCCCCGGAATACCCTCCAAGGTAGATTCACACTGACATGGTACAGTGTTACAAAAAACGCGATTCTAAAAGCTTAGAGATCTCCAGTGAATACTAGAAAGGACTGCCCTTCTAGCATCCAGCCTGTTACTGGGTTTTCGTAACAAGTAGTCAGTATCCTTGTCCAATTATCCATTAGAATTCAGTATGATTCAATAGTGCTTCAGGATTACAACTGGTAGGCTACTAACTAGAGAAATTAAAATTTAATAAATTTATGAAGTCTAGAGGTATATTATCAAATTAAATTAATCACAGTAATCAAAATATTCACTTCTGTCGTGAACAACATTGTGCTGAAAGCACATATCACATTCATAATTCTTAAGTACCGTCTGGTACATTAACATTTAATAAGATATTACAAATATGTACAAGTAAGTTTGTGTGTATGTGTGTAAGTGCTCTAAGTAGTTCGCTGTGTCTCACGACTCAACTAGACTTAAACAAGTGACTGACAAAGTCCTCACATAAACTAACTTCTTGACCGACTGGCAACCAGAACAGTCTGCTTAAACAATAAAAAAGAATGCTAACCCCAATAGCAATACAACAATCAACTGCGCCACAATCAGGACAAGGAGATAATATAACAACACTAAGTAGGGACCATCAGCAGATCCTCCACAAAAGTCAAAAACTCCCATACTACTGAATCTAGTTCAGCATAATTAAATCCCCGACTGTGATAATACACAGATACCAGTACAAGTTAGGTCAGAAGCTACAGCTCAGAACCTGAGATGTTTGGAGTGTCTATGCGACACACAACCTCAGTACAACGTCGAAAATCACTAAGTCTATACAATGTTCTGTGAACAGAGTATCACAGAACCTACAAGAAAGCTAGAGACGGTCTTCCAACAAAGGCCTATAAGGGAGATTTAGGCACTTTGTCTGGAATATGTCCCACCCAGCGAGTCTAGACCAGACTGAATACTTCAGGCGAGGTGAGGACACCCCCCCCCTCGATCACGTGATAGCTCCGTGGACAGCTGCAGCTCAGAAACAGAAGCCGGCAGTCTAACGAGCCACAAGTGATAATTACAGTAGTTAGACAATCAAGACTTGAACTGAGCACATAATATGTTACATCCTACCTAACCAAAGGAAGCTAAGTCAAATAACAATATAAAGCAATACATTTACGATTTAGCTATTATCGCAAATATAAGCAATATAAAATTATATGAAAAGGTAATAATTATATATTCATAATCATATATATACATTATATATATTGCAACCCATTCAGGGGTTGCAACCCCCCCCCCCAACATGACAAACGGTCGCATTAGGAGTTGCATTAATGTCTTTCACATTATTACTGATTACTCATATCAATACAATTTAATATAAACATTAATCAGAGTCACTCTTGTGCCAAGCACTTCTATAATTTAACAGTGTCTGTTTCACTATAAGTTATGCCCCTAGTACTAGGGCAGTACACAGTATCGTATCTCTGCATTCTCGTGGTTATGTACATCAGTGTAGGGACAGGATAGCGTAGACAAGCAGGGCACTTTGAGGCTCGATCATAGTAGTGTAGACAACATAATAGTCTTGTGCTATAGACAGGAGACAGCATTCCACACTTAAGTAGTGGTTGTGGAATGCTATGAAGTATGGACATCTGAGTATTAAACAGCTTAAGGTGTGCAGTGAAGGGGGGGGGGGTCTGCGGCAGGACAGTGTTGCGCCAAGCAGTAACATCGCCCACACAACACTACCCACTCATCACTCAGCTTATGTCTCCTCCTCATACACATCACTACTGTGAATATATAAATATAATAATTAGACATGACATGAGTATACATAGTTAATATGGGCTGGAGGGATTACGTTACTTTACTGAATTTGACATGGCAAGTAACAAAAGGTATTTGGGCATAAAATTACGTAAATTTTAAATGGGGAAGTGCCTAAATACACGTCAAAATGTTCAAAGGACACCACAAGAGCTAGAGCCTCTTTCTCAATAGTGGCATAATTTTTCTGGTGTCGTTTGAGCTTAAATGAATAGTAACATATAGGATGGAGAATATCAGTGGATGTTGACTGTTGGAGCAGCACAGCACCCACTGCATAGCCACTCGCATCTATATGTAAAAAGAAGGGAAGATTGAAATTTGGACTCAACACTGGAGCAGAGGAAAGCAGATGCTTCAACCTTTTGAACAAATCTGAACAATCACTAGTCCAGATGAACTGAACTTTCCTACTAATGAACACAGTGAGAGGTGTAGGTGGAGGTGTGTGCGTTGGCTTGCCTGTCACTTGACACACGTGGCAACGTCGCACATGATCAGCTACTGTTTCCTTCATCTTTGGCCAAGTAAAATGTTTTGCCAGTTTACCGAGTGTCTTCTTGACACCCAAATGTCCTCCTATGGGACTATTGTGAGCAAAATCAATGGCTTGTTCACGAAACGTGACTGGTAACACTACGAGATGCTTGACTGTGGTGGAAACACTATCAGCTGACAACTTACATGTATTTTTCTCCATCAGTACACCGTTACTATAATAGTAACAATTATCGAGATCCTTTGCTTCACTCTCAGTAACTGCTATATCTCTCAGTCTTTCCAGTGACTGATCAACAAACTAACCCTTGATTAAATCATCATGAGTTAGAAATTTAACGTCAGTTGTGTCCTGACTAGGTTAATGACCAGGGGGAGTTGGTGTTAATGACCCTGGGTGCAGAGCATCACTAAACAACATATTCAAGCCCAAATCATTGTCATCCACTAACTCAACAGGAGACAAGGATGGTTGTTGTATCTTTGACATAGCTCTAGTAATTGCGCTGAGAGGAAATAAAATAGGCTTCTCTCTACAAGCTTCAATGGCATAATTATCATCAGTGGTATTATCAATCACAAGTGGCTCTTTACATATACCAGCATGAAGGATATCGTTCCCTATCAACAAGTCCACTGACCTGATGGGAAATACACCACTGGATATACCCACTGAAATATAACCAGTATAATAGCTTGTTTCAATGTAAACTTTATGAAGAGGTACTTTCATAACAGCCCCTCCATAGGCTTCTAACAATACATCTATCTTGCAATAGGTATCATCAGTTATGGTCGGTACATCTTTTCTTAATAACGTGAGATAACTGCCAGTGTCTCTGAAAGTAATTATCTCAGATGTGATTCGTCAAATCCTACTTTACCTCTCGAAAAGTAAGGACTCATCGCTGAACGAATCTTTTCGTCAGATACACTTTCTGACGCTAGTCATCTGTCCTGAGTAATATTATCTAAAACAGTAGGATCAGAGGTATTACTAGGATTTTGGTGCCTTTGTTGCTCAGAAGAAGATACGACTTGTGTGGGGGCGCCAGCCATACGACTGCTTCTCGTATTTCTTTCTAACTTATAGCAATACTCTCTAGCATGTCCTTTTCTGTTACAATAGGTACATTTAACTTTCTTCTTCTCGATATCAGACTTCTGTCTAGCCACAGAGATTCAGGATTGTGAGTTTTCCTGTTAAAGGTACGAGAAGTTACAGTAGCAGATACATCAGGCCGGCAATGAGCAGCTGATTTAGGTTGCCAACTTCTAGGACAATCTTTAGTTACCTTGTTTCTTTGTGTTTTAGTACGTACAAGTTTGTGGGAAATCTCGTAATTGTCTGCTAATGCTGCAGTTTCCAGAATATCCGAGGTAGTATGATCGATCAGATATTCTTGTATGTCAGCAGACATACAGTTGTTAAACTCTTCGTGTAGTAACAACTGAACAAGGCTGTCGTAGTTGTTACACTTGGCAGACCTACACCACCTCTCAAATGCAACTTTTTTCTCATGAGCAAACTCTACACAAGTTTGATCTTGTCGTCGTTGTAACGTACGAAATGCATTTTGATAACTTACAGATAACAAGTTATATGTCTCTAGAATAGTTTGCTTGACAGCGTCATAACTAATGTACTTGGCAAATGGTAAAGCAGCAGTACAAGTTTGAGCTCTTCCTGTCAAAGCTGTGTGCAACAAGGTAGCCCAGTGCTTACGTGGCCAGTTCATAGCATGTGCCTGGCTCTCAAACACACCAAAATAGGTGTCTAAGTCACTCTCAAAAAACTTAGGAACCATAGAGGCAGCTTTCTGCACATTAAATGTGTCCTGTGATCTATCAGTCTGTTGTCTTCCCAGACGAACATTTTCTCTCTGGAAATCTTCTTCGTTCAATTTCCTCTGTGCCTCTATTTGTGCAGTCTGCAACATAATGAGGCGTTCAAACCTCTCAAACTGTTCCTGAGAGATAGGACCAGTGGGTAATGGAGGAATAGGGAAATTAACAACTGAGTCGGGACGTTCCTTAGGTCAGACACCTTGTCCAGGCATCCCTTGAAAGTCTAGATCTGGTCTAGGATAAGTAAATACAGGTGTAGTATACACTGTACTAGTATGAGGCTGAGTCATGCTAACAGCTATACTCTGTACTATTGTGTCAGTGAGGCGGGAAGGCGTGAGCGGAGGTTCACTAGGCTCAGACACTTCTGCCGTAGTTGCTCTTTCTTCTAAGTCATCAAATAGTCATACTTCCTAATTGTGACACTAGGCTTTCTGAATCTGAATAATAATCAGACATCTCTGTATGAGCAGGAAACAATATATCTTTAATTAACGCTCTGACAGTTTCTGCGGTGTAATTCCTGTTATACGTCACACCGAGATATTTGGCTACTCGCCAACACGTCTGAAGTTTTAATGTACTTAACTCATACAAAGTCAGAGTATCAATTAACTGTTTCACTATGGCATACATCACGAAAATAAGTGTACTACGAGAGAGTGATTATTGGAAACTATAATCCTAATAGGACTTTTAGTGTTGGTTGTCTTAGAGCTAGAACTCATAAACAGTATTTCCATCTCCTTGGATCAAGAGACTCAGTCAAGTATATACATCCACCTAGCATGTTGTACAAGACTAAACTCAACTTCATATTGTTTTGAGTAG
>NC_069484.1:14720296-14762796 GCF_026875155.1 Cherax quadricarinatus
ATATATTATATATGATATATATATATATGATATATATATATATATATATATATATATATATATATATAATATATTATATATATATATATATATATGTGTGTGTGTGTGTGTGTGTGTGTGTGTGTGTCGTGCTGAATAGGTCAAACTTGCGATTTTGGCTTAAATAGCAACGCTCTTGTTGCCGAATAAGGCAAGCGAAAATAATTTGTGTTTTCAGTAATTTCGTAAAAATCATTCTGAATCTAACGAAAAAAAATATAGTTCATTGTGTTTGTTTATTATTCAATTATTGTAAAGTTATCTAAAATATATTTAGTTGGATTAGGCTAAATTAAATTGCGCTTGTTATAATAATGTTAGGTAAGTCTCAGAACTCCAGCCCGTCACGTTAGCCACTGGACCAGCTAGCCACAATAAGATTCATCCAACTAGGTATATTTCTACACCATAGGAAGGTTAGCACAGGCACCTCTGTGACCACAAATGCAAGTTTTTACAGACGAATCTCCAGCTAGCGTGGCCGTGACGAACTCTAGCTCAAGTCCCCTCACTGCCGTCAACATGACTCGCGAAATCGTAATGACATGATTGCAAAGAAACCATACCACGGGAGGGGATAGAACTTGCGATCAGAGAGTCTCAAAACTCCAGACCGTCACGTTAGCCACTGGACCAGCTAGCTGGAGATTCGTCTGTAAAAACTTTCATTTGTGGTCACAGTGGTGCCTGTGCTAACCTTCCTATGGTGTAGAAATATACCTAGTTGGACGAATCTTATTGTGGCTAGCTGGTCCAGTGGCTAACGCGACGGGCTGGAGTTTTGAAACTCTCTGACCGCGGGTTCTATCCCCGCCCGTGGTATGGTAAGGTTAGGTAAGTTTTCTAAGTTTTTTTTTGGTACAAAATTTTTATTTTTTTTACTGATAGTTATCACACTTGGATCAGTATCAGTAATATTACAGATACTGATCACACTTCCTGGTATGATACTGATCACACGGGAAGTGTGATCAGTATCGTACTGGAGGTCGTCACGAGGTAACAGTTCCTGCCTGCTCGAGCAGTGGCAAAATCTTCTACATATTGCTATGACCAGATTTTTTGGGGAGAGAACAGGCAAGTTCTTTAATGGCTGGAAATTTAATGTTGAGGACACAGCCTTGCATTTACACCTTCAACTTGCACAGAATCAGAGAAAAAAGATTGATTTAATCAAACTTTGGATGTATCTCTCAGAAGTTTTGGAGGAAAGTGGTAGGTTTCAAGTGCCCCCCAGCATACTTAAGGGAGTTACCAATAGACCTCTGACTGTCTTCGAGAGGGAGCTGAACAGATACGTCAAGTCGTACCTGACCAGCTGGGCTGTGGTTCGTAAGTTGCATTGCGTACAGCAGTAACAACCTGGTTTATCAGGCCCTGATCCACTGTTAGGCCTGATCATGGACTGGGCCGCGGGGGCGTTGACCCCCGGAACACCGTGCGGGTAGGTAGATAAACCCCCAAGGCATGATCTTAGATTCATCCCAGGTAGTGTCATTAACTTTTTCTAAGTAGCATTGTGGATGTGTGTATCAAAGTTTATTAAGGGGTGAAATATCACTCTCTAAAATAGAACTGATGGGGAAACGGGTAATTTTTTCGTAAGTATCAGACTAAACAAGCATTCTAGCAACTTATAAATAGCGCGAACAATGAGTCTGTGATAAGATATGGCTTTTGTAAAGGAAGGTGTAAGAGGCACATTAATTCTGTAAGGTGCAAGGGCTGAGACATGTAGACTTGCATTTTCATCAAGACCATCTGTTGTTGGTTATAAACTCAGCATAAATGTGAGTCAAGAAGCGTGAGTCCCGAGAGAGTTTGTAAGACCCTCGATACGAGACGTAAAATCTAGTGGTATGGAGTCTCACTGGGGTTTAAACTGAAGGAAGGACAATAAATAAATTCTTGAGAAACCCAAACTAGGTGATACCTATTTCCTTGATAAATTCGCCCAGTCTGCGACGTTTTTGTCAACAATAGTAAGAAATTTGGCAGTGTTTAGAAAAATACTTGCCTGCCAAAGTTCGTAAGAGATAGTGGCATTCACTGTGCATATTCAAGCTTAACAAGTTCTTTTAGCTGCTTGTTTAGTTCGTTTTAGCTGCTTGTTTAGTTCGTTTAGCTGCTTGTTTAGTTCTTTTTAGCTGCTTGTTTAGTTCGTTTAGCTGCTTGTTTAGTTCGTTTACTGTTGTTTGTAAGCTAGGAAACTGCCTAAATATGTTTTAATGCAGGCGAGCCATGCAACCCCATATTAATGACCACCACGAACACAGTCGTCAGAGTACCTTGAAACATATTATTGATAATGTTGGTGTGGGAGATTGCAAGTGTGGCTGCAGAGAGAACAGAGGTGAAGATTTGCAACAACTCATACGTATTGGAGTCAGGAGGAACAACAGGAAAAAGGGTTATGACCTGTATAAAGCGCCCAACCCGCACACCCAAACTGCCACCGGAATCGACGAAGTCGAGTATAAGAATGGAAATGATCCCACTCACACAGATCATTTACTGCAGTGTAGTCGAAGTAGAGAGCTCTCGACGAGGAGAAGATGGAGATCCATGTTGGGCTTATGTTTGGTAACAATGTGTGTCCCACTTCTTAGCTCATGGAAAAAGTTTTACCCGACGAAAATCACGAATTTCTTGCTGTTATAATCTGTGAGGTAAAAACTTTTAAGCTTGTTGACTGAAGGGAAAGAAATTTGTCCAGTGTTATTTTGTAACTACTTCTTGTTGGGTAAGAGGTTTCTAGTAGTGTCTCTCTTACATGTGAATAAGAAGGTATGTGAGGTACAGTGTCAGCGTCGTCTATTGTGTGTCGAGGTCTTCTGACAGATAGCAACGAGCTAATGTTGCCCTTTTATATGCAAACGATCAGAGAATCTTTGCATCATGGGAGAAGCCGAGTCCATGGTAAAGATAAAGTGGGAACTAGAGGTACCAGGGGGAATAAGCGGAATGCTGGTACTGGGTTTAGGCACCAGTTGATTGCCTGAATGTTATTCCATGATAACGAAGCTAGTAAAAGTGATAGTGAGGTGCAGCAGTTATAGACATGGCCAGAGGTGGGCGTGACCAACTGCTGGAAGTAGGTCATACATATAAGGTGAGCTAGGTGTTAGCTGTGGAGGTGTAGGAGATATCCTCTGTATTCCATAGTGTTCCAGCATAAAATAAGTGTCTTTAGATCAAATAAATTCAATACCAACAAGTTGATGGGAAAAAAACACATGTGGGAACACAAAGAAACCTAAGTGTTGCACATGTGCAAAAACAAAGATACCTAATGTTGCACATGTGCAACACAAAGATACCTAAGTGTTGCACATGTGCAACACAAAGATACCTAAGTGTTGCACATGTGCAACACAATGATACCTAAGTGTTGCACATGTGCAACACAATGATACCTAAGTGTTGCACACGTGTCTTACTCTCAGCGTGTCAGTATTATATACTTATCTAATGATCGCACCTCTTCCACTAAAAGTTCCAGCTGTGGGTCATCACATGACTAACACCCGCGTCAGGAAACACCTGTCCTGTTTCCTGATGAACCTAACCTAACCTAACCTCACTTTACCTAACGTAACCTAACCAAATAGGAAGCGCGTCTGTCTGGCGCTCAGCAGACGGAGGATCAAGCCTCCACGTCATGCGCTGAATGATCCCCATGGATTTAGCGCATAACATAAATTTTATATAAATAAATAAATTATATTCATGGTAAATGCTAAACCTGTAAGAGCCATACAGCGTCTGAGAAATGGGAGGTAATCAAGTTTGATTTGGGGAAGGAAAAAAAATTTTCCACCTCCCTGAATCAGCAGCTGTTCACCGAAAAAAAATAAAAACACTGAATCTGTTCACCCTTAGTAGCCAATTTTTGTTACTACTACTCCTGCGTTGTTACTGTGCTGGTGAAAGTTTTCACAGAAGGTGTGGTCGAGTATAAAGGGAGGGACGTGTGTTAGATTAAGCTGACAATACACGAGACACACACACATACAGGAGGCAGGAACCATACAGAGTTTCAAGACGAGGTATGATAAAGCTCATGGAGCAGGATGAGAGAGGAACAAGTAGTGATCAGTGAAGAGGCGGGGCCAGGATCTATGTTTCGACCCTTGCAACCACAAATAGGTGGAGTATTTTACACGTATATTTTCTGGAGTTCTGTAACAAGAGTCACAGGGATAAAACAAACACGGCAGGGATGAGTGACTGCATCAATACACAAATAACCCGCACATAAAAGAGAGAAGCTTGCGACGACGTTTCGGTCCGACTTGGACCATTTACAAAGTCACACTAACCAGAAGTGGAGCAGGACGGCTATATATAGGCAGGAGAGGTGGTGGTGGTGGTAGTAGTAGTAGTAGTAGTAGTAGTAGTAGTAGTAGTAGTGGGGAATAAGGAGGAGGAGCCAGTCAAATACAAAGGAAGGGGAGCACTGCAAGGGAGCTAGGTGCCCACAGAGGGAGAGCAAGCGCACAGAGGTGCGTGAAAGGGGAACTGCATCAACATGGACCTGCAGGAAAATATTTGACAAAGTGCTACATCATAAATTAGAAAAACAGAAAGGGTTAAAAGGTAGTGTATTCCAGTGGGTCAGGGAGTACCCGAGTGAAAGACAGCAGAGTAACACTAAGAGATGCGACGTCTGAATGGGAGAAACGAGTGGAGTTCCGCAAGGATCAGTACTAGGACTGCTACTGTTCCTAACATACGTGAACGACTTACTAAATGGGGATTGAATCCTATGTGTTGCTAATTACGAATGATTTAAAACTAATTATGACAAGAATAAGAAAGGACAGTGATTAACTTCAGGGGAGCCACCACAGATGTAGTCAGGTAAGTTGTTGGTCGAACTAAATTCAGACAAATGCAAGATCATGCGAGCTAGAGGTGAGGCAAATTAGGTCAGTTTTGCCTCCAGGATGCGACCCACACCAATCGGTAACACCCAAGTGCCTACTTACTGCTAGGTGAACATGGGCAGTAGATGTTTTAAGGAAACACGCCCAATGTTTCCATCCTTACTGGGGATCGAACCATGGACTTCAGTGTGAGAGCTGAGGGCTCTAGCAATCGAGCTACAGGACACCTACAGAGTGAAATGGACCTGGGGCAACTATAACACAAGCATATTGCCAGACACGTAAACTGTACAACGTCTGTGGCGTGTCCAAGATTTGTAAATTTCAGAATAGCATTTAGGAACTAAGTAAAGACTCCTTCAGAACTTTGTATACGACACATGCCAAGATAACTGAGTGCGCGACCCCAGCATGGAGCCCATACTTGATCAAACAGGTCCAGAAAATCCAAAAGGTCCAAAGGTTTGCAACCAGGCTAGTACCAGAACTGAGAGAAATGCACTATAAAGAGAAGAAAGAACTGAACTTTGCAGAGAGAAGGGCCAAGGATAGACATGATTAGGACATGAAAAATCATGAGGGAGATTGCTAGGATAGTCTGAATTCAAAGGACCGGGATTAATGGAGCACAAGTAAGAGTGGAATAATCATCAGTAAACAGTGAGTGGTAAGTAGTTGACACAAATAATAATGGTCGTAATATTGATGCCTACGGAACTCCACTCATTAATCTCTCTCGTACTCTGATGTTTCATATATAACTGCTACTCTGCCTTCTATCTCTCAGGTACTCCCTGACCTACTGGAACACTCCGTCTTTTAACCTTGTCTGTTACGCTTATTTTTGGACTAATACCTGATGTGGTACTGTATGAAATGATTTCCTGCAGCCCAAGACGATGCGGTGCTCCCAGCCCTTCTCAGTAGTAGTACCAGTTCCTAGTAACCAGTTACCAGTAACCATGTACCAGTAGATGACTCACTACCAACCGTCTGTGTGAATCATTGACTGTATTCATATTGCTGCTGACCATAGCAGGATTTCAAACACCCTCACCCATAGGCACTATGGGTCAGTCGAAGATAGGCAGCAGAGAGAGGCAGGTCGGCTGTTGGCGCTTCCCATACTTCCCGTTTTATATATTATACGTACTACCAGCCTACGTGAGTATTTTTACCCCATCCACGTATCGAAAACCCACATGACACCCTGTCTACTTTTATCTTTGACTTCGTTATGAATCTGCAGCAAAATCCTAAATCTGTGATTGTTTGCTGTAAAGAATCTTATTTCTTAGTGCTCCAATACCACTTTTCCTTATGATCTTCTCCAGAACTTTTGAAAAAAAAATGCATGTCAGAAATTCTTCACCTCTTGCATCTTCCCCATTTTTATATAAGGGGCCCACATTTGCCTTTTTGTCCTAAGAGGGGAGATTAGCTGAAGACCTTTGATATGGGGTCTTACAGTGGTTTTTCTAGTTTTCTCAGTACCAATGGCAGTTTGTTGTCAGGTTCTATTGTTTTATGTCCAGCTCCTTTAGTATTCTCATCACTTGTTATAATGCTTTTTAGTATCTGTCGATTTATTGTAGCTACAGTGCCTCTGTGAAGACCTTTTTAAATCTTATACTAAGCTCTTTCCATTTGTTTTCTTGCCTCCTTCAGTGTTTTCAACTGGTCCTTGACAATCATCACTGTCTGGGAGGTGGGAGCATCACCTTCAGTTTTGTTCTCTGATGTTATATTTTCAAACTGGTTTTCAGCTTCGGTTCTTATCCTTGAGTATTTGTTTCTGGCTCTCCTGCTTGTTTCCCTGGAAATATAAACACAAATGCAGTATAATGTGATCCTTTATTGACAACGTTTCACCCACACAGTGGGCTTTTTCAAGTCACACACGAATCTACCTGGGGTTGGAAGGTACGAGAGTATTTATAGTCAGAATGTTGAAGTCAGGTGAAGAATGCTGCATCTGATGATCTACCGGGTGGGGTTATAGACTCTTGGGTAGCTTGGCAGGGGTATTGGACAAGTTGTAGACCTTCTGCAGTGTTCTTATGTGGGATAGCGATGAAGAAGTTTCTTGGCGAGTGGTTCAGCTATGTTATAGAAGCCATTGTTTTGGTTGAAATTGTTGGTTATAGAGATAAACGATGATTCCAGGATTCTTCTGTATTGAGTGTTGTCTTCTGTGGCTATAAGTCTTGAGTTTCTGTAGTTAATTAAATGGTTGTGTGAATTGCGATGTTGTACACAGGCATTCCTTGTATCGTCAGTCCTGCTTGCATATTGGTGTTCTGAAATACGTGTTTGGAGGTCTCTTGATGTTTCGCCCACATATAATTTGTTGCAGTCATTACAAGGGATTATGTATACCCCTGCAGAGGATGGAGGCTTGTCCTGTCTACTACTGGTGATGTCCTTGATGCTTGTTTCCCTGTTATCTCTGGTGTGATATTCTTTATCTCTCTTCCAAACACTTCTGCTGCTGCTTTTAACATATCTGCATTCCTCAGTGAACCATAGTCTTTGTGCTTCTGTGTCGTGTGTGTGTGTGTGTGTGTGTGCGCGCACGCACGCACGCACGCACACACACACACTCGCCGTACTCGCCGATTTTTTTTTGAAGGGGGTCGAGACTTTGTTCCTGGCCCGCCTCCTAGACCACTTTGATCATCATCACTGACTTATGTCCTCTTGAAGCTGTATATTGAATTTGCTTCCAAGACTTGGGCCTGACTAGCTTGGGACAGTGGCTTGGGCCAGTAGGTGACGTGGACGTGCCTCGGATGGGCCAGTAAGCTTGCTGCAGTGCTCCTTTCTTAGTTCACTGCTGCATCCAAATCATTCCACTTTTCATCCACCCTGAGACTATATAAATACTTTCTAACTTCCCTGTAACTCATCTGTGTCTTCAGCTTCCACCTGTGTCCTAATGATCCTGGTTCTTTTAATTAACTCAAGTCCCTCTCCGCCTTATCTAAACATTCTGTATATCGTAATCATTCCCTTGTTCTTTCAGCCTTTCCTCAGTGCATCTCTCCTAGTTTTGGTACTAGTCTTGTTGCAAACCTTGAGGGCTTTGCGAGCTTGTTCACATGTTTTATTAGATGTGGGCTTCATGCTGGGGCTGCATACTCAATAACTGACCTAATATGCGTCATTTATAAGGCTCTGAAGGGTTCTTCATTTAAATTCCTGCTATTCTGAGGTTTGTTAATCTCGCACTTGGCGCTGACGTTATATGGTTTGACTGCAGTTCTAGCGATATACTTGACCACATCTGTAGTGAGTTGAGGTTGTCCTTAAGTTTATCACTCTCCTCGAATTAGACACTTGTGCAACACTTGTGTATACTGCGGAAACATTTCGCCAACCAGTGGGTTCTTCAGTCCACTACAGAGATGAATGGTGGAAGACGAGGAAGAGTTTGAGATAATCAGTCCCTCAGTCTGGAGTCGATGTGTTCAGTCCATCAGTTTTGAAAAAGAGTTAAACATATGCGAAGGAACTTATATACTGCAGACAGGTGAGTCAAGCAGTTTTAAGTCATCAAGCTGTTGGTTCTCTGAACCAGTTATCTGTATCACTGTCCTCTCATGTTCTTATTCTCCTCATTGGTCTCGCATCATCAGCAGAAACATTGTAAGACTCGACTGAGTGGAATGAGAAGCACACTGCAAGGTCATCCAAACACAGGCGCCAGAGGTGGTCAAATATGTGACCCCTGGATGAGAGAGAGAGAGAGAGAGAGAGAGAGAGAAGAGAGAGAGGTAGAAAGCAGCAACTTCACTCTAGCTGTACCCTTCTCCAGAACATCACTTCATCTGAGATCATTTATCCCCAGGATGACTCGAGTATGGAACACATTCGTACAGCATAATGATGTCAACCAGATAAAGTCAGTTGATCAAATGAAAATGCTGGCCCACAGATGGCCCTCAATTGGCCCACAGAAGGCTCCAACTTCATCCTGTTCCCTACTTGTATGTCACATAACAATAAAAATGCTTCCAAATGAGCTGATGTAGGTAACAGCTCTTAGCTTGTCAATAAACTTAGGAATCCTTAACCTGTAAATAGCTTGTCAATAAAGCTAGGGATCCTTAACCTTGTCAAATCATGTGTAAAGAGAGAGAGAGAGAGAGAGAGACAGAGAGAGAGAGAGAGAGAGAGACAAAGAGAGAGAGGAAAGTGTAGACTAATAAGTTTCCTGGAATACTGTACTCCGAAATGTTGCCTTTGCCGCTGGCGGTGTGTGTCCCTGGACATTGTCTCAACCCACCAGTGTTGCTTGTTCCACCAGTGTTGCTTGTTCCACCAGTGTTGCTTGTTCCACCAGTGTTGCTTCTTCCATCAGTGTTGTTTGTTCCACCAGTGTTTGTTCCACCAGTGTTGCTTGTTCCACCAGTGTTGCTTGTTCCACCAGTGTTGCTTGTTCCACCAGTGTTTGTTCGACCAGTGTTGCTTTTTCCACCAGTGTTGCTTGTTCCACCAGTGTTGTATGTTCCACCAGTGTTGCTTGTTCCACCAGTGTTGCTTGTTCCACCAGTGTTTGTTCCACCAGTGTTGCTTGTTTCACCAGTGTTACTTGTTCCACAAGTATTGCTTGTTCCATCAGTGTTGCTTATTCCACTAGTGTTGCTTGTTCCACCAGTGTTTGTTCCACCAGTGTTGCTTGTTCCACCAGTGTTGCTTATTCCACCAGCGTTGCTTGTTCCACCAGTGTTGCTTGTTTCACCAGTGTTGCTTGTGCCACCAGCGTTGCTTGTTTCACCAGTGTTGCTTGTTCCACCAGTGTTGATTGTTTCACTAGTGTTGCTTGTTCCACCAGCGTTGCTTGTTTCACCAGTGTTGCTTGTTCCACCAGAGTTGCTTGTTCCACCAGTGTTGCTTGCTTCACCAGTGTTGCTTGTTTCACCAGTGTTGCTTGTTTCACCAGTGTTGATTGTTTCACCAGTGTTGCTTGTTTCACCAGTGTTGCGTGTTCCACCAGTGTTGCGTGTTCCACCAGTGTTGCTTCTTTCACCAGTGTTGCTTGTTTCACCAATGTTGCGTGTTCCACCAGTGTTGCTTGTTTCACCAGTGTTGCTTGTTCCACCAGTGTTGCTTGTTTCACCAGTGTTGCTTCTTCCACCAGCGTTGCTTGTTTCACCAGTGTTGCTTGTTCCACCAGCGTTGCTTGTTCCACCAGTGTTGCTTGTTTCACCAGTGTTGCTTGTTTCACCAGTGTTGCTTGTTCCACCAGTGTTGCTTGTTCCACCAGTGTTTGTTTCACCAGTGTTGCTTGTTCCGCCAGTGTTGCTTGTTCCACCAGCGTTGCTTGTTCCACCAGCGTTGCTTGTTTCACCAGTGTTGCTTGTTCCACCAGTGTTGCTTGTTCCACCAGCGTTGCTTGTTCCACCAGTGTTGCTTGTTTCACCAGTGTTGCGTGTTCCACCAGTGTTGCTTGTTTCACCAGTGTTGCTTGTTTCACCAGTGTTGCTTGTTTCACCAGTGTTGCTTGTACCACCAGCGTTGCTTGTTTTACCAGTGTTGCTTGTTCCACCAGCGTTGCTTGTTTCACCAGTGTTGCTTGTTCCACCAGCGTTGCTTGTTAAACCAGTGTTGCTTGTTTCACCAGTGTTGCTTGTTTCACCAGTGTTGCTTGTTCCACCAGTGTTGCTTGTTCCACCAGTATTGCTTGTTCCACCAGTGTTGCTTATTCCACTAGTGTTGCTTGTTTCACCAGTGTTGCGTGTTCCACCAGTGTTGCTTGTTTCACCAGTGTTGCTTGTTCCACCAGCGTTGCTTGTTTCACCAGTGTTGCTTGTTCCACCAGCGTTGCTTGTTCCACCAGTGTTGCTTGTTTCACCAGTGTTGCTTGTTCCACCAGTGTTGCTTGTTCCACCAGTGTTGCTTGTTCCACCAGTGTTTGTTTCACCAGTGTTGCTTGTTCCGCCAGTGTTGCTTGTTTCACCAGTGTTGCTTGTTCCACAAGTGTTGCTTGTTCCACCAGCGTTGCTTGTTCCACCAGTGTTGCTTGTTTCACCAGCTTTGCTTGTTCCACCAGTGTTGCTTGTTTCACCAGTGTTGCGTGTTCCACCAGTGTTGCTTGTTTCACCAATGTTGCTTGTTTCACCAGTGTTGCTTGTTTCACCAGTGTTGCTTGTTCCACCAGCGTTGCTTGTTTTACCAGTGTTGCTTTTCCCACCAGCGTTGCTTGTTTCACCAGTGTTGCTTGTTCCACCAGCGTTGCTTGTTCCACCAGTGTTGCTTGTTTCACCAGTGTTGCGTGTTCCACCAGTGTTGCTTGTTTCACCAATGTTGCTTGTTTCACCAGTGTTGCTTGTTTCACCAGTGTTGCTTGTTCCACCAGCGTTGCTTGTTTTACCAGTGTTGCTTTTCCCACCAGCGTTGCTTGTTTCACCAGTGTTGCTTGTTCCACCAGCGTTGCTTGTTCCACCAGTGTTGCTTGTTTCACCAGTGTTGCTTGTTTCACCAGTGTTGCTTGTTCCACCAGTGTTGCTTGTTCCACCAGTATTGCTTGTTCCACCAGTGTTGCTTATTCCACTAGTGTTGCTTGTTCCACCAGTGTTTGTTCCACCAGTGTTGCTTGTTCCACCAGTGTTGCTTATTCCACCAGCGTTGCTTGTTCCACCAGTGTTGCTTGTTTCACCAGTGTTGCTTGTTCCACCAGCGTTGCTTGTTTCACCAGTGTTGCTTGTTCCACCAGTGTTGCTTGTTTCACTAGTGTTGCTTGTTCCACCAGCGTTGCTTGTTCCACCAGCGTTGCTTGTTTCACCAGTGTTGCTTGTTTCACCAGTGTTGCTTGTTTCACCAGTGTTGATTGTTTCACCAGTGTTGCTTGTTTCACCAGTGTTGCGTGTTCCACCAGTGTTGCGTGTTCCACCAGTGTTGCTTGTTTCACCAGTGTTGCTTGTTTCACCAGTGTTGCGTGTTCCACCAGTGTTGCTTGTTTCACCAGTGTTGCGTGTTCCACCAGTGTTGCTTGTTTCACCAGTGTTGCTTGTTTCACCAGTGTTGCTTGTTCCACCAGTGTTGCTTGTTTCACCAGTGTTGCTTGTTCCACCAGCGTTGCTTGTTTCACCAGTGTTGCTTGTTCCACCAGCGTTGCTTGTTCCACCAGCGTTGCTTGTCCAACCAGCGTTGCTTGTTTCACCAGTGTTGCTTGTTCCACCAGTGTTGCTTGTTCCACTAGCGTTGCTTGTTCCACCAGTGTTGCTTGTTTCACCAGTGTTGCTTGTTCCACCATTGTTGCTTGTTTCACCAGTGTTGCTTGTTTCACCAATGTTGCTTGTTTCACCAGTGTTGCTTGTTCCACCAGCGTTGCTTGTTTTACCAGTGTTGCTTGTTCCACCAGCGTTGCTTGTTTCACCAGTGTTGCTTGTTCCACCCGCGTTGCTTGTTCCACCAGTGTTGCTTGTTTCACCAGTGTTGCTTGTTTCACCAGTGTTACTTGTTCCACCAGTGTTGCTTGTTCCACCAGTGTTGCTTGTTCTACCAGTGTTTGTTTCACCAGTGTTGCTTGTTCCGCCAGTGCTGCTTGTTCCACCAGCGTTGCTTGTTCCACCAGCGTTGCTTGTTTCACCAGCGTTGCTTGTTCCACCAGTGTTGCTTCTTCCATCAGTGTTGCTTGTTCCACCAGCGTTGCTTGTTCCACCAGCGTTGCCTGTTCCACCAGTGTTGCTTGTTTCACCAGTGTTTCTTGTTCCACCAGCGTTGCTTGTTTCACTAGTGTTGCTTGTTCCACCAGCATTGCTTGTTCCACCAGTGTTGCTTGTTCCACCAGTGTTGCTTGTTCCACCAGTGTTGCTTGTTCCACCAGTGTTGCTTGTTTCACCAGTGTTTCTTGTTCCACCAGCGTTGCTTGTTTCACCAGTGTTGCTTGTTCCACCAGCGTTGATTGTTCCACCAGTGTTGCTTGTTTCACTAGTGTTGTTCCACCAGCGTTGCTTGTTCCACCAGTGTTGCTTGTTCCACCAGTGTTGCTTGTTCCACCAGTGTTTCTTGTTTCACTAGTGTTGCTTGTTCCACCAGCGTTGCTTGTTCCACCAGTGTTGCTTGTTTCACTAGTGTTGTTCCACCAGCGTTGCTTGTTCCACCAGTGTTGCTTGTTCCACCAGTGTTGCTTGTTCCACCAGCGTGGCGTGTTCCACCATTCTTGCTTATTTCACCAGTGTTGCTTGTTCCACCAGTGTTTCTTGTTCCACCAGTGTTGCTTATTCCACCAGTGTTGCTTGTTTCACCAGTGTTGTTTGTTCCACCAGTGTTGTTTGTTCCACCAGTGCTGCTTGTTCCACCAGTGTTGCTTGTTTCACCAGTGTTGTTTGTTTCACCAGTGTTGTTTGTTTCACCAGTGTTGTTTGTTTCACCAGTGTTGCTTGCTTCACCAGTGTTGCTTGCTTCACCAATGTTGCTTGTTTCACCAGTGTTGCTTGTTCCACCAGTGTTGCGTGTTCCACCAGTGTTGCTTGTTCCACCAGTGTTGCTTGTTTCACCAGTGTTGCATGTTTCACCAGTGTTGCTTGTTTCACCAGTGTTGCATGTTTCACCAATGTTGCTTGTTCCACCAGTGTTGCTTGTTTCACCAGTGTTGCTTGTTTCACCAGTGTTGCTTGTTCCACCAGCGTTGCTTGTTTCACTAGTATCATGTGGGAGTTCGAACACGTGGATTGGGTAAGTAATACTCACGTAGGCTGGTAGTACGTATAATTACAGATAATGTGGGGAGAGCCCTTACAGCCGTAACCTTGTCTCCTTGCTCCTCTCGTAACACTGACTGGCCGCCCACAGTACCCATATGTGAGGGGGTCTTTGAATACTGCTAGGTCAGCACAATATGAGTTCAGACAGTGACTCACAAGTGTTGCTTGTTTCACCAGTGTTTCTTGTTTCACCAGTGTTGCTTGTTCCACCAGTGTTCCTTGTTCCTCCAGTGTTGCTTGCTCCACCAGTATTGCTTGTTCCACCAGTTTTGCTTCTTCCACCAGTGATGCTTGTTCCACCAGTGTTACTTGTTGCTTCTTACACTTGTGCTTGTTACACCATTGGTGCTTCTTACAGCGGTGCTTGTTACACTAGTTTTGCTTATTGCAAAGGTGCTTGTTACACCAGTGTTGCTTTTAGCAGTGTTGCTTGTTCCAGTGGTGTTTGTTACAGTGTTGCTTGTTGATGTGGTGCTTGTTACACCAGTGTTGCTGGTTACAGTGGTGCTTGTTACACCACTGGTGCTTTTTACACCAGTGGTGCTTGTTACACCAGTGGTGCTTGTTACACCAGTGGTGCTTGTTACACCATTGTTGCTTATTGCAGTGTTGCTTGTTACGGTGTTGCTTGTTACACCAGTGGTGCTTGTTACACCAGTGGTGCTTGTTACACCAGTGGTGCTTGTTACACCATTGTGTTATTGCAGTGTTGCTTTTTACGGTGTTGCTTGGGTTTCACCAGTGGGCTTGTTACACCTGGTGTTGTTTTACCGTGGTGTTGTTACCCTGTTTCTGGTTGCAAAGTTATTGTTCGGGTTGTTTTTTACCCCCAATGTTTTTTATTGCATTTTGCTTTTCACCAATGCTTGTTGCTGTTACTTTTTACGGTTGCTTTGTTCACCCGTGTTGCTTGTTTCAGTGGGCTTGTTAGTGTTGCTTTTTCCAAGATGCTTTGGTACACCGTGTTTCTTGTTCCCTGGTGCTTGTTACACCATATTTTTTTGTTGCGTGTGCTTGTTACACCATTTGTTATTACCGTAGGGTTTTTACACCAGTGGGGTTGTTCACCCGTTTGCTTCTTCAGTGGTGCGGTTATATGTGTTGCTTGTTGCAGTGGTGCTGTACACCCGGGTTTCTTGTTGCAGTGGTGTTGTTACAGTGAAGTTTTTACACCAGTGTTGCTTGTTGCGTGGGGCTTTTAAGTGGTGCTTCTTACACCAGTGTTTCTTATTTCAGTGTTGCTTGGCGCCAGTGTTTTTTGTACACTAGTGTTTCTTTTTTTTCATTGTGTGTGTGTGAAAAGAGAGGGGGGAGGGGGAGAGAGAGAGGGGGAAGAGGGGGAGAAGGGGGGGAGAGGGGAGGAGAGAGAGGGAGAGGAGGAGAGGAGAAGAGAGAGAGAGGGGGGAGAGGAGGGGGGGAGAGGAGGGGGGGGAGAGGGGGGGGGGGGAAAAAAAGGGGGGGGGGGAGAGAGGAAAGAGAGAGAGGAGAGAGAGGGGGAGAGGAGAGGAGAGGAGAGGAGAGAGGGGAGGGAAGGGGGGGAAATGGGGGAGTTACTTGAGAAATGTTTTGGGGGTAATTTTAAACAGCAGTCTACCTGTCCATCACACCTGGGGGTGGTTAAAGGTGGGGAGGGGGGTGGGGAGTCGTAAGGTGGTGTAGTGTTGGGTTTGGTAAGAGTGGTGGGAGGGTTTGGGGTTTGGGAAAGTGGTGGTAGTGTTTTGGGTTGGTAAGAGTGGTGGGAGTTTGGGTTGGAAAGTGGGGGTAGGTTGGGGTTTGGGAAGAGTGGTGGTAGTGTTTGGTTGGTAAAGTGGGGGGTGTGTTGGGTTGGTAAAAGTGGCGGTAGTGTTGGGTGGTAAGAGTGGTGGGGAGTGTTGGATTGGTAAAAGTGGAGTAGTGTTGGGTTGGTAAAATGGTATAGTGTTTGGGGGGGTTTAGGGGTGGTAGTGTTGGTTGGTAAAAGTGGGGGTTGATTGGGTTGGAAGAGTGGTAGTAGTGTTGGGTTGGTAAGAGGGGGGGTAGTTTGGGTTTTTAAGAGTGGCGGTAGGTTGGGTTGGTAAGGTGGCGGGAGTTTGGGTTGGTAAAAATGGTGGTAGTGTTGGGTTGGGAAAGGGTGGGAGTAGTGTTGGGGTTGGAAGAGTGGGAGTGGTTTGGGGTTGGGAAGGTGGTGGCAGGTTGGGTTGGTAAGAGGGGGTGGTTGGGGTTGGTAAGAGTGGGGGTTGTATTGGGGTTTTTTGGGAAGAGTGGGAGTGTGTTGGGTTGGTAAGAGTGGTGTTGTTGGGGTTGGTAAAATGGCGGTAGTGTTGGGGTTTGGGAGAGGGTGGTAGTGTTGGTTGGAAGATGGGGGTAGTGTTGGGGGTTGGGGAAGAGTGGTGTAGTGTTGGGTTGGTAAGAGTGGTGGTAGTGTTGGGTTGGTAAGAGTGGTAGTAGTGTTGGGTTTACCTGGAGTTTACCTGGAGAGAGTTTCGGGGGTCAATGCCCCCGCGGCCCGGTCGGTGACCAGGCCTCCTGGTGGATCAGCGCCTGATAAACCAGGCGTTGCTGCTGGCTGCACGCAAACCAACGTACGAGCCACAGCCCGGCTGATCAGGAACTGACTTTAGGTGCTTGTCCAGTGCCAGCTTGAAGACTGCCAGGGGTCTGTTGGTAATCCCCCTTATGTGTGCTGGGAGGCAGTTGAACAGTCTCGGGCCCCTGACACTTATTGTATGGTCTCTTAACGTGCTAGTGACACCCTGCTTTTCATTGGGGGATGGGTGCATCGTCTGCCAAGTCTTTTGCTTTCGTAGTGAGTGTTTTTTCGTGTGCAAGTTCGGTACTATCCCTCTAGGATTTTCAGGTGTAATATAATCATGTATCTCTCCCTCCTGCATTCCAGGGAATACAGGTTTAGAAACCTCAAGCGCTCCCAGTAATTGAGGTGTTTTATCTCCGTTATGCGCGCCGTGAAAGTTCTCTGTACATTTTCTAGGTCGGCAATTTCACCTGCCTTGAAAGGTGCTGTTAGAGTGCAGCAATATTCCAGCCTAGATAGAACAAGTGACCTGAAGAGTGTCATCATGGGCTTGGCCTCCCTAGTTTTGAAGGTTCTCATTATCCATCCTGTCATTTTTCTAGCAGATGCGATTGATACAATGTTATGGTCCTTGAAGTGGTGGTAGTGTTGGGTTGGTAAGAGTGGTGGTAGTGTTGGGTTGGTAAGAGTGGTGGTTGGTAAGAGTGGTGGTAGTGTTGGGTTGGTAAGAGTGGTAGTAGTGTTGAGTTGGTAAGAGTGGTAGTAGTGTTGGGTTTGGTAAGAGTGGTGGTAGTGTTTTGGGTTGGCAAGAGTGGTAGTAGTTTTGGGTTGGTAAGAGTGGTAGTAGTGTGAGTTGGTAAGAGTGGTAGTTTGTGTTGGGTTGGTAAGTGTGGTAGTAGTGTTGGTTGGGAAGAGTGGGGGTAGTGTTGGGTTGGGAAGAGTGGTAAGTAGTGTTGGGTTGGTAAGAGTGGTAGTAGTGTTGGGTTTTGGTAAGAGTGGTGGTAGTGTTGGGTTGGTAAGAGTGGTGGTAGTGTTGGGTTGGTAAGAGTGGTAGTAGTGTTGGGTTGGTAAGAGTGGTAGTAGTGTTGGGTTGGTAAGAGTGGTGTAGTGTTGGGTTTGTAAGAGTGGTGGTAGTGTTGGGTTGGTAAGAGTGGTGGTTGGGAAGAGTTTGGGGGTAGTGTTGGGTTTTGGTAAGAGTGGTGGTAGTGTTGGGTTGGTAAGAGTGGGTTTGTAGTGTTGGGTTGGTAAGAGTGGTTGGTAGTGTTGGGTTGGTGAGAGTGATAGTAGTGTTGGGTTGGTAAGAGTGGTGGTAGTGTTGGGTTGGTAAGAATGGTAGTAGTGTTGGGTTGGTAAGAGTGGTGGTAGTGTTGGGTTGGTAAGAGTGGTGGTAGTGTTGGGTTTGGGATAGAGTGGTGGTAGTGTTGGGTTGGGAAGAGTGGTGGAAGTGTTGGGTTGGTTTAAAAGTGGGGGTAGTGTTGGGTTGGAAGAGTGGTGGTAGTGTTAGGTTGGTAAAGTGGTGGGAGTGTTGGGTTGGTAAGAGTGGTGGTAGTGTTGGGTTGGTAAGAGTGGTGGTAGTGTTGGGTTGGTAAGAGTGGTGGTAGTGTTAGGTTGGGGAAGAGTGGTGGTAGTGTTGGGTTGGTAAGATGGTGGGAGTGTTTTTGTTGGTAAGAGTGGTGGTAGTGTTAGGTTGGTAAGAGTGGTGGTTTGTGTTGGGTTGGTAAAGAGTGGTGGCAGTGTTAGGTTTTGTAAGAGTGGTGGGAGTGTTTGGGTCGGTAAGAGTGGGGTTAGTGTTGGGTTGGTAAAAGTGGTGGTAGTGTTGGGTTGGTAAGAGTGGTGGTAGTGTTGGTTGGTAAGAGTGGTGGTAGGGGTTGGGTTGGTAAGAGTGGTGGTAGTGTTGGGTTGGTAAGAGTGGTGGTAGTGTTAGGTTGGTAAGAGTGGTGGTAGTGTTAGGTTGGCAAGAGTGGTGGTAGTGTTAGGTTGGTATGAGTGGTGGTAGTGTTGGGTTGGTAAGAGTGGTGGTAGTGAATATAAAAATGGTATACAATACCGGCAGGATGGTAGGTAAGACACATAGGCAACATTTAAGCAATTTTATTCTGAAACGTTTCGCCTACACAGTAGGCTTCTTCAGTCGAGTACAGAAAGTAGGCAGGAACAGTAGAGATGTGAAGACGATGTAATCAGTCCATCACCCTTAAAGTCGTAGATTTGAGGTTGTCATTCCCTCTGCCTGGAGAATTTCTGTTCCAAAGTCTGGAACTAACTGAAGATCAAGCGACAGTGTTGAGACTTAAATACTGTGGGAAGGAGAGGTGCAGAGTAGTAGTAGTGAGAATGTAGCCACTCTGTCAGACACTGCAACACAATGGCATCTTGGTACAGAAGAGAAAACACCTTGGACAACTTCGTTCTGAGAGGGACGTGACCTCTCAGTGGCTACATTCTCACTACTACTACTCTGCACCTCTCCTTCCCACAGTATTTAAGTCTCAACACTGTCGCTTGATCTTCAGTTAGTTCCAGACTTTGGAACAGAAATTCTCCAGGCTGAGGGACTGACAACCTCAAATCTACGACTTCAAGGGTGATGGACTGATTACATCGTCTTCACATCTCTACTGTTCCTGCCTACTTTCTGTACTCGACTGAAGAAGCCTACTGTGTAGGCGAAACGTTTCGGAATAAAATTGCTTAAATGTTGCCTATGTGTCTTAACTACCACAGTGGTGGTAGTGTTGGGTTGGTAAGAGTGGTAGTGTTGGGTTGGTAATAGTAGTAGTAGTGGTGGGTAATCAGTCCTTCAACTAAGGGACAGATTACCTCATCTTTTGTAAATAATTCTTCATTCTTCATAATATATTCATGTATTGATAAAGCCACTTCAGGGAGAAACATCTACAGTAAAGATACCCAAATGTTGTACATGTATACCACTCGTGTACAACGAACTGTTTATATGGAACAGCATGAACTACAATATGACAGCATGTCGTCACGTGAGGTCACAGACCCTGAGCTGCTTTGGGGATTAGCGTGGACGGTTACAAAGCAGGGCTTGCTTCTGCAGTGTTTTAAAAACTGAGGTTGGAAGTTGAAGGAGGAGGCCCGCTTCTCCAGGGGGGAATTAGGGGGCAAAGGGCCCCCCTCAAGGGGTCGGGGAGAGAGTGTGGGGGGGGTTGTGGGGAAGAGATTTGCTAGGGCTCTGTCTCTGCTGTAAGGGGGGCTGATTTGGGGGGGGTAGAAACCCTCCCACAGTGAGGTGACCCCACACCTGACAAGTGGCGATTTGTTCACAAAATGGGAGGCGCATCAGAATAAGGAAATTAAGATAAATCTGAAGGTGGGAAAATCGCTTCTTGTTTCCAGGATAAATGACTTCAGGGCCATGAAGTAAGGGTACTACTCCCCCTGTAAGAAGGTAAGGCATTCTTGGGGTTTGGGTCTCCAGGAAAGTATATTGCCCGTGCTTTTTGTAATGGGAAAATAAGAAAATGAAGATAGAGTTGCTTCCCGAGCTGGTTTTTGGGGACATTGTCAACGGCTGGAAATATCATGTCGGGAAGGAACAAGCCCTTACGTTAGTCTGGGGAATGATATTGGGAAGGGTGGAGAGAAGATGCTAGAAAAGTACAGGTCACTATAGTTTCATTAAGTTAAGGGAGGGATCCCAATCATATGTAGCATCTTGTAGAAGGGGGGTAGGAAATGAAAGGTTGTCTAGGGCAATTTGGTGTAAATTTCTGGTAGACAGTCTGCAAGAACTTGCAATCCATTTATTGACAAATGGAAAAAACTTTTATGGCAAACTATATGTAGCAAGGATGGGGTAATCCTCTGGGGCAGGGGTGGACACTTGCAGACTCGATTGGAAGGGGATTGGTGAAATGCCTATATTTTTAAAAGAGGAAGAAGGGTATGGGGTGTGTGGGGAAACAAGCGGTTGCAACATAGGGTTTTGGAAAAAATAAATGTTAAAAGGCATTCAGATGAATTATAAAAAAGATAAAAGAACAGGGCAAACAAAAAAAAGGGGACAGAGAGGGCAAAAGGGGTACTCCCTTTAAGGGTTTTCTATACTAATAGCAGGGGTTTAGAAATAAGATAGATAGCAAGATTAATTGCAAAGGGGAGGAAACATAGATTATTGCATAACAGAGACCTGGGCCCAAATTTAAAGATAGAGAGATGCCCTCTAATGTCAATACAAGGTTAAATTATTCCAACTGACAGGGTCCAGGGAAAAGGGGGTGGAGTAGCGATTATGTCAGAGACAATTTTAAAATTTTGTGTTGACAAGTATTAAATTAGAAGCGTACCACTGAATCTGTTTTTGGGTTTCAGCTTTTTCGAGGGCCGAGAAAACAATTTTGGGTGTGATTTACGGGGCCCCCAAAACTTGATAGGGGTGCAGTAAACTTCTAGGGGTTCTAAGGCTCTACATACGAAAATGTTGTGCTAATGGGGGATTTCAATTAACAGATTTACTGGACAATTTTTACAGGAAAATTTTGAGTCGGGTGACTTTCTTTTATCGACCCGGGTGTTTTTTAAAACATTTTTACAGACAACTAGGGAAATAACCTCCTTGACTTGGTTCTTGCCAGTAGGGAAAAACTAAAATTTAAAAATCTTGAGTTTAAAGTGACTTGGGGAGTGATCACAAATCATCAGTTTTAATAACAGGAACCCCAATAATGGCAATCAAGTCTCCGTCCCTGACTTTCGCTGGCTGATTTCATAGGACTGAAAAATTACTTAGGGGGGCTGAACTGGAATGACCTGACAAAGGGGTCGGGTAGTGGTGATGGTTGCCGATATGATGCTTTCCAGGGCATATTTTCTAGCTGCTCAGTCAAATTATGTTCCAAATAGGGAAATCAGATCAAACAAAAAAGATCCTAAATGGATGAACAATAGATTAAAATATCTGATGGTCAAAAGAGAGGGATATATAGGCAAATCAAAAGAGGAGAGGGGCAATTAAGAAATCGATATATTAAGTTAAAGAGAGAAAAAAAAAAAGGGAATTAGAAAAGCAAAAAGAGATTATGAGGTTAAAGTTGCAAAAGAATCGAAGACTAACCCAAAAGGATTCTTTCAGGTATACAGAAGTAAGATCAGGGACAAGATAGGCCCACTCAAAGTTTCCTCGGGTCAGCTCACTGACAGTGATAAGGAAAAGTGTAGAATTTTTAACACATAAATTCCTCTCAGTTTTTACACAGGAGGATACCAGCGATATTCCAGTAATGATAAATTATGTAGAACAGGACGATAATAAACTGTGCACTATTAGGGTCACAAGTGACATGGTCCTTAGGCAAATAGATAAATTAAAACTAAAAAATCCCAGGCCCTAAAGAACTGTATGCAAGGGTTCAAAAGGGAATGTAAAGAGGACTTAGAAACCCCTTTGGCTAATCTTTTCAACATATCACTACAAACTGGCATGGTGCCAGAAATGGAAAATGAAAATGTGATCCTATTTTCAAAAAGGGACAGCCCTTCTTCGAACAAAGCCAAAAAGCCTAACCCCCTAGGGGGAAAATTATGGAATCAATAATTGCCGGGGCAGTTCGTAGCCATCTTGAAAAGCAAAAATTAATAACAAATTTCCAGCAGGTTTTTTACAAAGGGGCTTTCCCTCCCTTTACGAATTTATTACTTTTTTCACTAAGGTTTTTTAGGGGGTAGATCATGGAAATTTAATTGAATTTGATATGGACTTCATAAGCTTTTGACAGGGCCCCACATCAGAGACTATTGGGGAAAAATTAAAAAGCACATGGAATAGGGGGAAAATTTTTTCCCTGGAAAGGCATGGTTGACAATAGGCGCAGAGGTTTGCATAAAGGGGAGAAATCAGAGTGGGGAAGCTCACGAGCGGTGTTCCACAGGGGTCAGTTTTGGGGCCCCCCCTGCTGTTTACAATTTACATAAACGACATAGATGGGGGCAAAAAGGGGGCGCTCGGAAGTTTGCCGATGACACCAAATAGGGGCTCGAATTTATTTGACGAGGACTTCGAGCACTCCGGAAGATTTTTAATAGATGATGCAGTGGTCGGAGAAGTGGCAGATCAGTTTAATATAGACAAATCAAAGTTCTAAATGTTGGACAGGACAATAACCCTGCCCCATATAAACTAAATAATGTAGATCTTAATATTACGGATTGCGAAAAAGATTTAGGAGTTCTGGTTAGCAGTAATCTGAAACCAAGACAACAGTGCATAAGTGTTTGCAATAAAGCTAATAGAATCCTTGGCTTCATATCAAGAAGCATAAATAATAGGAGTCCTCAGGTTGTTCTTCAACTCTATACATCCTTGGTTAGGCCTCATTTAGATTATGCTGCACAGTTTTTGGTCACCGTATTACAGAATGGATATAAAATTCTCTGGAAAATGTACAAAGGAGGATGACAAAGATGATCCCATGTATCAGAAACCTTCCCTATGAGGATAGACTAAGGGCCCTGAAACTGCACTCTCTAGAAAGACGTAGAAATAGGGGGGATATGATTGAGGTGTATAAATGGAAGACAGGAATAAATAAAGGGGATGTAAATAGTGTGCTGAAAATATCTAGCCTAGACAGGACTCGCAGCAATGGTTTTAAGTTGGAAAAATTCAGATTCAGGAAGGATATAGGAAAGTACTGGTTTGGTAATAGAGTTGTGGATGAGTGGAACAAACTCCCAAGTACCGTTATAGAGGCCAGACGTTGTGTAGCTTTAAAAATAGGTTGGATAAATACATGAGTGGATGTGGGTGGGTGTGAGTTAGACCTGATAGCTTGTGCTAACAGGTCGGTTGCCGTGTTCCTCCCTTAAGTCAATGTGACCTGACCTGACTAGGTTGGGTGCATTGGCTTAAGCCGGTAGGAGACTTGGACCTGCCTCGCATGGGCCAGTAGGCCTGCTGCAGTGTTCCTTCGTTCTTGTGTTCTTGTGTTCTTGTGTTATTACAACTGTTAGATCGTTATGACAAAACTATGAACTTGGGAAGTAAAGAGAAACACAAGTGTGGTCGACACAGAATTTGGAAAGTCAAGTCAAATCAATGCGGCAGTTAAGAGGCACCTAAGTTCCTCCGTCTACTAATAACATGTTCATTTTTCCACTATAATCTACCTTGTACATAATTACTATCACATTTGCTTTGTCTGTTTCGTAAGGTGAAGTCCAGGATCTTTCCTTAATTCATGGTATAACTTTAATCTTTGATGACAATTGTGGACAATCTTTGAGGACAGTTATAGAGGTGTGAGCAAAGGTCAGACCTCCACAAGTGGTAGGATGATACAAGGAGGGATGGTGGGAGACTGGGTGGAGGGAATGGGCGCGTCTGCATGGGAAGGATGGGCGGATTTAGGGTGGCTGGGTGGGAAGGATAAGGGATACAGTGACGGGAAGGGAGGCTAGTTCCGGACCTGGAGCAGGTGACACGGTTAGACCTGGAGCAGGTGACATGGCTGGACCTGTGCTGGGTACTAATATGGATATGTTGCTGTTGGGATATCCGTGATGCTATCTACGGGTGTGGCCGAGGCAGATAACACAAAATAATGCTTATCATATAAATGAAGGTTTGGGAAGCAGATGTGTAGATTTTGTGTACACAGCAGTTGACGATAAGTGCACCTCTACCCACAGCCCACTATCCAACCCACCACCTCACCCACACCGTAACACCAGCTGCTCCAGGGACACCTGAGTCAAGCAGTTAATTGTACAGGCTGGTCTCCACCTGAGTGGTCCCTACTCAACTGATCACCTGACTGGTTCAGTCAGTCTGGCTGAAAAGCCATTCTTTTGTTACGTCCTCGCTTGGATGAGACGATATTTTTAGTTGTAGTCCTGCGTGTGTCTACTCTCCGAGTTGTAATAATGTTGGTAGAATTACCCGCAATATGTTAGGTAAAAGGACACAAGTGCAACTTGTCCGGGCCCTGATGAACTGTACGAAAGGGTTCTAAAGGAATGTAAAGGTTAGGTAAGGTAAGGTTCGTCAAGAAACGGGACAAGTGTTTCCTAACGAACGTCTTAGATGATGACCCGTCATTGGAACTTTTGGTCATATGACCGAAGCCTTCCGCTGGCTTACCGGTCCACCCTTTTAAAAAAGTTGATTTTAGTTGAATGTAAAGAGGAGCTTGGCAAACCTTTGGCTATTTTTTCAATATGTCACTACAAACTGGCATAGCACCTGATAAGTGGAAAATGGCAAATGTGATACCTATTTTCAAAGCAGGTGACAGGTTCTTAGCTTCGAACTGTAGACCAATAAGTCTAATCTCCATAGTGGGAAAATTTATGGAATCAATAATTGCCGAGTAAATTCCTAGCCATCTTGAAAAGCATAAATTGATCAACGAATCTCAGCACGGTTTTATAGAAGGTCGCTCCTGCCTTACAAATTACTACCTTTTTTCACTAAGGTCTTTGAGGTAGATCATGGTAATGAATATGATATTGTGTATATGGACTTCAGTAAGGCTTTTGATAGTCCCACAACAGAGACTATTGAGGCACACGAAATAGGATAAAATTTTTCCTGGATAGAGGCATGGTTGACAGACAGGCAGCAGAGAGTTTGCATAAATGGGGAGAAATCTGAGTGGGGGCACGTCACAAGCGGTGTTCCTAAGGGGTCAGTGTTGGGCCCCTTGTTCACAATCTACATAAACGAAGGATCGTGCAGTGGTCAGGGAGTCGCCAGCCTTGTGTGTGACCATTGTGGTACAGTTCAGCTGCTGCTCTCTTCCTGTCAGGGTCGACAGAACCATCTGTGAAATACACTGCACATGTGCCTCCCTTGCCAGTGCCATGCTTGTCTCAGCATGGTTGCTGAGGGTGTCTTGAGTACAGAGACACTTAGGCATGATGCAAACATCGGCTGGATCTGGGCGCCAGGGAGATGGTGGATGATACCCAGCAACAGGAAGGTCACAACTCTTCTCAAGGAGTAGTTGTATAGGCAGCAGCTTCCGCCCAGCAGCACAAAACGAACGAATCCAGGAGTAGTCCGTGAAGAGTGTGGAATCTTGTGTCATGGTTGTCAATATCCGTCTCCTTAGTGGGGTACCTTGCTGCCGGTGCAGAATCGTGGCTACTTTGCAGGCGTTTATGTATCTTACTCTGTCAGCCAAGGAAGGAAGCTGGGCCTCAGATCTGAGACATACTGTGTTGGTCCAGATGGGGGCCCCAAGCATAGTTCTTATCGCCTGGTTTTGTACGACCTCCACCCTTTGCCTGCTCTGCGGGAAGAGATGAGCTAAAGCCGGTGCACCGTAGTCAATGAGCGAGCGTATAGCTTGTATATAGTACAAGCGAAACACATCTTTGCTTGCCCCTGCACGGTGCCTCGTCATGGCTCTCATGGCGTTGAGTCTAAGTAGAGCACGTGACCTGACATACTCGGCCTGTTTCTGAAAGGTCAGCTTTTTATCAATGTAGATTCCCAAGTACAGGTAGGAGCCTGTCCACTCAAGTTCTATATCCTGAATACGTAATCTATTCACAGGATCTGGTCCCTTGAATATCATTGCAAGAAATTTCTCGGCCGAGATCTTGAGGCCTAGTTCCTCGCAAGACTGCGTGATTAGGTCCAAAGCTCTCTGAGCCTGTCGCTCTGAATTGCCTTTCCCATTCACTATGAGTGCAAGATCATCAGCATAGCTGAGGAGCTGTGTACCACTATGAAAGGGAAGGCTCACAAGTTCCTGCATAAGGATGTTAAACAGGGTAGGACTGAGCACACCTCCTTGTGGCGTACCGTTTTCCAGGGTTTTAAAGGAAGAGTAGTGTCCCTGAAAGCTGACACAGGCCTGCCTGCCCCTAAGGTAGGACTCTATCCGAGCTAGTATTGCCAGAATTGCTGTGGGGCTGGCTAGCTCAAATGCCTTTTCAAGGTCGAGGTAGACGACAATACTAGGTTTTTTGTTACTATCAGCAATCTGGCTTAGTAGAGTGGTTATGCACTCTGCTGTACCCACTCCTTTGGTGAAGCCAAATATGTGATGATGAGAGGGTCCAAGTTTCCATAGGAGGCGGTTTAACACCATCCTCTCAGCAGTCTTGGCTAAGCAGCTGGTCAGCGATATGGGTCTCATACTGCCTGGGTCCTTGGGCTTTGGAATTGGTACGATGGTAGCTTTCTTCCAAGCTGCTGGGAGTGTTCTGGCCCTCCACGACTTGTTAATGACGTCTAGTATGGCCTCCCATAGTAGCTAAGACCTTGTGTAGTTTTAAATATAGATTGGATAAATACATGAGTGGGTGTGAGTTGGACCTGACTAGCTTGTGCTACTAGGTCGGATGCCGTGCTCTTCCCTTAAGACTTAAGTGAAGGTGACTGACCTGACTAGGTCAGTCACAGTCACAGAATTCTCCCACCGGCTTAAGCCGGTGGGAGAATTCGACTTGCCTCGCATGGGCCAGTAGGCCTGCTGCAGTGTTCCTTCTTATGTTCTTATGTGGGACAGCACCCATGCCTGTCCATCTGACGTGTATGCTTGTGTATTTAAACAGGTGTTATGCCATCCCCTGCTGCACAGGTGTGACCGCTGCACCTGGAGTGTACGGCACTAGGGACTATTGCAACCCCCCCTACCTTCCCCTGTCCCTCATAACCAGGAACTGCCACATTAGTGTTGCAGTTAGGTTAGTGTTACAGTTATGTTAGTGTTAGCCATGTTAGTGTTACAGTCATGTTAGTGTTAGCCATGTTAGTGTTACAGTCATGTTAGTGTTAGTCATGTTACTGTTACAGTCATGTTAGTGTTAGTCATGTTAGTGTTGCAATCACGTTAGTGTTAGCCATGTTAGTGTTACAGACATGTTAGTGTTAGCCATGTTAGTGTTACAGTCATGTTAGTGTTAGTCATGTTAGTGTTGCAGTCATGTTAGTGTTAGCCATGTTAGTGTTACAGTCATGTTAGTGTTAGCCATGTTACTGTTACAGTCATGTTAGTGTTAGTCATGTTAGTGTTGCAGTCACGTTAGTGTTAGCCATGTTAGTGTTACAGTCATGTTAGTGTTAGCCATGTTACTGTTACAGTCATGTTAGTGTTAGTCATGTTAGTGTTGCAGTCATGTTAGTGTTGCAGTTATGTTAGTGTTAGTCATGTTAGTGTTACAGTCATGTTAGTGTTACAGTCATGTTAGTGTTACAGTCATGTTAGTGTTACAGTCATGTTAGTGTTACAGTCATGTTAGTGTTACAGTCATGTTAGTGTTAGTCATGTTAGTGTTAGCCATGTTAGTGTTACAGTCATGTTAGTGTTACAGTCATGTTAGTGTTACAGTCATGTTAGTGTTAGCCATGTTAGTGTTGCAGTCATGTTAGTGTTAGTCATGTTAGTGTTACAGTCATGTTGCAGTCATGTTAGTGTTACAGTCATGTTAGTGTTAGCCATGTTACTATTACAGTCATGTTAGTGTTAGTCATGTTAGTGTTACAGTCATGTTAGTGTTACAGTCATGTTAGTGTTAGCCATGTTAGTATTACAGTCATGTTAGTGTTAGTCATGTTAGTGTTGCAGTCATGTTAGTGTTACAGCCATGTTACAGTCATGTTAGTGTTACAGTCATGTTAGTGTTAGCCATGTTAGTATTACAGTCATGTTAGTGTTAGTCATGTTAGTGTTACAGTCATGTTAGTGTTAGTCATGTTAGTGTTACAGTCATGTTAGTGTTAGTCATGTTAGTGTTACAGTCATGTTAGTGTTAGTCATGTTAGTGTTACAGTCATGTTAGTGTTAGCCATGTTAGTATTACAGTCATGTTAGTGTTAGTCATGTTAGTGTTACAGTCATGTTAGTGTTAGTCATGTTAGTGTTACAGTCATGTTAGTGTTACAGCCATGTTACAGTTATGTTAGTGTTACAGTCATGTTACAGTTCTGTTAGTGTTACAGTCATGTTACAGTTATGTTAGTGTTACAGTCATGTTAGTGTTACAGTCATGTTAGTGTTAGCCATATTAGTATTACAGTCATGTTAGTGTTAGTCATGTTAGTGTTACAGTCATGTTAGTGTTAGTCATGTTAGTGTTACAGCCATGTTACAGTTATGTTAGTGTTACAGTCATGTTACAGTTCTGTTAGTGTTACAGTCATGTTACAGTTATGTTAGTGTTACAGTCATGTTAGTGTTACAGTCATGTTAGTGTTACAGCCATGTTACAGTTATGTTAGTGTTACAGTCATGTTACAGTTATGTTAGTGCTACAGTCATGTTACAGTTATGTTAGTGGAACAGTCATGTTACAGTTATGTTAGTGTTATAGTCATGTTACAGTTATGTTAGTGTTACAGTCATGTTACAGTTATGTTAGTGTTTCAGTTATGTTAGTGTTATAGTCATGTTACAGTTATGTTAGTGTTACAGTCATGTTACAGTTATGTTAGTGTTACAGTCATGTTACAGTTATGTTACAGTTATGTTAGTGTTACAGTCATGTTACAGTTATGTTAGTGTTAGTCATGTTACAGTTATGTTAGTGTTAGTCAAGTTACAGTTATGTTAGTGCTACAGTCATGTTACAGTTATGTTAGTGTTACAGTCATGTTACAGTTACGTTAGTGTTACAGTCATGTTACAGTTATGTTAGTGTTACAGTCATGTTACAGTTATGTTAGTGATACAGTCATGTTACAGTTCTGTTAGTGTTACAGTCATGTTACAGTTATGTTAGTGTTACAGTTATGTTACAGTTATGTTAGTGTTACAGTCATGTTACAGTTATGTTAGTGTTACAGTCATGTTACAGTTATGTTAGTGTTACAGTCATGTTACAGTTATGTTAGTGTTAGTCATGTTACAGTTATGTTAGTGTTACAGTCATGTTACAGTTATGTTAGTGTTACAGCCATGTTACAGTTATGTTAGTGTTACAGTTATGTTAGTGTTACAGTCATGTTACAGTTCTGTTAGTGTTACAGTCATGTTACAGTTATGTTAGTGTTACAGTCATGTTACAGTTATGTTAGTGTTACAGTCATGTTACAGTTATGTTAGTGTTACAGTCATGTTACAGTTATGTTAGTGTTACAGTCATGTTACAGTTATGTTAGTGTTACAGTCATGTTACAGTTATGTTAGTGTTACAGTCATGTTACAGTTATGTTAGTGTTACAGTCATGTTACAGTTATGTTAGTGTTTAGTCATGTTACAGTTATGTTAGTGCTACAGTCATGTTACAGTTATGTTAGTGTTAGTCATGTTACAGTTATGTTAGTGTTAGTCATGTTACAGATATGTTAGTGTTACAGTTATGTTAGTGTTACAGTCATGTTACAGTTATGTTAGTGCTACAGTCATGTTACAGTTATGTTAGTGGTACAGTCATGTTACAGTTATGTTAGTGTTACAGCCATGTTACAGTTATGTTAGTGTTAGTCATGTTACAGTTATGTTAGTGTTAGTCATGTTAGTGTTACAGTTATGTTACAGTTATGTTAGTGTTACAGTCATGTTACAGTTATGTTAGTGCTACAGTCATGTTACAGTTATGTTAGTGCCACAGTCATGTTACAGTTATGTTAGTGTTACAGTCATGTTACAGTTATGTTAGTGTTAATCATGTTACAGTTATGTTAGTGTTACAGTCATGTTACAGTTATATTAGTGTTAGTCATGTTACAGTTATGTTAGTGTTACAGTTATGTTACAGCTATGTTAGTGTTACAGTCATGTTACAGTTATGTTAGTGCTACAGTCATGTTACAGTTATGTTAGTGCTACAGTCATGTTACAGTTATGTTAGTGTTAGTCATGTTAGTGTTACAGTTATGTTAGTGTTACAGTCATGTTACAGTTATGTTAGTGTTACAGTCATGTTACAGTTATGTTAGTGCTACAGTCATGTTACAGTTATGTTAGTGGAACAGTCATGTTACAGTTATGTTAGTGTTATAGTCATGTTACAGTTATGTTAGTGTTACAGTCATGTTACAGTTATGTTAGTGTTTCAGTTATGTTAGTGTTATAGTCATGTTACAGTTATGTTAGTGTTACAGTCATGTTACAGTTATGTTAGTGTTACAGTCATGTTACAGTTATGTTAGTGTTACAGTCATGTTACAGTTATGTTAGTGTTAGTCATGTTACAGTTATGTTAGTGTTAGTCAAGTTACAGTTATGTTAGTGCTACAGTCATGTTACAGTTATGTTAGTGTTACAGTCATGTTACAGTTATGTTACAGTTATGTTAGTGTTACAGTCATGTTACAGTTATGTTAGTGTTACAGTCATGTTACAGTTATGTTAGTGATACAGTCATGTTACAGTTCTGTTAGTGTTACAGTCATGTTACAGTTATGTTAGTGCTACAGTCATGTTACAGTTATGTTAGTGTTACAGTCATGTTACAGTTATGTTAGTGCTACAGTCATGTTACAGTTCTGTTAGTGTTACACTCATGTTACAGTTATGTTAGTGTTGCAGTCATGCTACAGTTATGTTAGTGCTACAGTCATGTTACAGTTCTGTTAGTGTTACAGTCATGTTACAGTTATGTTAGTGCTACAGTCATGTTACAGTTCTGTTAGTGTTACAGTCATGTTACAGTTATGTTAGTGTTAGTCATGTTACAGTTATGTTAGTGCTACAGTCATGTTACAGTTCTGTTAGTGTTACAGTCATGTTACAGTTATGTTAGTGTTACAGTCATGTTACAGTTATGTTAGTGTTACAGCCATGTTACAGTTATGTTAGTGTTACAGTCATGTTACAGTTATGTTAGTGTTAGTCATGTTACAGTTATGTTAGTGGTAGTCATGTTACAGTTATGTTAGTGTTACAGTCATGTTACAGTTATGTTAGTGTTACAGTTATGTTAGTGTTACAGCCATGTTACAGTCATGTTACAGTTATGTTAGTGTTACAGTCATGTTACAGTTATGTTAGTGTTAGTCATGTTACAGTTATGTTAGTGTTACAGTCATGTTACAGTTATGTTAGTGTTACAGCCATGTTACAGTTATGTTAGTGTTAGTCATGTTACAGTTATGTTAGTGTTACAGTCATGTTACAGTTATGTTAGTGTTACAGCCATGTTACAGTTATGTTAGTGTTACAGTCATGTTACAGTTATGTTAGTGTTACAGTCATGTTACAGTTATGTTAGTGGAACACAGGTAGTTGGGTTGGCAGTGATGGAACACAGGTAGTGGGGTTGGCAGTGATGGCACGCAGGTAGTGGGGTTGGGAGTAATGGAACACAGGTAGTGGGGTTGGCAGTGATGGAAGACAGGTAGTGGGGTTGACAGTGATGGAACACAGGTAGTGGGGTTGGGAGTGATGGAAGACAGGTAGTGGGGTTGGCAGTGATGGCACGCAGGTAGTGGGGTTGGGAGTAATGGAACACAGGTAGTGGGGTTGGCAGTGATGGAAGACAGGTAGTGGGGTTGACAGTGGTGGAACACAGGTAGTGGGGTTGGGAGTAATGGAACACAGGTAGTGGGGTTGGCAGTGATGGAACACAGGTAGTGGGGTTGGCAGTGATGGCACGCAGGTAGTGGGGTTGGGAGTAATGGAACACAGGTAGTGGGGTTGGCAGTGATGGAAGACAGGTAGTGGGGTTGACAGTGATGGAACGCAGGTAGTGGGGTTGGTAGTGATGGAACACAGGTAGTGGGGTTGGCAGTGATGGAACACAGGTAGTGGGGTTGGCAGTGATGCACGCAGGTAGTGGGGTTTGGGAGTAATGGAACACAGGTAGTGGGGTTGGCAGTGATGGAAGACAGGTAGTGGGGTTGACAGTGATGGAACATAGGTAGTGGGGTTGGGAGTAATGGAACACAGGTAGTGGGGTTGGCAGTGATGGAAGACAGGTAGTGGGGTTGACAGTGATGGAACACAGGTGTGGGTTGTTGGGGAGTAATGGAACACAGGTAGTGGGGTTGGCAGTGATGGAACACAGGTAGTGGGGTTGGGAGTAATGGAACACAGGTAGTGGGGTTGGCAGTGATGGAACACAGGTAGTGGGGTTGGCAGTGATGGCACGCAGGTAGTGGGGTTGGGAGTAATGGAACACAGGTAGTGGGGTTGGCAGTGATGGAAGACAGGTAGTGGGGTTGACAGTGATGGAACGCAGGTAGTGGGGTTGGTAGTGATGGAACACAGGTAGTGGGGTTGGCAGTGATGGAACACAGGTAGTGGGGTTGGCAGTGATGGCACGCAGGTAGTGGGGTTGGGAGTAATGGAAAACACAGGTAGTGGGTTGGCAGTGATGGAAGACAGGTAGTGGGGTTGACAGTGATGGAACGCAGGTAGTGGGGTTGGTAGTGATGGAACACAGGTAGTGGGGTTGGCAGTGATGGAACACAGGTAGTGGGGTTGGCAGTGATGGCACGCAGGTAGTGGGGTTGGGAGTAATGGAACACAGGTAGTGGGGTTGGCAGTGATGGAAGTACAGGTAGTGGGGTTTGACAGTGATGGAACATAGGTAGTGGGGTTGGGAGTAATGGAACACAGGTAGTGGGGTTGGCAGTGATGGAAGACAGGTAGTGGGGTTGACAGTGATGGAACACAGGTAGTGGGGTTGGGAGTAATGGAACACAGGTAGTGGGGTTGGCAGTGATGGAACACAGGTAGTGGGGTTGGGAGTAATGGAACACAGGTAGTGGGGTTGGCAGTGATGGAACACAGGTAGTGGGGTTGGCAGTGATGGCACGCAGGTAGTGGGTTGGGAGTAATGGAACACAGGTAGTGGGGTTGGCAGTGATGGAGAGACAGGTAGTGGGGTTGACAGTGATGGAACGCAGGTAGTGGGGTTGGTAGTGATGGAACACAGGTAGTGGGTTGGCAGTGATGGAACACAGTAGTGGGGTGGCAGTGATGGCACGCAGGTATGGGTTGGGAGTAATGGAACACAGTAGTGGGTGAGCAGTGATGGAAGACAGGTAGTGGGGTTGACAGTGATGGAACATAGGAGTGGGGTTGGGAGTAATGGAACACAGGTAGTGGGGTGCAGTGATGGAAGACAGGTAGTGGGGTGACAGTGATGGAAACAGGATAGTGGGTTGGGAGTAATGGAACACAGGTATGGGGTTGGCAGTGATGGAACACAGGTAGTGGGTTGGGAGTAATGGAACACAGGTAGTGGGGTTTGCAGTGATGGAACACAGGTAGTGGGGTTGGGAGTAATGGAACACAGGTAGTGGGGTTGGCAGTGATGAAACACAGGTAGTGGGGTTGACAGTGATGGAACACAGGTAGTGGGGTTGGGAGTAATGGAACACAGGTAGTGGGGTTGGCAGTGATGGAACACAGGTAGTGGGGTTGACAGTGATGGAACACAGGTAGTGGGGTTGACAGTGATGCAACACAGGTAGAGGGGTTGGCAGTGATGGAACACAGGTAGTGGGGTTGACAGTGATGGAACACAGGTAGTGGGGTTGGCAGTGATGGAACACAGGTAGTGGGGTTGGCAGTGATGGAAGACAGGTAGTGGGGTTGGGAGTAATGGAACACAGGTAGTGGGGTTAACAGTGATGGAACACAGGTAGAGGGTTGGCAGTGATGGAACACAGGTAGTGGGTGGTTGACAGTGATGGAACACGGGTAGTGGGGTTGGCAGTGATGGAACACAGGTAGTGGGGTTGGCAGTGATGGAACACAGGTAGTGGGGTTGGCAGTGATGGAACACAGGTAGTGGGGTTGGCAGTGATGGCACGCAGGTAGTGGGGTTGGGAGTAATGGAACACAGGTAGTGGGGTTGGCAGTGATGGAACACAGGTAGTGGGGTTGACAGTGATGGAACACGGTAGTGGGGTTGGGAGTAATAGAACACAGGTAGTGGGGTTAACAGTGATGGAACACAGGTAGTGGGGTTGGCAGTGATGGAACACAGGTAGTGGGGTTGCAGTGATGGAACACAGGTAGTGGGGTTGGCAGTGATGGAAACACAGGTAGTGGGGTTGGCAGTGATGGCTCGCAGGTAGTGGGGTTGGGAAGTAATGGAACACAGGTAGTGGGGTTGGCAGTGATGGAACACAGGTAGTGGGGTTGGCAGTGATGGAACACAGGTAGTGGGGTTGGCAGTGATGGCACGCAGGTAGTGGGGTTGGGAGTAATGGAACACAGGTAGCGGGGTTGGCAGTGATGGAACACAGGTAGTGGGGTTGGGAGTAATGGAACACAGGTAGTGGGGTTGGCAGTAATGGAACACAGGTAGTGGGGTTGGCAGTGATGGAACACAGGTAGTGGGGTTGGCAGTGATGGAACACAGGTAGTGGGGTTGGCAGTGATGGAACACAGGTAGTGGGGTTGGCAGTGATGGAACACAGGTGTAGAGGGGTTGGCAGTGATGGAACACAGGTAGTGGGGTTGACAGTGATGGAACACAGGTAGTGGGGTTGACAGTGATGGAACACAGGTACTGGGGTTGACAGTGATGGAACACAGGTAGTGGGGTTGGCAGTGATGGAACACAGGTAGTGGGGTTGACAGTGATGGACACAGGAAGTGGGGTTGACAGTGATGGAACACAGGTAGTGGGGTTGACAGTGATGGAACACAGGTAGTGGGGTTGGCAGTGATGGAACACAGGTAGTGGGGTTGGCAGTGATGGAACGCAGGTAGTGGGGTTGGCAGTGATGGAACACAGGTAGAGGGGTTGGCAGTGATGGAACACAGGTAGTGGGGTTGACAGTGATGGAACACAGGTAGTGGGGTTGACAGTGATGGAACACAGGTAGTGGGGTTGACAGTGATGGAACACAGGTAGTGGGGTTGGCAGTGATGGAACACAGGTAGTGGGGTTGACAGTGATGGAACACAGGTAGTGGGGTTGGCAGTGATGGAACACAGGTAGAGGGGTTGACAGTGATGGAACACAGGTAGTGGGGTTGACAGTGATGGAACACAGGTAGTGGGGTTGGCAGTGATGGAACACAGGTAGTGGGGTTGGCAGTGATGGAACACAGGTAGTGGGGTTGACAGTGATGGAACACAGGTAGTGGGGTTGACAGTGATGGAACACAGGTATGTGGGTTGACAGTGATGGAACACAGGTAGTGGGGTTGGCAGTGATGGAACACAGGTAGTGGGTTGGCAGTGATGGAACACAGGTAGTGGAGTTGACAGTGATGGAACACAGGTAGTGGGGTTGACAGTGATGGAACACAGGTAGTGGGGTTGGCAGTGATGGAACACAGGTAGTGGGGTTTGGCAGTGATGGAACACAGGTAGTGGGGTTGGCAGTGATGGAACACAGGTAGTGGGGTGGCAGTGATGGAACACAGGTAGTGGGGTTGGCAGTGATGGAACACAGGTAGTGGGGTTGGCAGTGATGGAACACAGGTAGTGGGGGTTGGCGTGATGGAACACAGGTAGAGGGGTTGGCAGTGATGGAACACAGGTAGTGGGGGTTGGCAGTGATGGAACACAGGTAGGGGGGTTGGCAGTGATGGAACACAGGTAGTGGGGTTGCAGTGATGGAACACAGGTAGTGGGGTTGACAGTGATGGAACACAGGTAGTGGGGTTGACAGTGATGGAACACAGGTAGTGGGGTTGGCAGTGATGGAACACAGGTAGTGGGGTTGACAGTGATGGAACACAGGTAGTTGGGGTTGGCAGTGATGGAACACAGGTAGAGGGGTTGACAGTGATGGAACACAGGTAGTGGGGTTGACAGTGATGGAACACAGGTAGTGGGGTTGGCAGTGATGGAAACACAGGTAGTGGGGTTGGCAGTGATGGAACACAGGTAGTGGGGTTGACAGTGATGGAACACAGGTAGTGGGGTTGACAGTGATGGAACACAGGTAGTGGGGTTGGCAGTGATGGAACACAGGTAGTGGGGTTGACAGTGATGGAACACAGGTAGTGGGGTTGGCAGTGATGGAACACAGGTAGATGGGGTTGACAGTGATGGAACACAGGTAGTGGGGTTGACAGTGATGGAACACAGGTAGTGGGGTTGGCAGTGATGGAACACAGGTAGTGGGGTTGGCAGTGATGGAACACAGGTAGTGGGGTTGACAGTGATGGAACACAGGTAGTGGGGTTGACAGTGATGGAACACAGGTAGTGGGGTTGACAGTGATGAACACAGGTAGTGGGGTTGGCAGTGATGGAACACAGGTAGTGGGGTTGGCAGTGATGAACACAGGTAGTGGGAGTTGACAGTGATGGAACACAGGTAGTGGGGTTGACAGTGATGGAACACAGGTAGTGGGGTTGCAGTGATGGAACACAGGTAGTGGGGTTGGCAGTGATGGAACACAGGTAGTGGGGTTGGCAGTGATGGAACACAGGTAGTGGGGTTGGCAGTGATGGAACACAGGTAGTGGGGTTGCAGTGATGGAACACAGGTAGTGGGGTTGGCAGTGATGGAACACAGGTAGTGGGGTTGGCAGTGATGGAACCAGGTAGAGGGGTTGGCAGTGATGGAACACAGGTAGTGGGGTTGACAGTGATGGAACACAGGTATGGGGTTGACAGTGATGGAACACAGGTAGTGGGGTTGGCAGTGATGGAACACAGGTAGTGGGGTTGGCAGTGATGGAACACAGGTAGTGGGGTTGGCAGTGATGGAACACAGGTAGTGGGGTTGCAGTGATGGAACACAGGTAGAGGGGTTGCAGTGATGGAACACAGGTAGTGGGGTTGACAGTGATGGAACACAGGTAGTGGGGTTGCAGTGATGGAACACAGGTAGTGGGGTTGACAGTGATGGAACACAGGTAGTGGGGTTGGCAGTGATGAACACAGGTAGTGGGGTTGACAGTGATGGAACACAGGTAGTGGGGTTGGCAGTGATGGAACACAGGTAGAGGGTTGACAGTGATGGAACACAGGTAGTGGGGTTGACAGTGATGGAACACAGGTAGTGGGGTTGGCAGTGATGGAACACAGGTAGTGGGGTTGGCAGTGATGGAACATAGGTAGTGGGGTTGACAGTGATGGAACACAGGTAGTGGGGTTGACAGTGATGGAACACAGGTAGTGGGGTTGACAGTGATGGAACACAGGTAGTGGGGTTGCAGTGATGGAACACAGGTAGTGGGGTTGGCAGTGATGGAACAAGGTAGTGGGTTGACAGTGATGGAACACAGGTAGTGGGGTTGACAGTGATGGAACACAGGTAGTGGGGTTGGCAGTGATGGAACACAGGTAGTGGGGTTGGCAGTGATGGAACACAGGTAGTGGGGTTGGCAGTGATGGAACACAGGTAGTGGGGTTGCAGTGATGGAACACAGGTAGTGGGGTTGGCAGTGATGGAACACAGTAGTGGGGTTGGCAGTGATGGAACACAGGTAGAGGGGTTGGCAGTGATGGAACACAGGTAGTGGGGTTGACAGTGATGGAACACAGGTAGTGGGGTTGTCAGTGATGGAACACAGGTAGTGGGGTTGGCAGTGATGGAACGTGAGGGAGTGTCACTGTAACAGACACTAACTGGCACTAATGATACGTCCATCACAGGAAGCACCGTGTCACCACTAACACACACAGCATGTGTTCACTTACAACACACACAGTGTGTTACTTACAACACACACCAGGCATGTGTTCACGTTACAACACACACACAGCATGTGTTCACTTACAACACACACACAGCATGTGTTCACTTACAACACACACACAGCATGTGTTCACTTACAACACACACACAGCATGTGTTCACTTACAACACACACACAGCATGTGTTCACTTACAACACACACATGTGTTCACTTACAACACACACATGTGTTCACTTACAACACACACATGTGTTCACTTACAACACACACATGTGTTCACTTACAACACACACATGTGTTCACTTACAACACACACATGTGTTCACTTACAACACACACATGTGTTCACTTACAACACACACACAGCATGTGTTCACTTACAACACACACATGTGTTCACTTACAACACACACATGTGTTCACTTACAACACACACATGTGTTCACTTACAACACACACACAGCATGTGTTCACTTACAACACACACATGTGTTCACTTACAACACACACACAGCATGTGTTCACTTACAACACACACACAGCATGTGTTCACTTACAACACACACACAGCATGTGTTCACTTACAACACACACACAGCATGTGTTCACTTACAACACACACACAGCATGTGTTCACTTACAACACACACATGTGTTCACTTACAACACACACACAGCATGTGTTCACTTACAACACACACATGTGTTCAGTTACAACACACACACAGCATGTGTTCACTTACAACACACACAGCATGTGTTCACTTACAACACACACACAGCATGTGTTCACTTACAACACACACACAGCATGTGTTCACTTACAACACACACACAGCATGTGTTCACTTACAACACACACACAGCATGTGTTCACTTACAACACACACAGCATGTGTTCACTTACAACACACACACAGCATGTGTTCACTTACAACACACACACAGCATGTGTTCACTTACAACACACACACAGCATGTGTTCACTTACAACGCACACACAGCATGTGTTCACTTACAACGCACACACAGCATGTGTTCACTTACAACACACACATGTGTTCACTTACAACACACACACAGCATGTGTTCACTTACAACACACACACAGCATGTGTTCACTTACAACACACACATGTGTTCACTTACAACACACACACAGCATGTGTTCACTTACAACACACACACAGCATGTGTTCACTTACAACACACACATGTTTCACTTACAACACACACACACATGTGTTCACTTACAACACACACACAGCATGTGTTCACTTACAACACACACACAGCATGTGTTCACTTACAACACACACACACACGTGTTCACTTACAACACACACATGTGTTCACTTACAACACACACACAGCATGTGTTCACTTACAACACACACACAGCATGTGTTCACTTACAACACACACACAGCATGTGTTCACTTACAACACACACACAGCATGTGTTCACTTACAACACACACACAGCATGTGTTCACTTACAACACACACACAGGATGTGTTCACTTACAACACACACAGCATGTGTTCACTTGCAACACACACACACACACACACAACACACACACACATGTTTAGTTACGACTCACACACACACATGTGTTCACTTACAACACACACACACACAACATGTGTTCACTTACAACACACACACACACACACACACACACACACACACACACACACACACACACACACACACACACGCACACAGCATGCGTTCACTTGCAAAACACAGACATACACACACTAGCTGTGCTATTACTCAAGCATTCACTGGAGTCACAACGACAAGGCAATAAGATGTAGTTAAGATGGATCAGAGTGAGGGGAGGATAGCTCTGGTGCACGGAATCAAGAGCCCTTCTCCAGCATCAAGGCCAGTTTGTGGTAGCAACAGTGTGTACGAGAAACACTGAGACACAGACTAGAGATAAATGGTATAAAATACCGACACGCAGGAAAAATACACAGAATATACTGCATTTGTGCTCATTTTTTTAATAGACTAAATTTAACTACCCTAGTAAAAGATTTTATTAACCTAGACTTCCTTCTAACTTTTTTTTTTTTTTGTAAATGCTCAATACACGTGAAGACAGTTCAGAATAAATCAGAGACGGAAGAAAAGGGAAGAAAAACTGCTTATAAAGAGAGAGTAAGCGGTGAGATAATGGCACACACACCCTTCCACCAGCTTACATTGCACAAATTTTTAATGGGCCATATATCGATTTGTGTTACCATTGGCTGCGTCCCTCCCGTGTTGATGCTTGGCCAGGTGTGTCCACTCAAACTCTGCTGCTGCAGCTGTGTATGTATCCTAGGCGTTTGGGTGTGTGTGTACGTGGGACCTACGTGTTTGGATGATTTTGCGTGTGTCTTGCGTGCGCTTGTGGCCTCATAAGTATAGGATGTAACAAGTATAGGATGTAATAAGATGTATGCTTCAGTTTTTATGTGAAAGTCGTATCAAAGATGTCACATGAAATATTATTTATATTGAGAGAGAGAGAGAGAGGGAGGAGAAATTGCACCAGTCAACTATAGTGATAATATAGCATTTATTGTGGTGGAGACGGAAAAAAAAAAAAAAAAAAAAATAGAGAAGCTAGATACAGCGATTGATAAACAAGGTGGAGGCTCGACCGTTCGTCATTGTAGGAGTGCCAGCAGTCACCGGCTCTTCAACACGCAAGTTATACTTTTGTATCAATCAAATCACATATTACTCGGGTAGATAATTTCCAGTAGATCCTTCATGTGTTAGCTCAAATCACCGACCAGTATGGTTTAAATAATGACCCACTGATCAGATCAGATAGACTGGTCCGAACCCTTGACTGGTCCGAAACCCTTGACTGGTCCGAACCTTGACTGGTCCGAACCTTGACTGGTCCGAACCCTTGACTGGTCCGAACCCTGGACTGGTTTCAAACGGTTTCGTTGTGCACCACCTAGCAGGTTATTAATAGAATATTCAAGAGGTTGCTAGTAGAATTGCAGTAAATCACCATTCAAATCATTATGAAGCTGTGTGTAGTCTGTGGTCAGTCAAACAAACGGGCTTCCACATGCATAAATTGTCATTTCTGGGGAAAATTGGTGTCACGCCCCTTGTGCAGATATCCAAGAACTAGCTACAAGCAGTATTAAAACAGGGAAGTGTTTTTGGGTATGCCCAAATGAGAAAAATCTGTGGACTAAAATCACAAGGGTATTAAAAGAGGTCAACATCAAAGCTGCTTTCATAGAAAACCTGGAAGCTTTCTACAACAGATGGGAAATAAAAAGCCCGGGGCTAAATGGTACTGCCCTTGATATGGCCATGTAGTCAGAAACTGTAAGGCTGGAATGATGTCCTGGTAGTCAGTAAATGGGGGGCTGATAGTGCTGTCCGGGGAGACAGTAATGGGGAGCTGGAGGTGCGTCCTGGGAGACAGTAATGGTGAAGCTGGAGGTGCTGTCCTGGGAGACGGGAAATGGTGAAGCTGAGATGCTGTCCGGGGGAGACAGTAATGGGGAAGCTGGGATGCTGCCCTGGGAGACAGTAATGGTGAAGCTGGAGATTTTGTCCAGGTAGTGGGGATTATACGCAGGAAGGAATACATATTGAATGACCGCATAGGGGACAGGAGCATAGTAGGGAAACAAGTGTAGTCAAGATAAGATAAAACCAATATTGCAAACTAGAAATACCGCAGGAAATAGCAAACAAGAGGACTCCACTAGCAATAGTGAGGATATATTACCAAAAACAAAGGGTGGGAGCTCCATTGTTGGTGCTAGGGAGGATAGAAGTAAGACAGGGAAAACATGCACCAACGGGGAATACAGTCACAAAAACCCCAAGGCAAAGGGAAAACCCAACCCTGTGCACAAAACTATGCACTCGGATTGCGGGCATGGGAAATCTGGAAAAACAGATGGGACGTGCAACTATGACCACCCTAGGAAATGCCATGCCCATATGACAACAGGAAAATGCAAACTCCCTTCCTGTAAGCTTTTTCACCTGAACTGTGTACCTCTTCAGTACAGGAAAGACTGTGCTATAAACTTAAATTGCCAGGCATACCATCTAAAGGGGACAAAAAGATACAAAACATCCAGGCCATGGGAAAACCTGGGTAGCCACAGCCACTCAAGAGGGAGAGGTTTTTTAGTGCCAGGAAGGAAAAAAACTGGCAGGAAATTGGCAGAAATCGTACCCCAAAATCCAGTCATTCCTGGAGTGGAACCACAGTCGATGGCCTCCACTCCAAACCAACAGATACAGATACTAATGCCGGAAAAAAATCCCCCCCCCAGTACAACAATACCACCAGTCGATAACATTCTTCTTTGCAAATATACAGGGTCTAAAGCCAGCAACAAACAAAAAAATACCTTTCATCCGGGGACTGCTTGCAGGGGCAAAGGCAATGTTCGGGCTTTCCATGAGACCCACATAAAGGATCACTTGGACAACGAAATATGGATCCCAGGTACAACCTATACAGATGGACAGAGTGAACAGGCAAAAGGGGGGGGGTTTGGGCCTGTACATTGCAGAGTCACTTGTTTGCACAGAACTGCTAATGCCTCAAAATGATGTAGTGGAAGTTTTAGCAGTAAAGGTGGGAGAACCAAAACCTAGTCATTGTGATAGTCTACAAGCCTCCGGATGCAACATCCCAGAAATTTCCCAGGAACAGCTGTTAAAAATTGACCACTGTCTGGAAAACCTTCCAGCTCCTGCACCCAACATCTTGCTCCTGGGGGATTTCAACTTAAGGCACCTAAAATGGAGGAATATAGCAAAAAATATTGTTGCAGTAATAACACCAGGAGGCAGCTCTGATGA
>NC_069484.1:14767796-14837796 GCF_026875155.1 Cherax quadricarinatus
GGGTATGCAGGGGGGGGGGGCTTAAAAATCAAAAGATGCCGCAAAATCAAAGAAATAGATTTTAATATGATTTTCAGTGTGAAAAATATCTTAAAATATATTTTGTGGTCACTGGTCAGTAACGATAATTAGTTATTAATTGAAAAAAAGGCATTTGCATATTTTTTTTTTACCTTCGCTCCGTGACTGCCGTTGTTTCCTGTCTTAATGGTGAGATGTTCACTCACAGGTCCATTGTTTACTGTCTTAATGGTGAGATGTTCACTCACAGGTCCATTGTTTTTCTGTCTTAATGGTGAGATGTTCACTCACAGGTCCATTGTTTACTGTCTTAATGGTGAGATGTTCACTCACAGGTCCATTGTTTACTGTCTTAATGGTGAGATGTTCACTCACAGGTCCATTGTTTACTGTCTTAATGGTGAGATGTTCACTCACAGGGTCCATTGTTTACTGTTCTTAATGGTTAGATGTTCACTCACAGGACCATTGTTTACTGTCTTAAAAGGTGGATGTTCACTCACAGGTCCATTGTTTACTGTCTTAATGGTGAGATGTTCACTCAAAGGTCCATTGTTTACTGTCTTAATGGTGAGATGTTCACTCACAGAACCATTGTTTCCTGTCTTAATGGTGAGATGTTCACTCACAGGTCCATTGTTTACTGTCTTAATGGTGAGATGTTCACTCACAGGTCCATTGTTTACTGTCTTAATGGTGAGATGTTCACTCACAGGACCATTGTTTCCTGTCTTAATGGTGAGATGTTCACTCACAGGTCCATTGTTTACTGTATTAATGGTGAGATGTTCACTCACAGGTCCATTGTTTACTGTATTAATGTTGAGATGTTCACTCACAGGTCCATTGTTTACTGTCTTAATGGTGAGATGTTCACTCACAGGACCATTGTTTCCTGTCTTAATGGTGAGATGTTTTACTCACAGGTCCCTGTTTACTGGGAATAATGTTGAGATGTTCACTCACAGGTCCATTGTTTACTGTATTAATGGTGAGATGTTCACTCACAGGTCCATTGTTTACTGTCTTAATGGTGAGATGTTCACTCACAGGTCCATTGTTTACTGTATTAATGGTGAGATGTTCACTCACAGGTCCAAATTTTTTACTGTTATTAATGGTGAGATGTTCACTCACAGGGCCATTTTTTACTGTATTAAATGGTGAGATGTTCACTCACAGGTCCATTGTTTACTCTCTTAATGGTGGGATGTTCACTCACAGGTCCATTGTTTACTGTCTTAATGGTGGGATGTTCACTCACAGGTCCATTGTTTACTGTCTTAATGGTGAGATGTTCACTCACAGGACCATTGTTTACTCTCTTAATGGTGGGATGTTCACTCACAGGTCCATTGTTTACTGTCTTAATGGTGAGATGTTCACTCACAGGACCGTTGTTTACTCTCTTAATGGTGGGATGTTCACTCACAGGACCATTGTTTTCTGTCCCTTTAAAGGTGAAGATGTTCACTCACAAGACCATTGTTTACTGTCTTAATGGTGAGATGTTCACTCACAGGACCATTGTTTACTCTCTTAATGGGATGTTCACTCACAGGACCATTGTTTACTGTCTTAATGGTGAGATGTTCACTCACAAGACCATTGTTTACTGTCTTAATGGTGAGATGTTCACTCACAGGACCATTGTTTACTGTCTTAATGGTGGGATGTTCACTCACAGGACCATTGTTTACTGTATTAATGGTGGGATGTTCACTCACAGGTCCATTGTTTACTGTCCTAATGGTGAGACGTTCACTCACAGGACCATTGTTTACTGTCTTAATGGTGAGATGTTCACTCACAGGACCATTGTTTACTGTCTTAATGGTGGGATGTTCACTCACAGGTCCATTGTTTACTCTCTTAATGGTGAGATGTTCACTCACAGGACCATTGTTTGCTCTCTTAATGGTGGGATGTTCACTCGCATGACCATTGTTTACTGTCCTAATGGTGAGATGTTCACTCACAGGCCCATTGTTTACTGTCTTAATGGTGGGATGTTCACTTACAGGACCATTGTTTACTGTCTTAATGGTGAGATGTTCACTCACAGGTCCATTGTTTACTGTATTAATGGTGGGATGGTCACTCACAGGACCATTGTTTACTGTCTTAATGGTGGGATGTTCACTCACAGGTCCATTGTTTACTGTATTAATGGTGGGAAGTTCACTCACAGGTCCATTGTTTACTGTCTTAATGGTGGGATGTTCACTCACAGGTCCATTGTTTACTGTCTTAATGGTGGGATGTTCACTCACAGGTCCATTGTTTACTGTATTAATGGTGGGATGTTCACTCACAGGTCCATTGTATTACTGTGTTAAATGGTGGGATGTTCACTCACAGGCCCATTGTTTACTGTCTTAATGGTGGGATGTTCACTCACAGGTCCATTGTTTACTGTATTAATGGTGGATTTGGGCACTCACAGACCATTGTTTCCTTTTCTTAATGGTGAAAATGTTCACCACAGGACCATTGTTTATTGTCTTAATGGTGGGATGTTCACTCACAGGACCATTGTTTACTGTCTTAATGGTGAGATGTTCACTCACAGGCCCATTGTTTACTGTATTAATGGTGGGATGTTCACTCACAGGTCCATTGTTTACTGCCTTAATGGTGGGATGTTCACTTACAGGTCCATTGTTTACTGCCTTAATGGTGGGATGTTCACTCATAGGTCCATTGTTTACTGTCTTAATGGTGGGATGTTCACTCACAGGACCATTGTTTACTGTCTTAATGGTGAGATGTTCACTCACAGGACCATTGTTTACTGTCTTAATGGTGGGATGTTCACTCACAGGACCATTGTTTACTGTCTTAATGGTGGGATGGTCACTCACAGGACCATTGTTTACTGTCTTAATGGTGGGTATGGTCACTCACAGGACCATTGTTTTCTGTCTTTAAAGGGGGGATGGTCACTCACAGGACCATTGTTTACTGTCTTAATGGTGGGATGGTCACTCACAGGACCATTGTTTACTGTCTTAATGGTGGGATGGTCACTCACAGGACCATTGTTTACTTTCTTAATGGTGGGATGGTCATTCACAGGACCGTTGTTTACTGTCTTAATGGTGGGATGGTCACTCACAGGACCATTGTTTACTGTCTTAATGGTGGGATGGTCACTCACAGGACCATTGTTTACTGTCTTAATGGTGAGATGTTCACTCACAGGACCATTGTTTACTGTCTTAATGGTGGGATGTTCACTCACAGGACCATTGTTTACTCTCTTAATGGTGGGATGGTCACTCACAGGACCATTGTTTACTCTCTTAATGGTGGGATGGTCACTCACAGGACCATTGTTTACTCTCTTAATGGTGGGATGGTCACTCACAGGAGTGACACTGACCATTAAACTCGCCCCTCGGGACGAGACAGTTTGAGACGTGTAGATAGATGGTTCAGAGAACCTACACGTTGATAAATTAGACACATGTGCAACACTGGGGGTATCTTTAGTGTGGAAACGTTTCATCACACAGTGTCTTCATCAGTCCAGTACAAAGAAGAATGATGAAGATCAGAAGGAGTTTGAGGTAATCAGTCCCTCAACATGGAGTGGATGTAATCAGTCTATCAATCTTGATAAGAATACAGCATATACTGTATTCTTACCAAGACTGGTGGACTATTTACATCGACTCTAGGGACAAAGTGATTGTATTGGGCTAATGAAGCTAATATGTGGTTTCCACAATAAAAATTATCATGTTGAGACGTTTTTATAGTCAGAGACTCCCTTAAAGTGTCTTGATGTTCGTGATGTCACCTACAGACATCCTCGATATAAATCATGTCAGTTGCGGAACTGGGATATATTTAAAGTATGCTGGTCTATTTAAAGGAGGCAGAAGTAATGCAATGCTGAATCTTACTCTCTTCTGGATATGCGAGAAAGATAAGGTTTATTGTTAAAGATCAGAGGAACTAGCCAGCATCCTTACATCAACTAACTAGTCATTTATGTCTGGCTTGCTTGACTTTGCAGATACTTGTTATAAAGATCATGATCAATCTGGTATAGGTCATCAAATAAAGATTGATGACAAGAATGACGCATCAGGAGTAACCCTTGTTGATAGTACGCACATTCCGGCTCCCAGTACCGAGACTAGTGGTGATACCGGAGGTTCTGGTGCTTCAGAAACTGACACTGGTACTAGCCCCGTCACCGGTCCTGATGATGCTAGTCCTGGCGACCCTGACGGTTTTAGGGTTTGTGCAGATGGTCGTACCAGTGAGGCTCGTGTTAGCAGTGGTGCTGGTGATGCTGTCAGTATTGGTTCTGGCTCAGGTACAAATCCATAAATTACACCACTTGGGAACTCGGAGCCACGAAACCACAGCCACTGAAAACCTGCAATGTGCAAATACGGACCTTAAACACGCAGAGAACTACAATAAAAAACATCCCAAAATATTTTTCGAAATCTTCTGAAAAAAAAGACAGTGCCCCCCTAAAGACCCTGAAACCCAAGCTGTTTCACCCCCAAAAGTGGGGCAAAAGTTCGAAAATGGGGGGTTTTATTAAGGGTTGATTTAACCCTGCCCCTGTTTTTCCAAAAGGGGTAGAGGCGTATAAAAGCCTCGTGAACGCCTTTTAAAACATGAAAAAATTTTTAATAAAGAATATGAGGCACAATTATTCCCCAGGGGGAAGAGAAACCACGACGTTTCGTCGGGCCCTTGGCCCATTTAAAAATTGTCACATTTTGTTGGACATTGAAAAAGGGGCCCAAAGAGGACCGAAACTTTCATCGTAAACTTTTCATTTGTACTTTTGGGGGTTAAATTTGTGTAAATTAATTAATTAAAACCCGCAGGGGTTTTTTAGTGGGAGGCAGAAGAAAAAAGGGTGGCAAGAAATGTTAAGAATATATAATTACGAACTAGGATTTTGGGAAACAGAGTCATTTTGGGGAGCGCATAGAGCTCCCGGGTTTCTAAGTGCAACAACAGATCCTCCATAGCGACTAGCAAAAGTTCATCTTTTGTGTTTGCAAACGTTTCAAGGTCTAACTCGTTAAAAAAAAATTGAAAAGACTTCATCAAGGGTTGTCTCCCCGGGGTTTAGGGTTTTCGTCACTGTGAATGAATGTATATATCAAGCAACGTGTTGTCCACAAATGTGGGTCCTTCACAGCTTGACAAACTTAAAATTTCTTCAACTTTCAGAAAAACGATTCTCAATATTAATTAACATACAAATTTTCTTCTGACTTTATTATCAAACAAAGAATTTGCATAATGCTCGTTTCAGCATCACCAGTAAAAACACTGCACTTTAAAACAGAGATGATGCTGCAAAACTGACTTAACACAGAGATGTAGCTGCAAAACTGCACTTAACACAGAGATGATAGCTGCAAACACTGCACTTAACACAGAGATGATAGCTGCAAACACTACACTTAACACAGAGATGATTAAAGCTGCAAACACTACACTTAACACAGAGATGATAGCTGCAAACACTGCACTTAACACAGAGATGATAGCTGCAAACACTACACTTAACACAGAGATGATAGCTGCAAACACTACACTTAACACAGAGTAAATAGCTGCAAACACTGCACTTAACACAGAGATGATAAATGCAAACACTGCACTTAACACAGAGATGATAGCTGCAGACACTACACTTAACACAGAGATGATAGCTGCAAACACTACACTTAACACAGATGATAGCTGCAAACACTACACTTAACACAGAGATGATAGCTGTAAACACTGCACTTAACCAGAGATTTATAGCTGCAAACACTACACTTAACACGAGATGATAGCTGCAAACAACTACACTTAACACAGAGATGATAGCTGCAAACACTGCATTTAAACCCAAAAGAGATGATAGCTGCAAACACCACTTAACACAGAGATGATAGCTGCAAACACTGCACTTAACACAGAGAGATAGCTGCAAACACTCACTTTAACACAGAGATGATAGCTGAAAAACACTACACTTAACACAGAGATGATAGCTGCAAACACGCACTTAACACAGAGTGATAAATGCAAACACTGCATTAAACAGAGATGATAGCTGCAGACACTACACTTAACACAGAGATGATAGCTGCAAACACTACACTTAACACAGATGATAGCTGCAAACACTACACTTAACACAGAGATGATAGCTGTAAACACTGCACTTAACACAGAGATTATAGCTGCAAACACTACACTTAACACAGAGATGATAGCTGCAAACACTACACTTAACACAGAGATGATAGCTGCAAACACTACATTTAACACAGAGATGATAGCTGCAAACACTACACTTAACACAAGAGATGATGCTGCAAACACTGCATTTAAACCCAAAAGAGATGATAGCTGCAAACACTGCCTTAACACAGAGATGATAGCTGCAAACACTACACTTAACACAGAGATGATAGCTGCAAACACTACACTTAACACAGAGATGATAGCTGCAAACACTGCACTTAACACAGAGATGATAGCTGCAAACACTGCACTTAACACAGAGATGATAGCTGCCATCCTCTCTCTCCACATCAGTGTGGCACCACACTTGCCATCCTCTCTGACTACACCAGTGTGGCACCACACCTGCCATCCTCTCTGACTACACCAGTGTGGCACCACACCTGCCATCCTCTCTGACTACACCAGTGTGGCACCACACCTGCCATCCTCTCTCACTGCACCAGTGGCACCACACCTGCCATCCTCTCTCACTGCACCAGTGTGGCACCACACCTGCCATCCTCTCTCGCCGCACCAGTGTTGCACCATACCTGCCACCTCTCTCACCACACCAGTGTGGCGCCACACCTGCCATTCTCTCTCACTGCACCAGTGTGGCACCACACCTGCCATCCTCTCTCGCCGCACCAGTGTGGCACCACACCTGCCATCCTCTCTCGCCGCACCAGTGTTGCACCAATACCTGCCATCCTCTCACCACACCAGTGTGGCGCCACACCTGCCATCCCTCTCACTGCATCAGTGTGGCACCACACCTGCATCAGTATGGCACCTTGCATTCTCTCTCACTGACCAGTGTCGCACCACACCTGCCATCCTCTCACCCCACCAGCGTGGTCCACACCTGCCCTCCTCTCACCACACCAGTGTGGTGCCAACACCTGCCATTCTCTCTCACCACACCAGTGTGGCGTCACACCTGCCACCTCTCTCGCCGCCAGTATGGCGCTACACCTGCCATCCCTCTTTTCACCGCACCATTTTTGGCACCCACCTGCCATCCTCTTGCCGCACCAGTTTGGCGCCCACACCTCCCACCCCTTCTCTCACCACACCAGTGGGCGCCGCACCCTTTGGGAACCACTGCGACCTAGACTTTACATTTGGCGATGTGAAAGGTTCAGTCTGAGACTACGACCTAACAGAGATTCAGAGTGTGTGCACACGGCCTGGGACAAAGATACAATATCAGTTATTTAAGGACGAATTATATAAATTCAATTTGAACAAGAAACATTGGGACAAAATAAATCGTGACCGGAATGCAATACGCTGGTAAGACTATATAACCACCACGGATTTAAATCAGTTCCTCGGGAAGATAAACTTACTGACACTGAAGTGTATGTCAGACACATCCGTCGTCTTCCCCGGCAGAGGTGAAGACAACGGATAACACATCTCAAAGGCAGCAGACTTTCTGAAGCAGGAATACCTGGTTAAGGAAACGAAGATCATCGAACATAAACTGATGGCATCATATAGAATACAGGAGAGAGAGAGAGAGAGAGAGAGGAAACAAAGAGTTATAAATTATATCAGAAGAAATCCAAAATATTTCTTATGCAAAATCTGGAGCGAAGACTTCCTTCCGTATATCGAAGGAAGATAGATGACAAGGAAATGCATGAAATACTGAAGCCACAGTATGACTGTGGTCAGTGAACCGCTTATCGTCCTTTAGATTTGGAGACGTTAACGATTTTTTTATAAGTGAGATTCAAAACACCACCGACATCTACACAGTCTGACTTAAGAAATCGTAATGACACGATTGCAAATAAACCATACCCCCGGCCGGGATTGAACCCGCGGTCATAGAGTCTCAAAACTCCAGCCCGTCGCGCTAACCACTAGACCAGCTAGCCACAATAAGATTCATCCAACTAGGTATATTTCTACACCATAGGAAGGTTAGCACAGGCACCTCTGTGACCACAGATGCAAGTTTTTACAGACGAATCTCCAGCTAGCGTGGCCGTGACGAACTCTAGCTCAAGTCCCTTCACTGCCGTCAACATGACTTAAGAAATCGTAATGACACGATTGCAAATAAACCATACCCCCGGCCGGGATTGAACCCGCGGTCATAGAGTCTCAAAACTCCAGCCCGTCGCGCTAACCACTAGACCAGCTAGCCACAATAAGATTCATCCAACTAGGTATATTACTACACCATAGGAAGGTTAGCACAGGCACCTCTGTGACCACAAATGCAAGTTTTTACAGACGAATCTCCAGCTAGCGTGGCCGTGACGAACTCTAGCTCAAGTCCCTTCACTGCCGTCAACAAAAAAAAAACTTGCATTTGTGGTCACAGAGGTGCCTGTGCTAACCTTCCTATGGTGTAGAAATATACCTAGTTGGATGAATCTTATTGTGGCTAGCTGGTCTAGTGGTTAGCGCGACGGGCTGGAGTTTTGAGACTCTATGACCGCGGGTTCAATCCCGGCCGGGGGTATGGTCTACACAGTCTGATGTAACCCTTTCTCCAGTCGAGTCGACTTTGAAGCCATCGGCAGCATGGCGCATTCTGCTCCAGGCTCAAGCTCGATGAATCCCATATTCATCAAAATATATAAGAAATTCCTATCTGAGACCGGTATTCTATGGATAAGGAGCCTGAACACATGTGTCATCCCACAGTCATTTAAAACTACTGGTATTGCCCCACTTCACAAAGGTGGCGGTAAAGTCACCTTTGTGCTAATTGTGCTAACTTCACATATCAAAATCTTTGAAGGAGTCTTGAGAAGCAAGACTGCCAATCACTTGGACAATCACTTGGAATCGTACCAATTGCACAAACCAGTGGAACATAAGTTTAGAACAGGTCGCTTCTGCCTATCACATTTGCTTGCTCATTAAAACATGATCTTGGATGCACAGGAACACAGGCTAAATGCCGATATAAGTGTACACTGATTCTGCAAAAGCCTTCGACATGTGTGACCATGGTGTGATTACGTTTAAAGGATATAATTGGAAAAGTGGGCAGATACATATGTAAATTTAATAGAACCCAGAGAGTAGTAAACAGAGTGAAGTCGGAGATTGCCATAGTGAAAAAACTGTTCCTCAAGGCAAATTACCCTCCCCCACCTCTGTTTATTATTCATATATCTAAGATATATCTTAACACCATAACATCGTTGCTGATGACACCAGAATCTCTATGACAATAGGATGTGTCGAAAACAGCAATTCTTTAGGCGGATATAAAGTCTTTCAGTGGGCCTCAGACAATGTGAGGTTCATTGAGGACAAGTTTCAGTTGCTCCACACTGGAAGAATGGGGAAAATAAAAATAAAACTGTGTACAAAACAAACTCAGACCCTTCAACAGAGCGATAGTTTCATGCGCGAGACTTGGGAGTGATTATGTCAAGATCTCACATTGAAAGATCACAACAGTGTTACTGTTGCTACCGCAAGGTAAATGATAGATTGAATAACTAGAGCTTTCAAGAGATGCAGAGCCAATGACGATACCATTCAAGTCACTTGTTTTCTCCAGACTGGAATACTGCTATACTGACGGCCTCCTTCATGGCAGGCGAGACTGCCGAGCTAGAAGACGCACTGCCCATATACACTCAGCTAAGCATATAAATTACTGGGAACGCTTGTACTCTCTTCGACTGTTTTTCCTTAGAATGTAAGTGAAAAAAGTACATCCTATAGGAGACTGGTCCCAAATCTAAACATTGAAATCACTCTGCATGAGAACCAGAGACTTGGCGGATGGCGCAGAGTACCTCTAATGAAAAGTAGGTACGCGAAGAGTGCACTAGGAGAGAACTCGTTGAGCGTCAGGGGTCCCTGACTTTTCAGCATCCTCCCTCCTTGCATGAGGGAAATTACCAACAAACCTCTGGACAAGTTCTTCAAATCAGTGCCTGACCAGCCGGGCTGTGGTTCATACGTTGGACTGCATGTGGCCAGCAGTAAGAACCTGATTGGTCAGGCTTTGATCCACCAGGATGTCTGGTGTAGTACCAGGCCCCGGGGGCGTTCACCCCTGGAAACCTCCTTCGTGTAATCATTTAAGATGTCTTGTTGGTGGTAAATGTCTATCGATCTAAGGATATAAAATGTTTTTATTCTCTTCCGTTCTTTCCTCACATCAATCCTGAGCACCACCATCCTTCCGTCCTTTCCTCACATCAATCCTGAGCACCACCATCCTTCCGTCATTTCCTCACATCAGTCCTGAGCACCACCATCCTTCCGTCATTTCCTCACATCAGTCCTGAACACCACCATCCTTCCGTCATTTCCTCACATCAGTCCTGAACACCACCATCCTTCCGTCATTTCCTCACATCAGTCCTGAGCACCACCATCCTTCCGTCACATCAGTCCTGAGCACCGCCATCCTTCCGCCACATCAGTCCTGAGCACCACCATCCTTCCGTCACATCAATCCTGAGCACCACCATCCTTCCTTCCATCTTCCCCTGATTTTATTTGTTACGCAGTGATAATTTCTGTAATGTAACTACCGGCCTAGTACAGGGAACAAATTATGGATACATAGATTAATAATATACTCGTGGCGAAACACAAAACCTTTAAGGGTCTATACACAGGTAATCAGGTTTGATAAGAGGACTGGGACGGGGTAGCTTCAATTCCTTGGATCAAGAGCCCTTCACCGGCATCAAGGCCGCCTCCCCTCGAATGATATAAACTGGTTGAACAAGATTTACAAGTCTTAAAGTATTAGTCAATTTCTCTAATGTGGGTAATATAAGTTATGTTAGCAGATAACGTCAGTTATAACTTCAGCTGCTCGGCCGTGTTATGTGATATAATTTATACTGTATAAATAATAATTGGGTTTACAGTAAGCATTGTTGTTTGGTGTGCAATTTAATAGAAATTGGGCATTGGTTCATATTACGAACATAGGTGCACACTATTGGCCCGCACACCTTGCCGTAGCCTGATGACCAATTAGGAACGAACAGAAAGGCAGCAGAGAGAATAAATGAATCCAGGTTTAAATTGAAAATTTAGGAAAAGTTCTGGAACATGTTTGGAACATTAATCTGAACATCCCACGGATGTTCAGATTGATGGAAGCAAAAAGTGGGTAGAGTAGTGTTACATGTCAGAAAATAAAGGCAGCAGAAAGAATAAATGATTGTATTTCTTTCACCAAAATAAGCTAGTATTTACAGTGTATATAGCCTATGTACAGTATTTGCAGCTATGTACGATGAGGCAAAAATACAAGTACAAGACACGGTTTGAACCGTGGCGACCAGCAGAGAAGGTTAAGTCTGCCAAAGCTGCTTCACGAGCCTCCAACGTCACTTCACAGCTCTGGCTGGCTTCCTTATGATTGGCTGGTTGAACCAAGGTACTGGTATAACGATGGGGCCCCTGATCGTTATACTCTTAGCATCTGGTTCACTGGTTGGGAGGCAGCCTATATGGGTATGTGATATATGTAGAATAAAACGTAACATACTCTTAGTATGCCATAGTTTATTTACGTTTGTATGCAAATTCTACAATATTTAATAGATTGTCCATTAAAATAGTTATATGTTGGCCCTTTTTTTGGGGGGGGGGGAGACCAAAAACCTAACCGTACCAAATTAAATCAAATCTACTCTGGTGTTTAACTCAAAATTTAGGTTAGGTTCCGTCCGGGGTTCGGTTCCCGGCGAGGGTGGAAACATTGGGGGTGTTTCCTTACACCGGTTATCTGTGTTCACCCATCAGTAAAATAGGTACCTGGGTGTTAGTGGACTAGTGTGGATAGCATACTGGGACGAAACTGACCTAATTTGCGGGAAATGCTCAGCATAACAAGCGACTTTCTATATAGCAGTATGTTACTGATGTCAACTATGATCTGTATACCTTGTACATGTACTGGTAGTAAATATATTTAATTATTATTATTATTATTATTATTATTATTATATTGTTCTTTAGACTGCCAAAAAAATATTTTCTTCCCATAAGTACAAAATACAACTGTCTCCATTGCACAAGTCTCCTTAATTAATATTAGAGTAATCCACATTTTCTGAAGAGCTAAAATAAATATAAATGGTTATTTTATTAGTATGTTTTCGGAGATGAACAACTAAAAAACTTTTCTTTTGCATTTTTTAAATCTTTCAAATTATTACAGATAAATTTGTATGATTTTGTAAACAAGTTTCGTACACTTTTTTGTTAATTAACGTTCTGTCTTTTCAGGGTGGACTTCAGCATTAGGACGACGGCTCATGAGGAAACTATAGTTTGGGCCCATAACAACCAGTACCGGACTTGACATTACCAGCATTTATTTACCTTAACGTCAGGACTCAGCGCCTACAATTATGAAGTACAGCTCCAGGATTACAAGTCTTCCTCAGAAACAGTTTTATCCACTTGCCATCCTCTCAAGATTAGTCACCTCCTTCCCAGTGAAACCAATTAAATATAGTTACGCAGATATTTGATAGGATAATTTATATTTCGCACCAAAACTAACAAAACCTAGCCTAACATTAATAAAAAAAATACGTAATTTAAAATAACAATGTACTTAAATGCTCTAAGGACTTTCATGATCATATTGTTTTACTGGGCAGGAAGAAAATGGCACAGAGGTGAACCCCCGCCCCTCCCACAAAAAATAGAAGATTGAACATGTGAACCTGTAAACAGAACCGAATTCAGGTCAAGGTCCGTATGTGCTGAGATTTAAAGCTTGCAACACCGCTCGGGCTCTTTATAATGTGTAGGAACAAGTGTGTGAGGAACAGTAGAGGAAAACTCTGAAACAAGAAAAAAAAAGTTAGACAGGAGAGTGTTTTCCCTTTTGTGGCAACGAATAAGAGAGAAGAAGCAATTCTCTTGTCTCCGAGAATGTATCTTCTCATCACCTGGAAGATCTCCTCTACCTTCTCTACACAGGAAAGACACTGTGATATAGTTACGTAACGTTTATATGCAAAATTTTGAATTTTACCCTAAAATTCACAACTTATCCTTGCTGAAGGTACATCAAGAAGAACAACTACAGAGATGTGCATTTCAGTGTATATACACTGAAAGGTGTGTATCTGTCAATGTATATACGCTGAGAAGTGTGCCTCTCTGGGTGTATATACACCAAGAGTTTACTGTATTCCTGCATTAGGTATTAACTATCCTTGTTTGGTGATATACATGTGATCTTAATGACCCTCGTGTAGTGGATAGGTTTTTAACTCTAAAGAAGAAATATATCCTTTATAATTTCTCTAACTTACCTAAAAAATTGCATAACTATTTCACCGTCGTCCTTGGTGGGAGAGAGTAAGTGACGAGTATTTTTCTAGTGCAGTTGATTAGCTAAGTTAAACAGGGTCATAGAGCGCCTGGGGAACAACAGGTAATTATGATCGATCTAGTGAAGGACATCAAAGTGAAAGACGCTAATGAAGCCTTGTGAACGTTAACATATATACATAGTAACGGATTGCACTTTTTTGGAGTGTATATTGTTCAATGAACAGCACTTGGGGAATAGGAGATAACGAAGTTTGATACGAGGAAAAGGAGAGTAGATCAAGATCCCTTCAGCATCAAGCCACCTCCGTCTTAAAGGGACAGTGTGGAGTGATTTTTGTCGGGTGAGAACTGGGTAGTGTATATGTGTAGTGCCTGGTGGGTAGCAGACACACCAGCTATGACTGGTGGGTAGCAGACACACCAGCTATGACTGGTGGGTAGCAGACACACCAGCTATGACTGGTGGGTGGCAGACACACCAGCTATGACTGGTGGGTAGCAGACACACCAGCTATGACTGGTGGGTGGCAGACACACCAGCTATGACTGGTGGGTAGCAGACACACCAGCTATGACTGGTGGGTAGCAGACACACCAGCTATGACTGGTGGGTAGCAGACACACCAGCTATGACTGGTGGGTGGCAGACACACCAGCTATGACTGGTGGGTGGCAGACACACCAGCTATGACTGGTGGGTGGCAGACACGCCAGCTATGACTGGTGGGTGGCAGACACACCAGCTATGACTGGTGGGTGGCAGACACACCAGCTATGACTGGTGGGTGGCAGACACACAAGCTATGACTAGTGGGTAGCAGACACACCAGCTATGACTGGTGGGTAGCAGACACACCAGCTATGACTAGTGGGTGGCAGACACACCAGCTATGACTAGTGGGTAGCAGACACACCAGCTATGACTGATGGGTGGCAGACACACCAGCTATGACTGGTGGGTGGCAGACACACCAGCTATGACTGGTGGGTAGCAGACACACCAGCTATGACTGGTGGGTAGCAGACACACCAGCTATGACTGGTGGGTAGCAGACACACCAGCTATGACTGGTGGGTACCAGACACACCAGCTATGACTGGTGGGTAGCAGACACACCAGCTATGACTGGTGGGTGCCAGACACACCAGCTATGACTGGTGGGTAGCAGACACACCAGCTATGACTGGTGGGTGGCACACACCAGCTATGACTGGTGGGTGCCAGACACACCAGCTATGACTAGTGGGTAGCAGACACACCAGCTATCACTGGTGGGTGGCAGACACACCAGCTATGACTAGTGGGTAGCAGACACACCAGCTATGACTGGTGGGTATGCAGACACACCAGCTATGACTGGTGGGTAGCAGACACACCAGCTATGACTGGTGGGTAGCAGACACACCAGCTATGACTGGTGCGTGGCAGACACACCAGCTATGACAAGTGAGTAGCAGACACACCAGCTATGACTGGTGGGTGGCACACACCAGCTATGACTGGTGGGTAGCAGACACATCAGCTATGACTTATGGGTGGCAGACACACCAGCTATGACTGGTGGGTAGCAGACACACCAGCTATGACTGGTGGGTAGCAGACACACCAGCTATGACTGGTGGGTGGCAGACACACCAGCTATGACTGGTGGGTAGCAGACACATCAGCTATGACTGATGGGTGGCAGACACACCAGCTGTGACTGGTGGGTAGCAGACACACCAGCTATGACTAGTGGGTAGCAGACACACCAGCTATGACTGGTGGGTAGCAGACACACCAGCTATGACTAGTGGGTAGCAGACACACCAGCTATGACTGGTGGGTAGCAGACACCAGCTATGACTAGTGGGTAGCAGACACACCAGCTATGACTGGTGGGTGGCAGACACACCAGCTATGACTGGTAGGTAGCAGACACACCAGCTATGACTGGTGGGTGGCAGACACATCAGCTATGACTGGTGGTAGCAGACACACCAGCAGAGGCGCCGCTGCGCCTCTCCTTCCAAAGTTCCATCAATGAAAGGTACTCCAGCTCCCTAGGTTATAAAGTTCCTTTGATACCGTTAATTATTATTATAATCATAACTTAGCGCTAAACCCACAAGGGTCATACAGCTCTGTTGGTACCGTGAAGGTCCAAGGAATTGGAACAACCCATCATCCTTGTATTAAACATGATTCCCCTAAGCACAGTATGACCCCTACGGGTTTAGCTCTTCCCTCTGAAAACATATGCTTGACACAAGAAGATAAAAGAGCGTTTTAGCAGGCCTACTGGCCTATGCTAAGCAGGTACAACTCTCACCCGCTGATGCACCTGTCTAACCTAGCTACCCAAGGTTCTCAATGACGCTACCTGGCAGTTTGTTCCACTTAGACGATCAACTCCACTAACTCGTAATTTTGGTCACTCTCAGTCCTTGAGAGATAATTATGAGGAATCTTTAAACTCGCAGAGTGTCGAGCAGTGTCTGGGGGAAATAAGGGAATTGGGTTTGATCCAAGGAAAGGGCGTAGATCCTTTCACGGGCATCAACCCCCCCCCCTTCCCTACCCTCAACGACAGAGGTCAATACCTAAATAGGCTTAATGCAGTTCTAGAATCATTTTATCGAAAACCTAAAATAAACATTTGTAAAAAAAAATCAGTATTACAGCATAAACTTAATTTTTAGATTAGGTAAATAGTACAAAAAATAAAAAAATTCACTTGTTTGTACTAGGCTGCTGTGTGCGCAGCAGCACTTGTCTTCCCTCATCTCCTGTGTACCAGTCATTATTAGACTAAAAATCGACTGCTGGCATTTAACCTTAGAACTAAAATATAACTTAGTGTCACTGAATGCTGCTTAAAAATGTTAAATGCTGTTAATAATTTTAGAGTAGAATAACCGAAAGTTTAAATAATTCACAATCATTGTCGTTGGAGTCTGGCTACTCAGCGGCTAGAAGATGTTGTTATATAGCGTAACTTACATCCTCGGGTCAGGCACCTCTAGGGGAAATGCTTAAAAATTGTTCTCATATCTTAAGTCTAGCAAAATCGTTATAAAACTGGAGGTGTAGTATAGCATAACGTTCCTACAAGTGGTAGATCAGCCAGGTTGTGATGGCTAGTAAACCTTCGGGCCACAGGCATCTTCACTCGAACAAGTTAGTGTATCCTCAGGCCGGGTTGTGAGGGTAGACCCCTTGAAACTGGTGACAGGAACGTCAAAAAATAATATTGCTCCGTTGATCGCCATTTAGTTACTCTGTTTTAGGCTTTCGTATTGCACAGTTTGTTAGTCCCCAGTGCAGCCGAGTGTTACAGATCAGTGATGATGACGTGACTATAATATTTTAGAAATATATTGCCTATACCAAACTTAGCTCCTTGCCTCATTTCAGTAGTGCGAAATGAACGTTAGAGGTAAAGTTTAGTTTGTATCCTAGGATGCTACTGTGTGGTGATCCTTGTTCCAAGTGGAGTGGAAACCTGCCCTCACATCTTGTGATGTGATGATGGTCAATATTTTACAGGGTGGATCAGTAAGCCAGCGGAAGGCCTTGGTCAACTGACCTAAAGCTCCACTGAGTAGGTCATCACATGACAAAGACCCGCGTCAGGAAGAGTTTCTCCCATTTCACCTGACAGAAAATACCACCCATAACCTTTAGTTTGTATTGGAGGCCATTCTATAGTGTTCTGTATTCCACGATTGTATGATAGCCTGTGTATATACGCTTGTATGTAACGAAGTCTTGTATTTACTTTGATAAGGAATTCTGTCATAGGATTATCAGTATTTCGTCTAGCGTCTTTGAATCACCTGCTGGCTCCAGGATGGTTATAACAGGGGTTTGTTTTGCATTTGGCAGAGGTTGCTAATATTCTCTTACGTTCTCAGGCATTTATTTTCCTTTAGAATTGCCAGTGTCTGAGCAATTACGGAATTTACCTTCTAAATGCTATTAATCCCACTGGTTCTAATTCTCACAGACTTGATTTAAAATACTCCTCAGAGGAAGGATGATACGCTGTTGATTATTATATAGAAGCGTTAAATACTTCCTCTAACCTCGTCCCCTCACCCTAGCCTAGCCCTCTCTCCAGCCTCGTCCCTCACCCTAGCCTAGCCATCTCTCCAGCCTCGTCCCCTCACCCTAGCCTAGCCCTCTCTCCAGCCTCGTCCCCTCACCCTAGCCTAGCCCTCTCTCCAGCCTCGTCCCTCACCCTAGCCTAGCCATCTCTCCAGCCTCGTCCCTCACCCTAGCCTAGCCATCTCTCCAGCCTCGTCCCTCACCCTAGCCTAGCCATCTCTCCAGCCTCGTCCCCTCACCCTAGCCTAGCCCTCTCTCCCAGCCTCGTCCCCTCACCCTAGCCTAGCCCTCTCTCCAGCCTCGTCCCTCACCCTAGCCTAGCCATCTCTCCAGCCTCGTCCCTCACCCTAGCCTAGCCATCTCTCCAGCCTCGTCCCTCACCCTAGTCTCGTCTCCTTCACCTTGCCTAGCCCTCCAGCCTCGTCCTTCACCCTAGTCTCATCTCCCTGACCTTGCCTAGCCCTCCAGCCTCGTCCCTCACCCTAGCCTAGCCCTCTCTGCAGCTTCGTCCTTCATCCTAGTCTCGTCTCCCTCACCTTGCCTAGCCCTCCAGCCTTGTCCCTCACTCTAGTCTCGTCTCCCTCACCTTGCCTAGCCCTCCAGCCTTGTCCCTCACTCTAGTCTCGTCTCCCTCACCTTGCCTAGCCCTCCAGCCTTGTCCCTCACTCTAGTCTCGTCTCCCTCACCTTGCCTAGCCCTCCAGCCTTGTCCCTCACTCTAGTCTCGTCTCCCTCACCTTGCCTAGCCCTCCAGCCTTGTCCCTCACTCTAGTCTCGTCTCCCTCACCTTGCCTAGCCCTCCAGCCTTGTCCCTCACTCTAGTCTCGTCTCCCTCACCTTGCCTAGCCCTCTAGCCTCGTCCTTCACCCTAGCCTAGCCCTCTCTCCAGCCTCGTCCTTCATCCTAGTCTCGTCTCCCTCACCCTAGTGTATCCCTCACTCACTACCTTCATCCCTACCTCACTTTTAGCCTCCTTCCTTCCCACTCAATCACTTTTTCACTTATCGTCTTGTATTCAGTTTCTCTGCCTCTGCTGATCGTATACGCTGAGACAAGCTGTAGTACTAGTTGATTATTACATTTATGTGGGATCCTAATCCCATAAGGGTCATACAGCGCCTGGGGAATGGGAGGTAATTAGGTTTGATTAGAGGAAGTGGATGGTAACTCTAGTTCCTTAAATCAAGAGCCCTTCACCGGCATCAAAACACCCTTACGGACAACTACTGATCACCCAAGTAGAAGCCACACTGACTCTTGAGTTGTCCTAGGTTAAGTCTTCATAATTTATCACCACTGTAGTCCTATAGCGATCATGTGCTTAATGTAACCACTGTAGACATACAGTGCATACATACGTACACCAGTATTTAGCCTAAACAAAGCTTATTTTATGTGGGCTGCTTGGTAGCGACCATCCCTGGAGCCACTTTTGGTTATTAGACGAAGAAGACTACCTGGTATGTGACTGGAGTGTTGCCATATTGCGTTCCATGTAGGCTGCCTGGCTTAGGTTCGGAAACTCCTGTTTTACTTCACTTTGGGAACATCTTCAGAGTTTCTGTTGAGATACAAGCCTCTTTTTTTTTTTTATCTCATGGTCCATTTTTTTTATTTTTTCCTAGGTAAGGATATAATTTATGGATTATTGACTTAATTCATGGTGACTTTTTATTAATGTAATATCAAGCTGTTAACATTCTCTCATATATAAAGCGATTCATGCGTATAGTATGAAAATAAGTCATGTTTTTCATGGTTCTCGGTATCTGAGTGGGAAGTAATGGAGGTCGAGCCTTGGCTGGCCTGTGAGTGCTTATAACCACTTGCTGTTCTGAAGAACACACTAAGCTAAGCTGTATTTACGAGTGCGCGTTCTTGTAGGCTCTGATTCATCGTTCTTTGATCAGAGAACTCTAAACTCATAATCCTGACGTCCACAGCAACTCTAACTCGCTTCATAGAGGCACATATAACGCCTCTGAGTAAGTCTCCCCTCCCCCCTATCAAGAAAAGGGAGTAGGTCTGCATTTTGCTAAATGATGTCATATCTCTGATCAAGAATCAAGCAGTCATTCCAGAGTCGGGCCTATACTACGCCACCTAAACTACTGATCTTATTATAGTCATGAGGATGAGCTAGACCTGTATAAGGTCTATTGATCTTGTGTTGAAGTCTTGTCTGGGCAGACTGCAACTCTTCATTAATCTTAACATAGAGACGTTGTCAGTCTCTCATTCTTGGTGTAAGTTTTGTCTTAGTTATATTTCCTTAATGTTAAGTTCAAGCGTAAGTCAGTCGAGTAAGCCATATTATGTAAATATTGTAAAAGTTATTTAATAAAATATTGCTGAAATAAAAATTTATTTTATCCTTATTTTCCTTACTCAGCTCACATGTGAAACAAAACGCTTATTTTACACTGACCCTTGTGGGTTTAGCGCTTATCCTTATTTTAACTTGCCTACCTTGTAAATACGACCATCCAGAAATGACGGGATATCTTCAAGGTATTGTTCACAAACCTCCCTTCAGGGAAGGTTCCTTGATGTTGGTGAGGGGCTCTTGATTTAGGGAATTGGATCTGTGCTCCAGTTCCCCGAATTAAGCCTGAATGCCTTCCACATCCCCCCCCAGGCGCTGTATAATCCTACGGGTTTAGCGCTTCCCCTTGATTATAATAATAATGTTCACAAACCTGTAAATATTTTTACTTAAAATTTCCATGTCATACCCTGACAACCTGTTCTGTATTTCATAGGAGCGCTAAACCCGTAGGGGTCATACGGCTCCTGGGATAATGGAAGGCATTAAGATAGTCATTTTACTAAAAAATATTCACTGCATTGACAAATTTGCCCAATAGACAAGCCGAACTGAATGGTTACTATCCTGGGTGTAAAAAACACCAGCCATTAAATGGTAAAGTAAATCGTGATAAATAAACGTGAATCAAAAATTCACACAATTTTGCTCATAAAATTCACTTTCCACCTTCGTCGTATTCAGAGAACCTTTTATAACGTGTGAATGTTGTCCACAAGTCACAGGACACCTACACATGCCACTCGTTCTTACAACACTACGAGGATACCTCACTCTTCAAGGATATCTAACAACACTACATATTGATGCTGGTGAGAGGCTCTTGATCTAGGGAATTGGATCTGTGCTCCAGTTCCCTGAAATAAGCCTGAATGCCTTCCACATCCCCCCCCCCCCAGTCACTGTATAATTCTCCGGGTTTAGCACTTCCCACTTGATTATAATAATAATGGCAAAGGGAGGCAACCAGATTAATCCAAGGAAAGCGAGAGCAGATCCATTTCCTTGGATCAAGAACCTTCAATAGCATCACGGAAACTTCCTCCATGGGTATTATTTATATATACATTTAAAGAAAAGTCTTAAATATAAAAAGTAGTTTGAATCTTGTCTTTTTGTTTCTATTGCCTAGAATTAGTATATAATATATATATATATATATATATATATATATATATATATATATATATATATATATATATAATATAATATATTATATCTATTGGGATGCAAAATTAATGTGCAAGAGAGGGTATACTATCTCTATTTATTATTTATTAAATAAAGGTGATTGATGACAATTTGAATGAATAGTTTTCAGCCAAAATTTTGGGGTAGAGGAAGAGGCTGTGAACAGCAACCCATAAGACAAGTTGATGTGCGGAAGGTTGTTTTCCCGCGCTAGCATTTAATTGGTAGAAACTCCCTTGTATTCACATTAATTACAGCCAATCACAGGAGGTGTACTGTAGAGTAGCATGTCCTACAAGAGTTGTAACACGGTCCCTGACTTGATGATGACTTATTATAAATATTAGATCCAGCCAATGGTAGCTCTGTTTTACAGTTGTAATTAAGCTCCGCCCACTTGATGACGTCACCTTGGTTGCTCAGCAGAGTAACCCATCTTATGACATGCTGTTTGATCTCTGCTCCACAACACCAAAAATTGTGCATTCCTTGAGATTTTCTTAAGAGACACCAAAATTTATTATATAAATAAATATTGATATAGCTCACATATAAAATAAGCTATAAAATACAAAGTATATATTATAATTCTATTTTAATATATATACGTTACGTAATTATATTCATGGGGAGCGCTAAACCCGTAGGATTATACAGTGCCTGTGGGGGATGGAAGGCATCCATACTAATTCAGGGAACTGAATTGAGTCTGAATACAGATCCAATTGCCTAGATCAAGAGCCCCTCACCAGCATCAAGGAATCTCCCTTGAGGGGTATATATATATATATATATATATATATATATTATATATTATATATATATATATATATATATATATATATATATATATAATATATATATATATATATTAATGGTATATTTGAGCGCTAAACCTTTATGAATGAATCATGCAGCATATTGGCATATGTAGGCAATCAGATTAGATCAAAGGAAAGAGAGAGCAGATCCAATTCCTTGGACGAAAAACATTCATTCACTAGAAAGAAACTTTCTTCATGGAGGAGTTAAAGTTGCTTTCCCGCACTCGCATTTCATTGGTAGAAACTCTGTGTATTTACATCCATTATAGCCAACCACAGGAGGTGTACTATTGGGCAGTATTCCCTAATAGGCTTGTAAGGTTCTCCCTCATTTGTTGCCTGAGTGTAAACATCAGATCCAACCAATGGGAGCTCAGTATTCAGCAGTTGCCTTGTTTCAGAGCCCCGCCTCTTTGATGACGTCATGTTGGATGTTCATCACAGCAACCCATCTTATGACTTGCTGATTGAACTCTGCTCCATCGCACAAAAAGATGATATATATTTAGCATCAATATCATTCTCAATAAAAGATCGATCAGCTTATTGTTCTTATAGTGTGCTCACTTGAATATAATATATATTTATGCTCAGTAAACGTATATATAAATACAAAATTTATTAAGAAAAATCTAGATATTAAAAAATATTCCAAATATCTGGTTTATTTGCATTATTGTTAGTTATCAAGGCTTTAGTCATCATTTATAATAATAATATATTAATAATAATATGATTATTATTACTATAATTATTATTAATGTTTTATTATTATTATATTCATGGTGTAGCACTAAAGCGATAAGAGTCATACAGAGCTTAATGGAATTTGAGGCATTTTAGGTAGATCCAAGTGGTAGGCAGGCCGAATTCCATGGATCGAGAGCCACTTTCAGCATCAAAGCACGTCCCTTGACGATTTATGTATAAATTTATATACACAAGCACAATATATATATATTATATATATATATATATATATATATATATATATATATATATATATATTATATATATTATATACTCATTATATCTATTGGGATGCAAAATTAATATGCAAGAGAGGGTCTACTAACTATTAATTAAGTAAATGATAATTTGAATGGTTTTCAAGCAAAATTTTGGGGTAGAGGAAGAGGCTGTGAACAGCAACCCATAAGACAAGATGATGTGCGGAAGGTTGTTTTCCCGCGCTAGCATTTAATTGGTAGAAACTCCCTTGTATTTACATTAATTACAGCCAATCACAGGAGGTGTACTGTAGAGTAGCATGTCCTACAAGAGTTGTAACACGGTCCCTGACTTGATGATGACTTATTATAAATATTAGATCCAGCCAATGGTAGCTCTATTTTACAGTTGTAATTAAGCTCCGCCCACTTGATGACGTCACCTTTGTTGATCAGCAGAGTAACCCATCTTATGACATGCTATTTGATCTCTGCTCCACAACACCAAAAATTGTGCATTCCTTGAGGTTTTCTTAAGTGACGTCAATTTATTTTATAGATATAATGCGAATAAGTAAACCTGTAAGTCTGGCTTAAATAGCAACGCTCTTCTTTCCGAATAAGGCAAACGAAAACTTATGTATGCGATAATTTCGGAAAAATCATTCTGAACCTAATGGATAAATATATTTCATTGTGTTTGTTTATTATTAAATTATTGTAAACTTACCTAAAATATATTTAGTTGGATTAAGCTAAATTAAATTGCGTTTGTTATAATAAGGTTAGGTAAGTTTTCTAAGGTTGTTTTGGTATATCAAAATTATTAATTTTTACATTAACAAATTAAAAAATATAATGTATCTTTGAACGTATAAGAGAAAATTTTAGAAGGAAATTAATTTTAAATCATTCACCGGAATTTTCAGTCATTACATTTATGGGGGAAAAGCTCTAAACCCATAGGGGTCATACGGTGCGTCGGGGAATGGAAGATATTCAAGTTTGATTCAAGGAATTAGATTATTATCATCATATTCAATATGAAGCACTAAATCCACTCCTCAAGGAATTGGTACAGTGATCTAATTTTGTAGATCAAGAGCCCATCAGTCAACTGTTGCCTGCCTTACCCCAGTCCAGGAGCTACCGCCCTGCCCCCTGCTGCCATCACTCTCTGATCTTGATCCAAGCAGTTGGAACTGCCCTCTCCTTTAGATTAAATTTTATGCTTCACTTAACTCCAATGCGACGGTCTGGAGTGTTGAGACTCTCCGACCGCGGGTTCTATCCCCACCCGTGGTATAGGTTTTTTTCAACAGACTTAATTAACACTTCCCATGCACGTCAAACATGATTTTTTATTATAATCAAGAGGGAAGCACTTAACCCGTAGGATTATATAGCGCCTGTGGGGGGATGTGGAATGTATTCAGGCTTAATTCAGAGAACTGGAGCACAGATCCAATTCCCTAGATCAAGAGCCCCACACCAGCATCAAGGAACCTGGGCATGTTAAAAATGAAGATTAACATGGACAAATATGACAGATGTATGCGGTTATCAAAACACTGAGGAAACGTTTCGCCCACTAGAGGCCTCCTTATGGGTCTGAAGAAGTCTCAATAAATATCTTCATAATCGTTAACGTATCTCACTTCCCATACATGTACAAAACAGCAGTTGTACCGTACCGTCCCTGCACAAGGCAGGTGAAATTGCTGACCTAGAAAATGTACAGAGAACCTTCACGGCGCGCATAACGGAGATAAAACACCTCAATTACTGGGAGCGCTTGAGGTTCCTAAACCTGTATTCCCTGGAACGCAGGAGGAAGAGATACATGATTATATACACCTGGAAAATCCTAGAGGGACTAGTACCGAACTTGCACACGAAAATCACTCACTACGAAAGCAAAAGACTTGGCAGACGATGCAACATCCCCCCAATGAAAAGCAGGGGTGTCACTAGCACGTTAAGAGACCATACAATAAGTGTCAGGGGCCCGAGACTGTTCAACTGCCTCCCAGCATACATAAGGGGGATTACCAACAGACCCCTGGCAGTCTTCAAGCTGGCACTGGACAAGCACCTAAAGTCAGTTCCTGATCAGCCGGGCTGTGGCTCGTACTTTGGTTTGCGTGCAGCCAGCAGTAACAGCCTGGTTGATCAGGCTCTGATCCACCAGGAGGCCTGGTCACAGACCGGGCCGCGGGGGCGTTGACCCCCGGAACTCTCTCCAGGTAATACTGTGATTATCACTAATTATATTCCTATTTTTTTAGCAAATTCCTGCAAAAAATTCTTATAATGTATTTATTTATTTATTTATTATTAATTTGGACATGATACATAGAAGTACAAAGAAATACAGAGGTTAAGTGTAACATGCCAAAGCCCCTTATATGCAGAGCATTATGGTCAGACTTAAAATTAACTAAGCAATGATATATTCAGTGGTGAAAATTATAGTAAACAAATAACAATAAAGCACAATTGAGTATTACAAAGACAGGTCATATGGTCATTTACTGTGTTGCTGAACATTAGGTAATGTAATTAAAAATAACAAAGTTTGATTGGGTCACAGGGTAAACATTTATGAGATACAATTATTCAGTATTTATTTAGTTGTGGATGAGTAAGTGATTTTTGAGAAGAGACTTGAATTTATAAACACAGTGTTTCTTTTATATTCACAGGTAATGAATTCCAGATTTTAGGGCCTTTTATGTGCATTGAGTTTTTGCATAGTGTGATTATTATTATAATCAAGGGGGAAGCGCTAAACCCGGAGGATCATACAGCGCCTGGGGGGGGGGATGTGGAAGGCATTCAGGCTTAATTCGGGGAACTGGAGCACAGATCCAATTCCCTAAATCAAGAGCCCCTCACCAACATCAAGGAACCTACCTTGAGGGGTTGCATAGTGTGAGATGGACACGAGGAACATCAAAGAGTGATCTGTGCTTTGTGTTATGATCATCTGTTCTGTTGAGGTTGGTAAGGAGACGTTGTATTATTTATCTCTTTATTCATCTGTCAGCTGAGTGATTAATTTATAAATAAATGATACTGAAGAATTTCTCGAGTGATATTTCTTCCAATTTCAAGACTATTTTAAATGAGGGGTGAAGCGTTAAATCCGTATGGGTTATATAGCGCCTAGGGAATGGGAGGTATTTAAGTTCGATCCAAGAAAGAGAAGTCCAGTTCTTTGGATCAAGAGCCTCTTACCAGCATCAAGGTACTTACCTCCATTGAAGAGTTTCTTCTCGAGTATATTATTTTGCTCTAACATCTGTGAAGGCATGTGAGATGTAGAGATTATTATTATTAAAATCAGGGGGAAGCGCTAAACCCGGAGGATTATACAGTGCCTGGGAGGGATGTGGAAGGCATTCAGGATTAATTCGGGGAACTGGAGCACAGATCCAATTCTCTAAATCAAGAGCCCCTCATACGTACATTTTTCTTGTCATATTTGTAACCAAAATAAACATCTCGGTCATAGTATCTTCTATGAATGCTTCTTAGAAATAAAGATTTTGATTTTGATGACTTGTCAGCGCTTAGGACGGACCGAAACGTCGCTAAGGATCCTCTTACACAAATAACCCGCACATAAAAGAAAGAAGCTTACGACGACGTTTCGGTCCGACTTGGACCATTGACAAAGTCACACTAACAGAGGTGGAGCAGGACGGTTATATATAGGCAGGAAGAGGTGGAGGTAGTAGTAGTAGTAGTAGTAGTACAAGAATTGTATATAATACCGACAGGATGAAATGACACATGCACAACACCCGGGCATCCCCACCGTAGACGTCTACGGTGGGGATGCCCGGGTGTTATGCATGTGTCATTTCATCCTGTCGGTATTATATACAATTCTTGTACTACTACTACTACTACTACTACCTCCACCTCTTCCTGCCTATATATAACCGTCCTGCTCCACCTCTGTTAGTGTGACTTTGTCAATGGTCCAAGTCGGACCGAAACGTCGTCGTAAGCTTCTCTCTTTTATGTGCGGGTTATTTGTGTATCGTTCCAGTCACGGTATTGTGCCTTTTTGTTATTTAAGGATCCTCTTCTCAGTGCGAATCTTTTTTTCAACAGACGAAACGTCTGTCATCTGATGAAGGGATCTTTTTCAAAGAAATTACGGCTATCCTCCCCTTTATCTAAATCTATTGAATAAAACCTGTTTACTTTCCTTTCCCTAGGCACTATATGACCCTTACGGGTTGAGCGCTTTTCATGAGCATAATCACCCGGAAAGATGACTCATATCAATGAAAATAGAGTGAGAGATATAAAATAATGAGATACATACTGGAGAGGTAAAGACTGGAGTGAGAGATACAGACTGGAGTGAGAGATACAGACTGGAGTGAGAGATGCAGACTGGAGTGAGAGATATAGACTGGAGTGAGAGATATAGACTGGAGTGAGAGATACAGACTGGAGTGAGAGATATAGACTGGAGTGAGAGATGCAGACTGGAGTGAGAGATACAGACTGGAGTGAGATACAGACTGGAGTGAGAGATACAGACTGGAGTGAGAGATACAGACTGGAGTGAGAGATACAGACTGGAGTGAGATACAGACTGGAGTGAGAGATACAGACTGGAGTGAGATACAGACTGGAGTGAGAGATATAGACTGGAGTGAGATACAGACTGGAGTGAGAGATATAGACTGGAGTGAGATACAGACTGGAGTGAGAGATATAGACTGGAGTGAGATACAGACTGGAGTGAGAGATATAGACTGGAGTGAGATACAGACTGGAGTGAGAGATATAGACTGGAGTGAGATACAGACTGGAGTGAGAGATATAGACTGGAGTGAGATACAGACTGGAGTGAGAGATATAGACTGGAGTGAGATACAGACTGGAGTGAGAGATATAGACTGGAGTGAGATACAGACTGGAGTGAGAGATATAGACTGGAGTGAGAGATACAGACTGGAGTGAGAGATACAGACTAGAGTGAGATACAGACTGGAGTGAGAGATATAGACTGGAGTGAGAGATACAGACTGGAGTGAGATACAGACTGGAGTGAGAGATACAGACTGGAGTGAGAGATACAGACTGGAGTGAGAGATATAGACTAGAGTGAGATACAGATTGAAGTGAGAGGTACAGACTAGTGAGGTACAGACTGGAGTGAGAGATATAGACTAGAGTGAGATACAGACTGAAGTGAGAGGTACAGACTGGAGTGAGAGATATAGACTGGAGTGAGAGATACAGACTGGACTGAGATACAGACTGGAGTGAGAGATACAGACTGGAGTGAGAGATATAGACTAGAGTGAGATACAGACTGGAGTGAGAGATATAGACTAGAGTGAGATACAGACTGAAGTGAGAGGTACAGACTAGTGAGGTACAGACTGGAGTGAGAGATATAGACTGGAGTGAGAGATACAGACTGGAGTGAGATACAGACTGGAGTGAGAGATATAGACTAGAGTGAGATACAGACTGGAGTGAGAGATACAGACTGGAGTGAGATACAGACTGGAGTGAGAGATATAGACTAGAGTGAGATACAGACTGGAGTGAGAGATACAGACTGGAGTGAGATACAGACTGGAGTGAGAGATACAGACCAGAGTGAGATACATACCGGGACGAGAGGATCAAGGACAAGTGGGGAATAAATGCAGTGACAAGCATGGGAGCAGTCAACAATTACAAGAGAAATACAGCAGGAGTCATGGGCAATCAATGGAGAGATACAGTGAGAAATGTAACACAAACCCAGTAAAAAACATAGTAGCCATAGAAAAAAAATAAGAGAACACTGTCAACACCCGTGGTTGAAGACTCCTCAACCTGCTACAACCAAATATAAACAAAATATTGCTACAACACTGAGCTTAAGATAAGCAAGTTCTGTGATGGCAAGGTAGGCCTAAGGCCTAACTTATGAGAGAAGAAACTCAGGAAAGCAGTCAAAGGCATATAAAGGGTAAGGTAGGGTAGTGGTAAGTGGCAGAGGGAGGGAGGGGCTGGGTACGTGCTTATAAAAGGTAGTGTAGCGGCAGGTGTACCCTTGGGCACCTGCTGCCTCGCCCACACCTGCTGCCCTGCTCATATCTGCTGCTTCACCTACACCTGCTCATACCTGTTGATTTACCTACACCTGCTGTCCTGGTCATACCTGTTGCTTTACCTACACCTGCTGTCCTGCTCATACCTGCTACCTCACCTACACCTGCTGTCCTGCAAACACCAACTGTCCTACCCACACCTGCTGTCCTGCTCATACTTGCTGCATTGCTTACACCTGCTGTCCTACCCACACCTGCTGCCTTGTCCACACCTGTTGTCCTGTTCACACCTGCTGTCTTGCTCATACCTATTGTTCTGTTCACACCTGTTGCCCTGCTCACACCTGCTGGTCTGTCCACACCTGTTGCCCTGCTCACACCTAATGCCCTGCTCACACCTGCTGCTCTGCCCACACCTGCTAGATGATAACTATCCTAGCTCATCCACACTAACTTACACCCGTACAATACTGTGCCCACTTGTATGAACATTATTATATTATGGGGAAGCACTAAACCAGCAGGGGTCATACAGCACCTGGGGAATAGGAAACAATTAAGTTCGATCCAAGAAACGGGAGGACAATCCTATTCCTAGGATCAAGAGCCCTTCAGCATCGATAGAGCATTGTTGAGGGGCAGTGTATCAACAACATGACTCACGAAATCGTAATGACACGATTGCAAACAAACCATACCACGGGCGGGTTTGAACCCGCGGTCAGAGATGCGACGGTCTGGAGTTTTGAGACACTGACCGCAGGTTCAAATCCCGCCAGTGGTATGGTTTATCAACAACAACCTGGTGAAGGTTCCTGGATGACACTAAAATATACTGAGAGGTGTATTTCTCTCAGTGTATATACACTGAGAATCTACTTTAATTTCTGTTTTAAGGATTCAAGTATATGTATTCTTGCCTGCTGGTGAAAATGTTTGTGTGAAGCCTTAATGACCCTAGTGTAGTCGAAAGACTTTAAACCCCATTAAGTTGGTATCAGAAGCCAGACACATCTGGGTATCTTTATTCCAGAATAAAGATACCCAAATGTTGCACAAGTGTCTAATTTATAATAATAATAATAATAATAATAATAATAATAATAATAATAATAATAATAATAATAATAAAAATAATAAAAATAATAATCTTGATTTCTGTAAGTACATGATACAACTTATACAGACCATATCTGACATCGATTACGAAAGAACATAAGAAAGAAGAAACACTGCAGCAGGTCTACTGACCATTGCAAAGTAGGTCCATGTCACCCCCCCCGGCTTAGACCAAGGACCCACCTAGTCAGGTCACTTCCACTTAAGGAAGGAACACGGCATCAGACCTAGTAGCACAAGCTAGTCAGGTCCAACTCACACCCACTCATGTATTTATCTAACCTATTTTTAAAACTACACAATGTCTTAGCTTCTATGACAGTACTCGGGAGTTTGTTCCACTCATCCACAACTCTGTTACCAAACCAGTGCTTTCCTATATCCTTCTTCAATCTGAATTTTTTCAACTTGAAACCATTGGTGCAAATCCTGTCTTGGCTGGAAATTTTCAGCACGCTATTTACATCCCATTTATTTATTCCTGTTTTCCATTTATACACCTCAATCATATCCCCCCTAATTCTATGCCCTTTTAGAGAGTGCAGATTCAGGGCCCTCAGTCTATCCTCATAGGGAAGATTTCTGATACATGGGATCAACTTTGTCATCCTCCTCTGTACGTTTTCCAGAGCATTTATATCCATTCTATAATACGGTGACCAGAACTGTGCAGCATAGTCTAAATGAGGCATAACCAAGGATATATAGAGTTGAAGAACAACCTAAGAACTTCTATTATTTATACTTCTTGATATGAAGCCAAGGATTCTGTTAGCTTTATTGCAAACACTAATGCACTGTTGTCTTGGTTTTAGATTACTGCTAACCAGAACTCCTAAATCCTTTTCGCAATCAGTAATATTAAGATCTACATTATTTAGTTTATATGTGGCATGGTTATTTTCCTGAACAATATTTAGAACTTTGCATTTGTCAATATTAAACTGCATCTGCCACTTCTCCGACCATTGCATCAGTCCATTCAAATCATCCTGGAGCACTCTAATGTCATTAGAATGAATTGGACGGCCTAATTTGGTGTCATTAGCAAATTTGCTTATGTCACTATTTATTCCTTCATATATGTCATTTATGTAAATTGTGAACAACAACGGGCCCAACACTGACCCCTGCAGAACACCGCTTGTGACATGCCCCCACTCTCTGCTGCCTATTTGTCAACCATGCCTCTACCCAGGAAAAATTTTCTCCTCCTATTCTGTTTGCCTTAAGTTTCCTCAATAGCCTCAGGTGTGGAACTCTATTGAAAGCCTTACTGAAGTCCATATACACAATATCATATTCATTACCATGATCTACCTCCTCAAACACCTTAATAAAAAAAAGTTAGTAAATTCATAAGACAGGAACGCCCCTTTGTAAAACCGTGTTGAGATACATTAATCAATTTATGTCTTTCAAGATGGCTATGATTTTTTTCGGCAATTATTGATTCCATAAATTTTCCCACTATGGAGGTAAGGCTTATTGGTCTATAGTTTGAAGCAAAGGACCTGTCACCTACCTTGTAAATGGGTATTACATCTGCCATTTTTCACTTATCAGGCACTATGCCAGTTTGTAGTAATATGCTGAAAAGATTAGCCAAATTATTATTATTATAATCAAGGGGGAGCACTAAACCCGTAGGATTATACAGCGCCCAGGGGGGGATGTGGAAGGCATTCAGGCTTAATTCGGGGAACTGGAGCACAGATCCAATTTCCTAAATCAAGAGCCCCTCACCAACATCAAGGAACCTTCCATGAGGGGAAGATTAGCCAAAGGTTTGCTAAGTTCCTCTTTACAATCCTTTAAAACTCTTGCAAACAATTCATCAGGGCCTTGGGATTTGTTAGGTTTTAATTTCTTTATTTGTCTGAGGACCATGTCACTAGTTACCCCATCGTGCATAGTTTATTACTGTCCTGTTCTACATAATTTATTATTTCTGGAATTTTGCTAGTATCTTCCTGGGTAAAAACTGAGAGGAAGTAAGTATTGAAAATTTCACACATATCCGTATCACTGTCAGTGATCTGACCTGAGTTACTCTTAAGTGGGCCTACCTTGTCTCTAATCTTACTTCTGTATACCTGAAAGAACCCTCTTGGGTTAGTCTTCGAGTCCCTTGTGACCTTAGCCTCATAATCCCTTTTAGTTTTTCTGAGTGTGCTACCAACAGAGCTACTGGACACCTTTATTAACTTGTGTAAGCAGTAGTCAGAATAACACCTTTTGTGTGTTCCTTCTCACACTGACCTTCAAGCATGATACAGCTAATGAATTGCTAAAGATTGGTGTCCTGTAGCTTGATCGCTAGTGCACTCGGTTCACACACTGAGGTCCGGGGTTCTAATGCCCAGTACAGCACAAAAACATTAGGATGTTTCCATAAGACACCTGCCTTCCATGTTCACCCATCAGTAAAATAGGTACCTGGTTATTAGTTGAATGGTGAGGGTTGCATCGCAGGACAAAACTGACCTAATTTGCGGGAAATTCTCAGCATAACAAGCGGTTTTCTATATAGTAGTATGTCATTGATGTCAGCTATGATCTGTATACCTTGTACATGTACTGGTAGAAATAAAGAAATTATTATTATGGATGCCTTCAAAGAGGCATCCTTGGGATAGTCAGCTAGTAGTTTGAGGACAAATATATAAAAAATAACTTCAAGGGAACCTCACTGATTCGAGACTAAGAGACAGATACCACACTAGGGAACGGATGGGGTGTGAACCCATGGCAGGTGAGTTCTAAAACTCCTGGCCAGTGTGTAAGCCTTTCAGCAATGGGTTCAAACCCCACCCATTCTGTGGCTTGTTTATAATCACATTGTGATTTTGAGTCATGATACAGATACCAGTCAATCCATCTATCATTACTGTATCATGCAGGAAGATTTGTGTGTTAATGTCACATACAACAACATCAAGAGACTCATTACCACATACAATATACATATAACCACATACAGTTATTTTGACTTTTTTGGATTATCCTAGGTAATTTACACCATGTATGATAATTGTACTTATGTGTACCTGTGTCTAAATAAACTTACTAAGCTACATACACCATGTTTATGTCCCATACAACATCAACAAAATCATTACCACATACAGGAGAGCTCCACTTACACAGCAGGTTAGGTTCTGCTGTAAAGTGTAACATATCCTTTTTTCCACTTTCAAATGCATATAAAAGTCTGATAACATGTTTTTGCTATCATATATTAAGTCAGCAATATAGCTAGGCCTAAAAAATGCATATACATACAGTACACACATTACTGAACTTAAAATAATTTTTGCCCTTAGCTTATAGTGAGTGGTGAATATATTAATTGTAGGAAGTCTGAATAAATGAATAAATAAATGAAACCGGCGGGCCGGACTTGAGTCCTGGAGATGGGAAGTACAGTGCCTGCACTCTGAAGGATGGGTGTTAATGTTGCAGTTTAAAAACTGTAGTGTAAAGCACCCTTCTGGCAAGACAGTGATGGAGTGAATGATGGTGAAAGTTTTTCTTTTTCGGGCCACCCTGCCTTGGTGGGAATCGGCCAGTGTGATAATAAAAAATAAAATATAATTAAAAACTGCTGCATTAGTGAAACACTGTAAAACAGAGTGCTGTAAAGCAGGGCCCTTTTGTTCAGTATTATTATTATAATCATGGGAGGGTGCTAAACCCATAGGATTATACAGCACCTGTGGGGAGGGATGGAAGGTATTCAGGCTCAATTCAGGGAACTAGAGCACAGATCCAATTCCCTAGATCAAGAGCCCCCTCACCAACATCAAGGAACCTTCCTTGAGAGGCCTGTACAGTATAAGCTACATTTTGTTCATGTCACATACAACAGAAAAAATATTTCTTTAAACCACAAACCTTGTATAAGTACTTTGGGATATAAAATTTTGCAAAAAAATTTTTAACGTGTAAAAATCATTAACACTGTTCAAATAAATAAATTTTAAATATGAAAACCCCATCTGCGTAAAACCTGGGTAGTTTTTCTTGGATAATTCCCTTTCCCCAAGGGCCCCGGGGCCCCCTAACCAAGGGCCTTCTGGTTACGGGCCTGATTGCCCAGACGGGTTGGTGCCTTTTTTGCATCCCAGGCTGTAATTTTTGATTACGGCCAGGGTTTGGTATGTTTTGTAAGTAAGGTTGTTAAACTAAAACTCCCTCCAAAAACCGGGTCCCAGACCAGGTTGTCACCTAAATCAGCGAAAGCTTTTTTACACCTGGGGGGGGTTTTGGGGGGTAAACCCCTTTTTGAAACCCGGGGTCTGAGACCAGGCCTCAGGGTAGATCAGGGTCTAAACAACCAGGCTGTTACTGCTGGCGACGAAGCGAGTACAAACCCACCCCTGGTTGGTCAAGATCTGACTTCGGGTGCCTTTTCCATGCCTTCTTGAAGACAATTTAATTTTTACGGGAAAAAGATCTATTACCCTATCTCGCCTCTTTTTTCCAAGCATAGTCCCCCCCAAAGGGACACAAAACCCCTTTATCTAAAATTGTAAACCCAAAACATTTTGGTTAATCCCCAGGTCCCCTACTTACTGCAAAAACAGGGAAGCAGGTGTTAAGGAAACATGTCAATGTGTACAACCCCTTTTTTGGTGCGTTTCCCTGTGCCCTTAAGTAAATTTGGGATCCCTGTGAGGCACGGTTGTGTAGATATAAATTAGTACGAATTATAAAATTAATGGGCAATTTAGTAAAATTTTTTTAAATTTTGTATGTAATTTATTTTAATAAATCATGGGGAAAACAGTGACTGCACTCTTAACCATCAAACGCCATCACAAAAAATGCAATTTTGTTAAATTTTAAATATCAAAAATTTAAATAATGGTTTTGGGGAAAAAATAGTAAATACAGCAATTTTGAGTTGTTGTAAAGGAATGTGTCCTTAACAGATGTTTTTTTTGTCCCTTCATAAACTCTGCAGTTTGTAATGCAATAAATGCACTTTAACCCTGTTACCATGTAGTTGCACTGACTGAGGTGATGCATCAAATTTTTATGCAAATATTGAGCTCTTGCCTTATAACACGGAGTTCAGACTGTTTAATAAAAAAATATCTAGACTTGACTCGTGACAGTACTAATCATTTTTACCTAAAATGTCGTTAGTTAGGATTCTAGAAATAAAATTATGGTTGTGGTAATTTTAAGTACTGAATCTTGGTTAGATGACACAGGGACTGACAAAGAAGTCAAAATAGAAAGCTATAATATATAACATTTGGATAGAAATAGACAGGAGATGGTGTAAGTGCTAATGTAAGAAATTACTTGACTTACAACTCAAGACTCGATTTGCATAACAATAAGCTGAAGAATTTACAGTTTTGAACTGTTGTTGCCACAAATGAAACCCACATCTATCACCATCTATCACCCTCTCACCTATAATCAGCTTTTAGAACACTTTGTAAGAGTATTGTGCAGAATTGTACTCAACTGTGAAACAATAATACTGGGAGATTTAGTATCTGCTTTCAGAATCCTTCCTCCATAAGCCATGTATGTTGTAAGAAGCAAGTAAATTGCCGGGAGCAAGGAGCTAGTGACCCCTTCTACTAAATGTAAAAAGAAGAAAAATTGTTTCTTCTTTATTGGGTCACCCTGCCTTGGTGGGAGATAGCCGGTGTGTTAAAAAAAATCTGCTTTTAACAAAAAAACAAAGGGTTATGTAACAGATATAAACAAACTCTAGGCCTAAATAATCACAGACAATCAATTAATGAACTAACTTGGATTATGCAGGTCTTAGCTTGATCACATACTATGTATGTGATCACATAGTATGTAAATGCTATGAAAAATTCAGATATCATTCCCAATGGACTTAGTGACCATCACATCCCTAACTCTGGGTCAATTGCAGACTGTCTGTACTGGTGGCTTAGTGGTGGCTGTCTGGTGGAAGAGGAAAAGGGGCTAGGAGACTTGCTATTTTGACTCATGAAATCGTAATGACACGATTGCAAACAAACCATACCCCGGCCGGGATTGAACCCGCGGTCAGAGAGTCTCAAAACTCCAGCCCGTCGCGTTAGCCACTAGACCAGCTAGCCACAATAAGATTCATCCAACTAGGTATATTTCTACACCATAGGAAGGTTAGCACAGGCACCACTGTGACCACAAATGCAAGTTTTTACAGACGAATCTCCAGCTAGCGTGGCAGTGACGAACTCTAGCTCAAGTCCCTTCACTGCCGTCAACATGACTCACAAAATCGTAATGACACGATTGCAAACAAACCATACCCCGGCCGGGATTGAACCCGCGGTCAGAGAGTCTCAAAACTCCAGCCCGTCGCATTAGCCACTAGACCAGCTAGCCACAATAAGATTCGTCCAACTAGGTATACAGTGGACCCCCGGTTAACGAACTTTTTTCATTCCAGTAGTATGTTCAGGTGCCAGTACTGACCGAATTTTTTCCCATAAGGAATATTGTGAAGTAGATTAGTCAATTTCTGACCCCCAAACATACACGTACAAACGCACTTACATAAATACACTTACATACTTGGTCGCATTTGGAGGTGATCGTTATGTGGGGGTCCACTGTATTTCTACACCATAGGAAGGTTAGCACAGGCACCACTGTGACCACAAATGCAAGTTTTTACAGACAGATCTCCAGCTAGCGTGGCTGTGACGAACTCTAGCTCAAGTCCCTTCACTGCCGTCAACATGACTCACGAAATCGTAATGACATGATTGCAAACAAACCATACCCCGACCGGGATTGAACCCGCGGTCAGAGAGTCTCAAAACTCCAGCCCGTCGCGTTAGCCACAATAAGATTCGTCCAACTAGGTATATTTCTACACCATAGGAAGGTTAGCACAGGCACCACTGTGACCACAAATGCAAGTTTTTACAGACGAATCTCCAGCTAGCGTGGCCGTGACGAACTCTAGCTCAAGTCCCTTCACTGCCGTCAACATGACTCACGAAATCGTAATGACACGATTGCAAACAAACCATACCCCGGCCGGGATTGAACCCGCGGTCAGAGTCTCAAAACTCCAGCCCGTCGCGTTAGCCACTAGACTAGCTAGCCACGATAAGATTCGTCCAACTAGGTAAAAACTTGCATTTGTGGTCACAGTGGTGCCTGTGCTAACCTTCCTATGGTGTAGAAATATACCTAGTTGGACGAATCTTATTGTGGCTAGCTGGTCTAGTGGCTAACGTGACGGGCTGGAGTTTTAAGACTCTCTGACCGCGGGTTCAATCCCGGCCGGGGTATGGTTTGTTTGCAATCGTGTCATTATGATTTCGTGAGTCATGTTGACGGCAGTGAAGGGACTTGAACTAGAGTTCGTCACGGCCACGCTAGCTGGAGATTCGTCTGTAAAAACTTGCATTTGTGGTCACAGTGGTGCCTGTGCTAACCTTCCTATGGTGTAGAAATATACAGTGGACCCCCGCTTAACGATCACCTCCAAATGCGACCAATTATGTAAGTGTATTTATGTAAGTGCGTTTGTACGTGTATGTTTGGGGGTCTGAAATGGACTAATCTACTTCACAATATTCCTTATGGGAAAAAATTCGGTCAGTACTGGCACCTGAACATACTACTGGAATGAAAAAAGTTCGTTAACCGGGGGTCCACTGTACCTAGTTGGACGAATCTTATTGTGGCTAGCTGGTCTAGTGGCTAACGCGACGGGCTGGAGTTTTGAGACTCTCTGACCGCGGGTTCAATCCCGGGCGGGGTATGGCTTGCTATTCTTGTTTGTGGAGGCTTTGGGGACTGAACTTTTAACAGGGAAATAGAAATGAACCCTCACTAACTAGCGAGATACTAGACAATATCAAATTCAGAGGTCAGTTGCAAAGAAGGTTTAAGGCAAACAGGCAGGATATTACAGCACTCCATGAACTTCACAAGGTAAGTAGTACAGTGCAGAAACATGTAGACTGGAAAAAGTTCTAAAAATGGATGTTTAACAAGGTATGCCATGAAACATCTAAAGTGGTAATTTGTCTCAATTCAAACTGCAGTACATAACTGTTGCACCACTATTATTCAACTGCTAGGTGCATCAGAAACCTTCAATATAGATTCAAATGAATTTAAACCTTATTATAATAATAAAAGTCTCACCCCAAACAATTTCTAGCTATCAGGTGTGTCTTATAAATTTGAACAAAAGTAAGTAAATTGAACCCATCAAAAAAATAAACCTGATAACATTCCAGCTAAATTCCCGAGAGATGGTGCCTCTGAAATGAAATTACATATAGCTAATATAACAAATGTATCCATCACCTTGATGAGTTTCAGTTAGCCAGAGTCACTCCTGTTAAGAAAAATAATAGAATGGATAAAAGTGCCTAGAGGCCTGCTATTATTCTTAGTGTTATGTCTACAATCCTTGAGATAACAATTGATAACCAAGCTGTTTGGAAATTAGGAGGAGGTGCAAGATTACCAAAACTATTATCAAGAGGGTTGAGGAGGGGTTGTTTAGGTGGTTTGGACATGTAGAGAGGACGGAAGGAAATAAAATGACTTTGAGAGTGTATAAATCTGTAGTGGAGGGAAGGTGGGGTAGGGATCATCCTAGGAAAGGCTGGAGGGAGGGGGTACAGGAGGTTTTGTGTGCGAGTGGCTTGGACTTCCAGCAAGCATGCTTGAGCGTATTTGACAGGAGTGAATGGAAACAAATGGTTTTTAATACTTGACATGCTGTTAGAATGTGAGCAAGGTAACATTTATGAAGGGATTCAGGGAAACTGGCAGGTTGGACTTGAGTCCTGGAGATGGGAAGTACAGTGTCTGAACTCTGAAGGAGGGGTGTTAATGTTGCAGTTTTATAACTCTAGTGTAAGCACGCCTCTGGCAAGACAGTGACGGAGTGAATGATGAAAGTTTTTCTTTTTCGAGCCACCCTGCCTTGGTGGGAAACGGCCGATGTGTTAATAAAAAAAAATAAGAAACTGTTTGGGAGAAACATCAATAAAGTGATAAAGACTGGAAAGCAAATGGGGTTAGTAGTTAAAACTGAAAGAGGAGAGATGTTAGATGGAGATGTGTGGGTACTGGAAACATGGTGAGGATATTTTGACAAGTTGCTGAATGTCAGTGATGAAGAGGAAGCAGTGATTTCATACCTTGAGTAGGAATGAGGAGTTTTAACTAGATGTGGGGACAGTTCCATCTAGGCTGGAATATTGCTGCACACTAACAGCGCCTTTCAAGGCAGATGAAATTGCTGACCTAGAAAATGTGCAGAGAACCTTCACAGCACACATGTACGATAAAACATCACTCCCTTTGAAAGGAAAAGACTCGGCAGGCAATGCAACATCCCCTCAATGAAAAGCAGGGGCTCCACTAGCATGATAAGAGAACACAATAAGTGTCAGGGGCCCAAGACTGTTCAACTGCCTCCCAGCATACATAAGGGGAATTACCAATAGACCCCTGTCTGTCTTCAAGAAGGCTCTGGACAGGCACCTAAAGTCAGTACCTAATCAGCTGGGCTGTGGTTTGTATGTCAGTTTACAGTAACAGCCTGGTTGATCAGGCCCTGATTCACCATGAGGCCTGGTCACAGACCGAGCCGCAGGGGCATTGCCACCCGAAACCCTCTCCAGGTGTACAGTATGTGAGGCAGTGGGAAAGTAGCCAGGATGGGATTAAGACAGAAGTTAAAAGCAGATGGAGATAAAGTACTGCAATAGTTGGTGTATTTGTTCAACATATGCATGAAAGAATGGAAGGTATTAAAAGATTTGCAGAGAGCATGCATAGTTCCCTTGTATAAGGGAAAAGGGAACAAGAGAGAATGTAAGAATTATAGGGGGATAAGCCTACTCATTATACTGGGTAAAATTCGTAGTGGATTTATTATTGAAGGGGTTAGGGTACGACACCATTCCTGAGTTCTTCCTGCAGAACAGCAGGGAGAAATCAGGAACTGTACGGGATATGTAGATCAAGAGTTTACACTGAAAGATATTAGTGAGGAATACAGTATTTAGTTAAGGGTAAAAAGATATTTATCATATTTATGGATTTAGAAAAGCCATATGATAGGGTGGATGGGGAAGCCATGTGGCAAATGTTGCAAATATACAATGTGGAATAGGAGATAGGTTACTAAAAGCAGTTAAGAGTTTTCATTTGGAGAGTGTTGTTCAGGTTACGGCATGTAGAAAGGAGGGTGACTAATTTCCAGGGATGCGTGATGTCACCATAGTTGTTTAACATATTTCTAGATGGGTTTGCAAAAGAAGTGAATGTTAGGGTGTTGGGAAGAGTGTGTTGGGTTTAGAGATTCTGGATCTGATATAAGGTGGGAGTTGTCACAGTTGCTCTTTGCTGATGACAGTTCTTTCAGGGAATCTAATGACAAATTGCAAAAGTTGGTGGAGAAATTTTAGAGGGTATGTAAAAGAAGTAAACGAAAGATGAACATAGAAAAATGCAACATGAGGATAACAATGATAAACTGAATATTAGATTGGAGGGAGGGAATATGGAGGAGGTGGATGTATTTAGATATCTGGGAGTGGACATGTCAGCAAATGGGTCTATGAAAATCAAGGTAAACTTTAGTACAGATGAGAGGAAAACTATAGGAGGGGTGTTGAGGCATCTGTGAAAAAGAGAGGTTTAGTTGTGGAGGCAAAAAAGGGGAATACTAGAGTACAGTGGTAACAATATTTTTGCATAGGCGAGGCACAGGGTTTGAATGTTGCAGCGAGGAGGCTGGAGGCAGCAATGTTTGAGAGCAATGTGTGGTGTGAATATCATGTAGAGAATTATGAGTGTGGAAATTAAAAGGCAATGTGCAGTCATTAATTAAGGGTATATTTCAAAGGGCTGAGGAAGGGTTGTTGAGGTGGTTTGGGCATGCATTGATGATGGAGATGACAGGATGATGATGAGGCTCTATAAATCTGGTCTAGGAGGTAAGAGTGGTAGGGGTCATCCCAGGAATGGTTGGAGGGAGGGGGTAAAGGAAGTTTGAGTATCCAGCAACCTTGTGTATGTTAGGAGTGAATGAAGATAAGTAGATTTTAATGGAAACTAGTCAGTCAGACTAGTCCTTGAGGTGAAAAGGGCAGTAGATGCACCCTGAAGAAGGGTGGAGATGTTGCAGTTGGATGGTAATCTGAATTGTGATATCAACACACTTGTGGCAAGAGAGCAACTGAATGAGTGATACTGAATATATTTCTTCACTGGGTCACCCTCTGCTATGGTGGATGGTAGCCACTGAAGTAGAAAAAATCCTAAACTGTTACCATAAGAATCCATTTCTTGGTACATATACACAGAGTTAATTCATTACCCTAATTTAGGGATTAAAATAATTTTGACTGGTGGTGTACAGGCGACATACAAGCTTAACCCTCAAGCAGTTAACTGGCTTTAAACCTAGCTCACCTGAGAGCCAGATAAATATATATGCACACAGATAATGGCAAATAAAAACTGGTTTTGGTAATGTATATTTTAGTAATGTATATTGTACATCATAGTTGAGATATTGAGCAAAAATAAATAATGGCACTAAACATATTTTACAATCAGATAAACTTTCCAAAATATTTATTAGCATTAAGATATTTGCATATACACAATAAATACAAACATTTTATAAGATATTTAACCCTGTATTATAGTTTAATTAAAAAAAAAAATGTAACATAAGAAAAATAATTGTTACATTAGTAATGATCACTTCAAATTAATATAAAAATATAATAAATAAAAATGACAATGAATACTTATTCTAGAAAAATGTGGTACATGTAATGATATAAATTCTCTTTTACTGTCATCTATTTTGCATCAACACCAAAACACACACTAAAAAGAATAAAATACCTTACAAAGAGCTCTTGATTCAAAGATATGGAGCCACCTTCCACTTCCTTGGATTAAACCTAATTACTCCCCCCCCCCATTCCCCATTTCCAAGATGCTGTATGACCCCCATGGATTTAGCACTTTCCCATGAATAAAAAAAAAGTAAGATTGCATATTATTATCGAAATATTTCTTACTTTTAAATTTATTACAGTATTTATATCTATAATTAGTTATAATAATCAGGTTAGCTCCAATTAATATACTTATTACATGACTTTTAAGAAAATACATAAATATAAAACTTTTTAATGACAATAGGCATACAAAAAGACATGCCTGGTGATAGGCCTCATTCCAGTAATATATGAAAAGAAAACTGGAATGTTAGTTGTCAATAGGTAGAAAATATCTGCCAGAGTTGAGAGTTATGAAGAGAGATTGAGAATGTTGGAAATACCATCAATGGGATGAAAAAATGATAGATGAAAATTTGGTTGGGATTATTAACCCAGATAAGATTTATTTTGATTTTTAACCTGGAGGTTAGGATAGGATAAGATTTATTCAGATTTTTAACCCAGAGGGTTAGGATAAGATAATATTTATTCAGATTTTTAATCTGGAGGGTTAGGATAAGATGAGATTTATTTGGAGTTTTAAACCCGGAGGATTAGCCACTCAGGATACCCAAATAAGTCATTGTGTCATCGAGGACTCTCTTATTTCCATTGTGGCCCTTCAATCTTGTCCCCCAGGATGCCATCCACACCAATCAACTAACACTCAGGTACCTACTTACTGCCAGGTAAACTGGAACAGCAGGTGTAAGAAAACACGCCCAATATTTCTACTCGGTCAAGGGTGGAACCACAGACATTGTGTGAGGTGAAAGCATTGCCTACTAAGCCACAGTTAGTTATCACAGTTATTAACCCAGGATAACCTAATAATCAGTTTGTCATCAAAGACTATCTTGTTTCCATTGGTGTCTTTTAAATTATATACAATAAGATCATAAAAGAATATGATAAAACAGGTAGCACTACTAACAGGAGGTACAAGAAGCCACAATCGTAGACTAAGAAAATGGTGTCAAAATGATATAAGAAACTATTTCTTCATAGAGTAAATTTCTGTAGTGAGTTCCAGGAGAAAGTACAGTAGGGCCCCCGTTTATGGAGCTTCACTTTACAGTGCTCCAGTAATAAGGACATTTCAAATTATGACCAAAATTCGCTATACGGTTCCCCCTACCTGTTTGTTTACATCTCAGTGATCTCCATGTCTCTCCATTATGTCTAGAAACTTTCAAAAATTTCAAGTGTTTTAAAGCTATTTCATGTTTTATATTTACTCTGATAATAATATTTGTGTACCTGTATCTAAATAAACTTACACACTGTCCTGGCATGCAGGTACACATTTAAATCACTAAGAGTGTCTTATTAGTCTTGAGGATGCCATATTAACAGTGATAATAATAATAATAAGCAATAATCACTCTGAAGCATATTTAATGTCATATATTACATTAATATAAACATTTTCATTAATCCATCTATGATATTTTTTCAAAATTATATAATAAACATGCTACAAAACATATAACTATGATCAAATACGCTCATGTAAATAAATTTAACATAAATGTGAAGTTACACTGTATGAACAAAAACAGATGTTGTCTCTCTCGATAAATACGGTCTCTCTCTCTCTTGTCTCTCATTTACTTGTTCTCTCTTGTTTATTCATTTTACCTCGTTTACTCACCTCTCACTCCCACATTAAGACTATTAATATTTTAAGGTAAGTAATGAATGTACTGTATATGCATTTTATTGCTCTGGGGCACTTTAAATGTCATAGTATATTACGTGTGTGGGGTGGCCAGGAGGGCTACCATACCTACCACACCTGACTTCTTACAATAAATACTACTTATCTCTCACTCTACATTAAGACTACAAATATTTTAAGGTAAGTAAAGAGTGTTCTGTGTGTGTATTTTACTTTTTACTGTTTTTAATGCCTAGTTCTATTGCTAATTTAATATATGTTAGTGTAAACTTGTTATCTGGCATTTATAAGCATTTATAAGTGGAAAAATGGCACTCTGCTTACCAGTGGTAGCCTGGAACCTAACCTGCCATATATGTGGGGCCCTACTGTACAGTGAACCCTCTCATTAATGGATTAACAGGTAGGAGGGAGTGTATGATATTACCTGTCTACAACTTCCAAATTATGAAACTAATTTTCATGATTGCCTAGTTGCCTTCTGAATTATGAGACTTGGTCCACTAATGCAGGAGACAACTCGACACTAAGAATACAGCATACAGTACTGTATGGCATTTTTATAATTCTGTATGTTATTTACAATAATTTTAACCATGCCAGTGAGAGATGAGGTGTAAACAGAGGAGCTGTAAAGCTCTACTAGCATCTACACTAAACTTACAAGCAGAGTCTATAAATTTGTCCTTGCTTCTACGGGTATCAGGCACTGTTTGTTTCTTAAGATTTAGGCAGCAATGAATATCATCATGGGTTTAGCAGTTGTTTATGAATATAAAAATAGCAAGGTAACATTTATGAAGGAATTCAGGTAAACCAGGACTTGAGTCTTGAAGGTGGGACAGGCAGTGTCTGCTCTCTGAAGAAAGGGTGGGGATGTTGGAGTCGGAGGGTAATTTGAATTGTGATATCAGCAAACTTATGGCAAGACAGATATTGAATGAATGATAGCATATGCTTCCTTCTTTAGGTTATCCTGCCTTGGTTGAAGATGGCTAATGAGGGGAAAAATATTCAGTAGAACACACTTCAAGAAAATGCATTAAGTGAAAATAGAGATGCAAAATCTAAATGCAAGGTCATTAGTTTGGGTACAAAGTTGGGGAGATACTGACAACCTACTCAGTGTGTGGGCCCTCTCCCCACTTCTGGAGATCAAATGACCTTATAAACATTTTTGTGATGTATGTGTGACTGGTACTGAGACTTCACAAAGCAGAGGAGCCTGGCCCATGGCTGGGCTCTGAGAGTAGTTAAACTCTCGAAACTCTTCAAAGGTATATCAAAGGTACACAGCCTGATGAAAGATGCCACTGTCAACTGCCTAGGTCAATCAGGTTGTTGCTGTTTGCAGCACAAACCTACAGAGTCATCCCAACAGAGTTGCTTTAGCCTGGTCAACCAGGATGTTGCTGTTAGCAGCACACAAGCCTACATAGCCATCCCAACATAGATGCTTTAGCCTTTACACAAGTAGTGGTCCAGTTTCCTCCCCTACACTACTACCTTTATTCTGACAATATTTTGTGGACCAACTTCATCCCAGGTCTTTTACGTGTTCCTTACGTTCTATTTGGTGACCCTCTTGTGTTTTGTATATAGTATTCCTTTTGAGTTCTTCATTCTTTCCATACTTAAGCAGCTGGAACTTATCACCACTGAACGTCATGTTGTTCTCCACTGCCCACTTGAAAACCCTGCTTATGTCTTCCTGTACTTTTTTGGTGTCCTCTACCGTAGTGATGTTCATGCTTATTTTAGTGTTATCTGGAAATAATGATACAAAAGTGTGCTGGGTGTTTTTATCTATAACTGCTATGAGGATGAGAAACAGCAGAGGTGCCAGGACAGTGCCTTGGGGCACTGAGTTTTTGACTTTGCTGATGCTGGATCTTGCCCTGTTCACTACTACTTTTTGTGTTCTGTGTGTTAGGAACCCAAAAATCCATCTGCCTACCTTCCCTGTAATGCCCATGGACCTCATTTTGTGCCCTTTCACTCCATGATTGCATCTGTCAAATGCCTTCACAAAATCTGTGTGAATCACATCTGCATTTTGGTCGTCTTCCAATGCCTCTGTAATTCTGTCATAATGATTCAGCAGCTGTGACAGGCATGATCGTCCTGCTCTAAAACCATGCTGGTTTGGGTTATGCTGGTCCATGAAATTTGTAATCTGCTGTCTCATCACTCTTTCGAAGATTTTTTTATGATGTGAGAAGTTAGGGCTAATGGTCTGTAATTTTTAGCTAGTGCTTATGCAAAGGAGCTATGTCTGCACTCTTTAAAGCCTCTGGTATTTCACCAAAGAATGCTGAGTGCTTGTGCTAATGGGACTTTACACTTCTTTATAAATAGAGCATCCCATGAATCTGGTCCAGGTGCTGAGTGAGTGGGCATGTTGTCCATTTCCTTTTTGAAATCTATGGGATTTGTACTAATGTCAGTTAGCTGATCTGCGTGGCTTTCTTCTGGAGTGAAAAATATTTCTGCATTTTCTACCTTGCTGTCATTTAGTGGGTTGCTGAACACTGACTCATACTGTTCTTTCAAGATTTCACTCATTTCTAGTATACGAGTCTCCTCTCAGTAGTGGTCCAATTCTACAGGTAGTCCTTAGCTTGGATTTTGCATAAGAATAGAGATATTTTGGGTTTCTTGCAATATCATGTATGGCCCTTTGTTCCCTTTGTACTTCCTCTGTTAGATATGAATCCTAAGTTTTTGCTCTAGTTCAATGATCTCTTGTCAAAGCCTATCTTTCCTCTGTTGTAGCATATTTGTGTTTTTAAGCAATTCAGTAACCTGTTTTCTTCTTCTGTACCATCTCCTATGCTCTCTCCCTATATCTGATCTCCTTCTGGGTTTCCTCAATGGTATGTGCTTCATACATACCTTGTATGCTTCTCTATTCAGCCTCTCTAGGCACTGGGGGGGGATTTAGGGTGCTCATGTCTGCTTCCCAGGATATGTCTGATAGCTCTTGGTTTATTTTTTCCCAGTCAATTCTATGGTTGTTAAAATTAAACTTACTGAACATCCAGGCTCTAACATATGCAACTTCCTTTTAATTTTGGTACCACTGGTAGTGTCATCCTGCCAGAATGTCCTATAATCTATGCCCTAAGTAAAGAGAAACATGTGTTCAGCAGGCCAGCTGGCCGATAGACTTTGGCTGTCTCTATCTCACAGGTAAATTACCTAGAATAACCAAATAAATTCAGACAAAGTGCTATACTGTGCTTGTTGATAAAAGGCATAATAAGCATGACTTGTTCAGGAATCAGACATGACGACTCTGCACTGTGTGTAATACCTGTTGGTTCATGAGCGGCTCTCTCTCTGAGACAGAAAGAGAGACAAGCAGACAGAGAGATGGGACGACAAAGACCCACAGTAATCGTGGGGAAAGCAGATGACCAGTAATTGCGGGGGAATCAGATGACCAATAATTGTGGGGGAAAGCCAATGACCAGAAATGACAACTGTGGTGGATAGAGAGAATATTGTTTTGCTGCGATTGTAATAATAATGAACAATTCAGTGACCAAAGGACTTTGTCCACTGTTTCTAAATCAACTGACCTGGCAGATTTTGTTTCATACTTCCAAGCTAGGGGATAGTAACCCCTTCTCCTCTATACATTACTAAATTTAAAAAAAGAAACCTTAGTTTTTCTTTTTGGGCCACCCTGCTTTGGTAGGATACAGCTGGTTTGTTGAAAGAAGAAAGAAGATTTCCAAAGTATATATGTTAAATGAAGGGTTTACTGTAATATTTATAATTTATATTACTAATCTCTCTCTTCACATATACATAAAAAGAATGTATACAAGCTACCAATATATTTGGCAAAAAACCAACAGGAAAAAATATTTATCTTAACAAAATCGTAATTAATACGATCTATCATTCTTGACGAATCCTCATTAAACAAACATTAACTTTGCTCATACATGCTTAAGTTAAACATATAAACACTATAAATGATTTTGGTGAAAATTTTCAGAGGAAAAACATCTTATTGAAAATAAGGCTAAAAAGGTCTGTGCAAAAAAAATATGGTCTATACAAAAATAACCCATGATCTGGTACATTTCAGAAAATCCAGTACACCCTTCCCCATCACCACTGGATAAGGGATCATTCACTGCAGTAAAATACCTATAGACATAATATTTATTTTGTTGTAAGACCCACATGGATTTAGTTCATGTTTTTTAAAACGGAAGACCATCAGTTAGAAAAGTGGGTATGGTCATGAAAATCAGCATTTAATCTAATTTGGTGCTAACAAATCTGAAGAAGGCATGCTAAAAATGGAGTTATATTAAACAGACCTCCAGAAAATCAAACAACTTTTTTCTACAATATTGCAAAACAATAAATTTTTTATCCCCTTACATTGCAGTTAACATTGCATAATGACTTGAAAGTTTGTGGAGAAGATTGATGTGGCTCCTACTGGGCTGAGGTAGATAACTATGGTTTTTGTGTTGATATGGATGCAGAGTTGTCAGTAGTTGATGGCTACAGATTTAGGCTGGTTAATGGGGTTTAAAGCCTATCAACTACACTAGGGTCAAAGTTATATATATTCTGTGGAATATATCCTACTTCATGTGTGTGTGTGTGCTGAGCATAACAGTGCATGTACACACTGAGAGATGTATATCAGCCGATATTGGAATGTTCAAGTATTCTGTAGTGCTCCTTTTTTTCCAAAAGTATTTTATACAGGTGATAATAAGATATCATCACCTGCTCCAAACCCTATTTCACAGCAATGGTTAATTCCTGCAGTGTTAACCATTTATCTTCAAAGTTGTTCTTTGTCATGCTCTTCTTTTATCTGCTTCTTTCTTAACTGGGAACCGAGATCCTCCAGCATTTCTTCTTCAGGAACTTCCTCATCATCAATATCATCCTCCATCATCATCATCTATCATTTCTTTTGTCTTCATGCATACTTTGAAAGCTTCCAAGTGTCACTGTCCTTACCAGAACACAATTTCCTTGACAGGACTACTTACTGAGGGAATATCACATATATTATTCACCAGAGAAAGTAATATTTGACCCTAGCCTGCATTTATGGTTGAAAATGCATCTGCAATGTTTAAGTTACACCAGAACTCTGGGATTCCAATCTTAGAGCTATCATCCACTGTTGTCACAAGTTTATCCATTACCTTGTGTGCAGAAGCACTTACAGGTTTCAATAACTCCTCAATGTTGTGGTTGTATCAAAGATGTCATATAAGGTTGTAAAAATACAACTTTAACATTTAGGTCCACAGACTCTAACATCTGTAAATGACAGAACTGTCAAGAACCATCATCACTCTTGACAATTCTGTCATTCTCAAATGTTGCAGCTTGTGGTTTCAAATGTTAAAGATGTATTTTTACCACTGTAGTAGGTTGGTAGACAGTAACCGTCCAGGGAGGTACTACCGTCCTGCCAAGTGAGTGTAAAACGAAAGCTTGTAATTGTTTTACATGATGGTAGGATTGCTGGTGTCCTTTTTTCTGTCTCATGAACATGCAAGATTTCAGGTACATCTTGCTACTTCTACTTACACTTAGGTCACACTACACATACATGTACAAGCGTATATATACATACCCCTCTGGGTTTTCTTCTATTTTCTTTCTAGTTCTTGTTCTTGTTTATTTCCTCTTATCTCCATGGGGAAGTGGAACAGAGTTCTTCCTCCGTACGCCATGCGTGTTGTAAGAGGCGACTAAAATGCCGGGAGCAAGGGGCTAGTAACCCCTTCTCCTGTATATATTACTAAATGTAAAAGGAGAAACTTTCGTTTTTCCTTTTGGGCCACCCCGCCTCGGTGGGATACGGCCGATGTGTGGAAAGAAAGAAAGATACATCTCTGGCTCTCTATGGAGAAATGGAGAAGAATTCTTCCTTCACCAGCCATGCGCATCAGAAAAGGCGACTAAAATACTGGGAGCAAGAGGCCAGTAACCCCTTCTGTATAAATTACTTAATTTACAAAGAAAAATTTTAATTTTTCTTTTTATTTCACCCTCCCTCAGTGGGACACAGCCCGTGTGTTAAAAAAAAAATACATCTCTGATACAACCACTGGATCAAGGAGTTATTCAGACATGTAAATGCATGTACACACATGTGGTAATGGCAAAACTGCAAGGCTTTTTGTAGCAATGTACATCTTGACAGCAGGAATAAAGTAATGCTTGTATCAGTCAACAAACAACCTCAGTCATCCATGCTGCTGTATTAGAGTACCATATAGCAATAAAACAGGCTTTGTCTTGACCTTTTCAAACTCAGGGATTCTCTAAGTGATAAATTACCATAGGTTTGTACTTACAAAAATGTGTTGCACTGGAGCAGAGAAGTATGCTGAACTTATCCATAGCTACCATGGAATTAGATGCATGTTTTTCTTTTTGCTAATGTAAGATATCCATGGCATACACTTCCGAAATAACCCTGTCTTGTCAGCATTCAACATCTAGTAGGGATTATTAGTTCTCAGAAATTATTAACCCACAGTTAGCAGGGAACTTTCCTGCAGCAACATGATCAGCTGATGCATTCTCATCACTAAACATTGTTATGAAGCCTTTAAACCATCCACTAGTAAACAAGTACCTTTTGTGAAGGTTCTCCTTCCTTTGTATATACAGTTTTTAGTAGGATAAGGTTTAGTGCTATATCATTTCAGCACTAAGCTGGGTCTCTTTCCTTGTTTTCCTCTCAATCCACATATTCAATCTTATTTATCTGTATTTTTCTTTTTGTCATTCTTCTGAGCACATCACAATCTGCACTAGTCCTTACACAAGCTCTTAATTTCTTTTCATTCCTTCTAATTGTACAAATGGATGATTAGCTCAAACCAAAAGAGTTTGCTGTCTCCATAACATATAAACCCATAAGCATATGTGAAACTTTAATTTTCTTAAGAGACCATCAAAACTTTATGGCACCTCACCATCCTCTTGAGTGCCAAGTTTACTATTCAGAGATGAGATGAGGCAATGAAAGGATTCAAGGCAAATTACTGTATTGTATTCACCCATAAGCCCAGCGAGGTGAAGGGGAACTCCACAGTGCACAAGACCACAATTCACATCTTACAACATTCAATACTGAGCCTCTTCCCATTCTATATTTTTGCACTGCAACTTCTCAATCATGCTAAAACAATCATGTGCAGTATAACTACTTTTTAAATGATGATCTACTGTAACAATATGAAACTAGAGTTGAAAACTATTTATGAGGATGCTGATTAATGGTGTAATGGCTGTTCGTTACTCTTCCTCCCATGGTATGTCTATTTTAAACATTTTTAATAATGCTCCTTTTACTCTAAGTTTATAATGAATTTAAAAAGTTTCTGCAATCCATAAAAAAAATAAAATGTATTACATGTACTAAATAGTGGTAGGTAGTGTAGCAAATATGATCTGAAATTACTATTTTTAATTGATGGATATAATAAGTTTGAATGAGCTTTGCAAAATCAAATAATATTCCATGAACAATGCAAAAAAAATTGTTAGTTCATAAAGATTATAAAACAAAGTTGGAAAAAGACAAAAATTGGTCATTATGTGTATCCTATTTACAGATGTCCCAAAATCAAATATAAAAAGGCACTACAGGCATCTGAACCATCCCCACATATGTTAAAAGACCTCTACAATACACGTCTGATGACTATGTAAATGCAGAGGCTTCAGACAGTTTATATTTTGTCATTTGAAAAATTTAACTTCAAAACTTCCCATAGTATCAAGGAATGTTAAATATCATGGACAAAATAGACCAGATATTTATCCATACTATGATACAATCCAAATAAATCTGTCCATAAAAAGTGGCTTTACATAAATACCTCAGTTAAAAAGTTTCTGAACATCCTAGCTTGCCCCTATATATTTTGACATTATAATTCTTAACTGAAATATGCTGAACATTATCTTCATAAAACATGTTGAGATGCAGTGTCTGTTACATCAGTGCACAATCATATTGTAATTATTTATATCCATTAACAAGACAAAACATAAATAATGAGCAAACATAAATACCTGTACAATACATGCATCCACAGTGCTAATGGCTTACATTTGGCACAAATAATGAGAATTTAGGCTAAGGAACAGCCAGTAAGACAAAGTAATAAGACAAAACGTGAATGGAATGACATTCTTAAAAGCTTATTAAAGCTGTTCCTTGATATGAAAAACAATATTACCAATAATCAGTCTGAGGTGGCACTTCTGGTATTAGCTACATGCAAAAAGTTGTTGTCTGGTTCTGAGGTTTCACTATATGAGATGTCCTGATCCTGGACATCACTGTGAGTATCAGGTGTGGCTGTGTCACCCCTCTCTATGATGGATGCCACCTCAGTCTGCGAGGGTGAGCCCAAGCTTTCTGAACCCTCAGAAGGGGATCCCGGTTCACTAGCATCTCCAGAGAGATCTTCTGAAGTGCCCATCTCTGCCACCCCAGTGTTCAGCTCTGCAACACTACTGTGCTCACTGGCCAAGCCTAGTCGCTCCTGAGTGTAACCAGGAGTAGTGCTGTTGGTTAGTTCTAATATAAGTCTAGAAGCAGCAGCATCAGCAGCCACATGAGTGAGAGGAACAGCTGCAGCACTCTTAGCAGATATAGCAGTGGTAGCCACATAGTTGGCAGCAGCAGAATTAAGTTTGGTGATGAACGGATGGTTGAGTGTGTGATCACTAATAGCAGTATTTAGGTTAGTGGGAGCAACTGTGGTAGTTAAAGAAGTAATAGGAGTGAGGAACTGTGGTGATGGTGGTGGCATGTAGGTGTCGTAGCGGTGCAGGTGTGAGAAGAACTCCAGTGTGTTGATGTTGGGGGAGGAGGGGCCAGAAGACGAGACGAATGATGGAGGCCCAGACCAGCCAATACCTGGGGAGAGAAGCAGCAGGACAAATGCTCACACAGGATCCTTTACTACCACTTGTGGGCAACAAAGCTGTGGTGATAGTATTATCACTTGTCCACAGGAAAAAAAAAGCACTACATTTACTGGTTGGAAGGCAGAGTGCCAACAAAAATATGATTAATACAAAAACACTTAGAGCACAGCAAGTAGTAATTAAGACAATGATTAACTTGAGGCAATAAAAATCACCTTGAATGAAACGTTTACTTAAAAAAAAAAAAAACTGATGTGCTTTAAGTGTTTATATATAAGCCATGTTACAATTACTACTGCTAACAGTAATGATGAATACACCATATGCTCATGTCTCATACAGACAATTTTAACCCTCAACTATTTCAAGATTGATTTAATATGTAAATTATTTTAGAACTCGGAATATTATAATTAAGACTAGCTAAAAATTAGAGGATTAAAAATACTAAATGGATAAATCTTCGATGATTTACAAGGAATATATTACTGTACTGAGACTTGCCAACTGAACAGTTGACTGCAAAAATGGCAGCACCCGCTAAAGATGGATGATCAAATGTGATTTGTTTGCAACTGTATTATTAAGATTTCATGAGTAAAGATGAATGATGTTGTCCTACTATTGTTTTTTATTGACACATCGGCCATTTCCCACTGAAGCAGGGTGACTCAAAAAAAAGAAACACTTTTATCATCATTCACTCCATCACTGTCTTACCAGAGATGTGCCTACACTACAGTTAAAAAAAATGCACTATATCAGCAACGTTCCTTCAGTGTGTGGACAATGTACTTTCCACCTCCAGCTAGCCAGTTTCCCTTCATCCCACTGTTGTATTAGAATAATAGCTGCTATGTAGGAATTAATAATATAAAATGAACTCTAAACATCCCTGTGATAGGTTTCAAAAGGCTTTTCACCCTCATAGCTATGTTGTTGATTACCTGTTCAACCATACTAGCTCTTTGTGGCCTGCTAGTTCACACAGCCTGGATGATCTAGTACTTGTCAGAGGTAGTGATCCACTTTTCTTTTGGAGGGCTATATTTGTTCAGGCAATACAGTATTTCTGATATCTGTTGGTAGCAGACTGAACAGCTTTGGACCATTGATATTGACACAGGGATCTCTTATTGTGCACCATGTGCCTCTGCTAACACCAAGTCCATTTTACACTTCCTCCCATGTATATTTCTCATTCCAGTGAGTGATTATTGTTGTGTCTAGATTTGAGATTAGGCCCTTAAGCACCTTCCATATACAGTGGACCCCCGGTTTACGATCAACTCCCAATGCGACCATTTATGTAAGTGTATTTATGTAAGTGCGTTTGTATGTGTATGTTTGGGGGTCTGAAATGGACTAATCTAATTCACAATATTCCTTATGGGAACAAATTCGGTCAGTACTGGCACCTGAACATACTTCTGGAATGAAATAATATCGTAAACCGGGGGTCCACTGTATTATTAATTATCTCTTTCTTCAGAGAGTATATGCCAAGGCATGTAAAATAATCTCTATCTTGTCTAGCTCTGATAGCTCTCCTGCCCTGAATGGAACTACTACCAACACTGAACAATATTCTGAACAAGAGAGGAAAAGTGATTTAAACAGTCTTATCATTTGCATTATTTTCCGTGTTTCAAAAGGTCTCTTTATATACTATCCCTTCAATTTTCTGGCCTTTATGGCATTTGTCTTATTGTTGTACATGATAATTAAAATTTTTTTAAGTAGTTTATAAAAATATTTGTTTCTATTATAGTATTCTGGCATTACCTATTTACACACAATGCAACCATTTTAAAATCAACTGGTTGGTTGGATTCACTACCAGACAAGAATACTTTAACTCTTTCACTGACTGTGCTGTAGTACTACACCTGTGCTGTAGTACTACTGGCTGTGCTGTAGTACTATGCCTTCGAGTTCATTGTACATGTTGTTGTACTATGTAATGAGCTCAGCTCACCCAGATAAGCTGTGAGCAGTAAATTTAGGCCTAGATATTAGAGAATGAGTTGACACGGTAAGTGTGCACCACAAAAAAATCCTGCAGCACGCAGTGCATGAAAAAAAGAAAACTGCGATTGTGATTCTGGTTTAAAACCGCGACTGTTTAAAACAGCGGTGCAGTTTTGTAAAAACTATATGGTCATATTCTCGGTTCCTTGGTGTCACTTGACAGAATGGAAGATATATTACAGAAATGGAGATGATTTTGATTGGTGTTAGGACTGAAAATTGCTTGAAACTGAGCCTAAAGTAGTGGAAATCTTCAATTTTTGCCAATGTTCAAGGGTAAACAATACACGTCCAACTGGTGGGTCTAATATGCATTCATGAATGCACTGATTTTATCTATACCATTATTACAATACTGCATAACAGTAAATTTTCTATTTTTTTTTGTGTGAATAAAAAATCAAAATAGAATTCATGTGTAAAGCCTGGAACCACAACTAATGAACAGAAGAAATGTTATTTCAGTGCCAGGAATGCCTGCATTGTTTATTCTGGATCCTATTTGGAAATTGGAATATTCTGAAATTTGTGTGAGATTGGCCAAATTACCAATTTCTTATCACTTTACTGGGTAGTTGAAATAGTTGATTGGGCAATTTCTTGTGTTCAATGAATAAAATGAAAGACATATTAGCAAAATAGCTAAGAATTTGGTCGACTGGAACACTGTAATTGGCTTAAAATAAGACTCAAAGTGGGCAAAACTGACACAGCAAAATTTGTAAAAGCGTAATTTTGTCAATTTTCCATAAAATTTTGTACTTTTTGTTTTATAACCTCCAGGGGTAGGGGTTGTCCTCGAAAAGGTTGGAAGGAAGGGGTTAGGGAGGTTTTGTGGGCGAGGGGCTTGGACTTCCAGCAAGCATGCATGAGCGTGTTCGATAGGAGTGAATGGAGACGAATGGTATTTGGGACCTGACGATCTGTTGGAGTGTCAGCAGGGTAATATTTAGTGAAGGGATTCAGGGAAACCAGTTATTTTTATATAGCTGGACTTGAGTCCTGGAAATGGGAAGTACAATGCCTGCACTCTAAAGGAGGGGTTTCAGGATATTAGCAGTTTGGAGGGATATGTTGTGTATCTTTATGTATGTGCTTCTAAACTATTGTGTTCTGAGCACCTCGGCAAAAACAGTGATTATGTGTGAGTGAGGTGTAAGTGTTGAATGATGAAAGTATTTTCTTTTTGGGGATTTTCTTTCTTTTTGGGTCACCCTGCCTCGGTGGGAGACGGCTGACTTGTTAAAAAAAAAAAAAAATGAAAATTCTTGGACAGTGTGGACAAGTTTCTGATCGGGAATCTGGACAGTGAAAGGGTTAATCCTTAAAACAGGGATTAAACTCTCAGCAAATATATATTGAGAAAAATACACCTCTGTGTATAAATCCTGTGTGTAACCAGTATTAAGTCATAAAATCTCGGGATGGCAACAGAGTGTATTCCTTTTAAAGCAATAGAGATTTATCCCTAGGTAGTAGGTTGGTAGACAGCAACCGCCCAGGGAGGTACTACCGTCCTGCCAAGTGAGTGTACAACGACAGCCTGTAATTGTTTTACACGATGGTAGGATTGCTGGTGTCTTTTTTTCTGTCTCATGAACATGCAAGATTTCAGGTACGTCTTGCTACTTCTACTTACACTTAGGTCACACTACACATACATGTACAAGCATATATATATATACACACACACCTCTGGGTTTTCTTCTATTTTCTTTCTAGTTCTTATTCTTGTTTATTTCCTCTTATCTCTATGGGAGTGTTCAGCAGAAGTTTGTGGTTACAGGAAGGTGGGTGCGGGAGGGAAGAGGAGCGATTGGTGGAATGATGATGTAAAGAGAGTAGTAAGGGAGAAAAAGTTAGCATATGAGAAGTTTTTACAAAGTAGAAGTGATGCAAGGAAGGAAGAGTATATGGAGAAAAAGAGAGAGGTTAAGAGAGTGGTGAAGCAATGTAAAAAGAGAGCAAATGAGAGAGTGGGTGAGATGTTATCAACAAATTTTGTTGAAAATAAGAAAAAGTTTTGGAGTGAGATTAACAAGTTAAGAAACCCTAGAGAACAAATGGATTTGTCAGTTAAAAATTGGAGAGGAGAGTTATCAAATGGAGAGCTAGAGGTATTGGGAAGATGGAGGGAATATTTCGAGGAATTGTTAAATGTTGATGAAGATAGGGAAGGTGTGATTTCGTGTATAGGGCAAGGAGGAATAACATCTTGTAGGAGTGAGGAAGAGCCAGTTGTGAGTGTGGGGGAAGTTCGTGAGGCAGTAGGTAAAATGAAAGGGGGTAAGGCAGCCGGGATTGATGGGATAAAGATAGAAATGTTAAAAGCAGGTGGGGATATACTTTTGGAGTGGTTGGTGCAATTATTTAATAAATGCATGGAAGAAGGTAAGGTACCTAGGGATTGGCAGAGAGCATGCATAGTTCCTTTGTATAAAGGCAAAGGGGACAAAAGAGAGTGCAAAAATTATAGGGGGATAAGTTTGAGTATACCTGGTAAAGTGTATGGTAGAGTTATTATTGAAAGAATTAAGAGTAAGACGGAGAATAGGATAGCAGATGAACAAGGAGGCTTTAGGAAAGGTAGGGGGTGTGTGGACCAGGTGTTTACAGTGAAACACATAAGTGAACAGTATTTAGATAAGGCTAAAGAGGTCTTTGTGGCATTTATGGATTTGGAAAAGGCATATGACAGGGTGGATAGGGGGGCAATGTGGCAGATGTTGCAGGTGTATGGTGTAGGAGGTAGGTTACTGAAAGCAGTGAAGAGTTTTTACGAGGATAGTGAGGCTCAAGTTAGAGTATGTAGGAAAGAGGGAAATTATTTCCCAGTAAAAGTAGGCCTTAGACAAGGATGTGTGATGTCACCGTGGTTGTTTAATATATTTATAGATGGGGTTGTAAGAGAAGTAAATGCGAAGGTCTTGGCAAGTGGCATGGAGTTAAAAGATAAAGAATCACACATAAAGTGGGAGTTGTCACAGTTGCTCTTTGCTGATGACACTGTGCTCTTGGGAGATTCTGAAGAGAAGTTGCAGAGATTGGTGGATGAATTTGGTAGGGTATGCAAAAGAAGAAAATTAAAAGTGAATACAGGAAAGAGTAAGGTTATGAGGATAACAAAAAGATTAGGTGATGAAAGATTGGATATCAGATTGGAGGGAGAGAGTATGGAGGAGGTGAATGTATTCAGATATTTGGGAGTGGACGTGTCAGCGGATGGGTCTATGAAAGATGAGGTGAATCATAGAATTGATGAGGGAAAAAGGGTGAGTGGTGCACTTAGGAGTTGTGGAGACAAAGAACTTTGTCCATGGAGGCAAAGAGGGGAATGTATGAGAGTATAGTTTTACCAACGCTCTTATATGGGTGTGAAGCATGGGTGATGAATGTTGCAGCGAGGAGAAGGCTGGAGGCAGTGGAGATGTCATGTCTGAGGGCAATGTGTGGTGTGAATATAATGCAGAGAATTCGTAGTTTGGAAGTTAGGAGGAGGTGCGGGATTACCAAAACTGTTGTCCAGAGGGCTGAGGAAGGGTTGTTGAGGTGGTTCGGACATGTAGAGAGAATGGAGCGAAACAGAATGACTTCAAGAGTGTATCAGTCTGTAGTGGAAGGAAGGCGGGGTAGGGGTCGGCCTAGGAAAGGTTGGAGGGAGGGGGTAAAGGAGGTTTTGTGTGCGAGGGGCTTGGACTTCCAGCAGGCATGCATGAGCCTGTTTGATAGGAGTGAATGGAGACAAATGGTTTTTAATACTTGACGTGCTGTTGGAGTGTGAGCAAAGTAACATTTATGAAGGGGTTCAGGGAAACCGGCAGGCCGGACTTGAGTCCTGGAGATGGGAGGTACAGTGCCTGCACTCTGAAGGAGGGGTGTTAATGTTGCAGTTTAAAAACTGTAGTGTAAAGCACCTTTCTGGCAAGACAGTGATGGAGTGAATGATGGTGAAAGTTTTTCTTTTTCGGGCCACCCTGCCTTGGTGGGAATCGGCCAGTGTGATAATAAAAATAAAAAAAAAAATCTCTATGGGGAAGTGGAACAGAATTCTTCCTCCGTAAGCCATGCGTGTTGTAAGAGGCGACTAAAATGCCAGGAGCAAGGGGCTAGTAACCCCTTCTCCTGTATAAATTACTAAATTTAAAAAGAGAAACTTTTGTTTTTCTTTTTGGGCCACCCTGCCTCGGTGGGATACGGCTGGTTTGTTGAAAGAAGAAGAAGAAGATTTATCCAGTTTTTTACCTCAATTTACCCTTTAGGACCTAGGACAAAAAACAGTAAAACTGTTTAAATTTTCAAGTTTGTTGGGAGTCATACATCAAAAATCACACACGTTGATGCTTAAGACCCACACATCGACACACATCTTGGTGCTTAAGACCCACACATCAATGACCACACATCTTGGTGCTTAAGACCCACACATCAACACATACTGTGGATCTCAAGACCCACACATCAACGACCACACATCTTGGTGCTTAAGACCCACACATCTTGGTGCTTCAGGTGTGTATGCATTTGTGTAAACCAAATGTACTAATATTTTGCAGTTGAAGCATATGTGGTACAGACCATCACATTAATAGTTCTCTATCTTTATTTCTGCGTATTATCAGGTGTAAATTATTACTAAGTGTAATATAGTTTGTGCTTAAAATGTCAAATGACTTCCGAATGTCAGTGGCACAACAACACCAGACAAAAATCTAAATTTTTCGGAATTCTGCTCGATTTGACGTTACACACTACATTGAAGTGACTTTGAAAACAGCATAGGACACTTAAAATGCACAATTCAAAACACATTTATATACAAGACTTTCTTTTTATCATTCTTAAATAAATATACTTTAATTTGAATAACTAGCAGGCATGTTAGAATCAAAGTGCAGATAAATCATACCTCTATACATGCATAACAATTCCAGTTAAATTATTTAAAAACTTATTTGTTTTTCTCTAGTTGACTTTAAATTATATTTGTCAAAGAAATCAAATTTATCAATACAAAAGGCAGTGAGACACTATACATGGACTATAACTCCAAGTCCTGCTATAATTAGAATCCCAGAAGGGAGGTATCTGAAATTAGGAAGCCTTACAACAAGCAGTTTTAAAGGTCTTGTCTTTCACATTTAGTTACAGCAAATGTGGCAGCCATTCAAAGCATGTACAGTTAGCTCTCTTATAAAGCTCCTCTATATAGTGCGATTGAAAAAATGCATCCAAAATTTAACAGCATGTGAAGAGGCCTTCATAATGCATGCTAGTCAATTCGGAATGCGCTTTTTTCAACTTCATTTAAAAAAAAATATCACAACATAGAATAGCTTTATAAGAAAACTTACTGTATAGGGTAAATAAATACTACAATATACTGTATCCAGCAGACCTAATTATAAGATGTTAGTGTTTTAGCCAAAGCAGCAGTCAACATATACTTAAGAAAAGTGTTCGTGCACCACTACAGCCTCTATGTTTTAAAGTTAATCAAAGCTCCTGCCTTACATTTCTTCATACTGTACAGTAATAAGGATAACTTTACAGGCAAGCAGTTTTACAAACATACTCACATATTTTTTATGAATATAAAATGTCACTTTGCCTAAATACTTACAGGATGGCCTAAGCACTCACTCTCAAAGACTTGAGTTACATCTAGCAAATAAATTGGTTATTAATATCACTACCTGTCTTCATATTTATATTAGCATTAAGTAATGTTACTTATTTTGTAAAAATAAGTTAATACACACAATTAAGTATATTTTTTCTTTGTACTCCTAAGTAATGCTGCAGCTCACTTCATAACCCATTTAGAAAACAATAACTCTAGAGTGAACAACTTCAGAATTATACAAAAAAATACAATGTAATTCACAAAAATCAGCGTAAAATAAATTCTATCTTGATACTACTGTACATATAACTTAAAGAGAGACTGCTAAGATTTACTAGTGTGCTCTGCTGTTTGTAATAATCCTAAGAAAAAAGTTACTTGTACACAAAATAAACCCGTACTCTACACACAAGATTAATGTTGTCACAACTACATACAGGTATATGTATAAGTGTAAACTGAACTTTTTGTATACTAATGAAGGATGCTGAGCAAAAGTAACAAAATATCCCTAACATTTGAGCTTTCAACACGCATAACTCTTCTTTGTGTTAAATCAATAATTTATGCTCTCTATCTTTTACCACTGAACTATTATCACAAAATCAATTATAAAAACCACTATACTACTATTAATCTCTATCTAAACAGCATGTTCAGCTATAAATTAAACATTATGTTACTCATAATTTTGTATCTAAGCAATCAGGCTCACTATTAATTACTGTTTAATAATTGTATCCTCTCATTACAAGAGCATAACAACAGTATCCTCTCATTATGAGAGCATAACTATTACCATAAAAGTTAATATCACGTCTACATTATTTCCAGAGAAGAGTCTCTGGACCACTTACTAGATGAAGGAGACTGAAGACCTAGTGGTGGGGGCTGTGAGCGAGGGTGTCTTGGGGTTGAAGGCATCTTTGGAGGGGAAGATAGTGGGGTGCGAAACTGCGCTAGAGCCATTCGCTCAAGGAAAGCGTCCAACTGACGCAAGGAGAGGGCATTGTGCAATGTTTCTAATGGTCGGATCGAAGGCACACCACCAAGGCCTTCAAGATCTGCAAATGGAAGTTTACATTACATAATCCCAGTACATGGTAGCGAAGTTTATGCTGCCACATTCTTATTAAAACAGTAAACAAAAATAAATCTAATTTTGCCTCTACGGTAATTAAGTTTTGTATTAAAGAATAAAAAAATCCAGTAACCAATATTTGTTTGAGAAAAATGCCACAAGAGAAACAATAAATTAAATCCTTTGTAAGTCACAAAATGGGTGGGATTCAAACTCATGGCATGCAAATCCTAAAACTCACAGGCCAGTGTACTATCCACTGGACCATACAGGCCTAAATAAGAATAATCCAACTAGGTACAGTATACATGTATTTCTATTCACCATAAGGTCAGCATGGGCCACCACTGTGACCACAAATACAAGGTTTAACATGGGTCTGCTGTGATGAGTTGGATCTTGGGTTGATCAGTTTATATACTAATTATACTTCAACAACTTCAAAATAAAAGCCACAATTTCTTACTAAACTGTATGAAACAAATGACAACTTACCACACCTACATCAAACAACCTGAGACTAAAGATGAATGCATTTAAAAAAAAGTAAAAACCAAGAAAAATAATGGAATGCTGTAATAAAATGCTTTAGGAGGCTGCATTTGGGAGATGAGAAGACAGCTGTAGACTCTGGCTTTGGTTTCTAACAATACCGCAAAATCATAAGAGTTCTACATTTAACTCTTCAATACATATCTGAATTAGATGAATAAGATGTGTGCAACACTTTGGTAACTATTTCCAAAATGCATCACCAACACAGCAAGTTTCTTCAGTTGAATACTTAGGTGATTAAAATACTGGAAACAGTTGATGAAGAGACTGAAGTGTTTAGTACCTCAGCCTCGATTTTTTTTTTTAACAAACCGGCCATATCCCACCGAGGCAGGGTGAACTAAAAAGAAAAATGAAAATTTCTCTTTTTAAATTTAGTAATATATACAGAAGAAGGGATTACTAGCCCCTTGCTCCCAGCATTTTAGTCACTTCTTATAACATGCATGGCTTACGGAGGACGAGTTCTGTTCCACTTCCCCATGGAGTATCACTAGTTGATTTAAGCAGAAAAATGACTTTGAGGTGTATCATCCCTCAGCATTCTCTCTGAAATGAATAACTTCTATCTGGGCCGAGGGACTGAACACCTCACTCTCGTCTTCATTTGTTTCTAGCACGTATTTTAATAACCACTATATTTTAATGAAGAACCCTGCTGCTCAAGTGAAAGTTTTGGAAATACTGACACAGCATTGGACGTGTGTTATTCATTTACTTGTCAGTACTGTGTACCATTAATACATGTACAACATTGATTTTCCGGACACTGATGGTCCGGAAACTCTTATAATCCATACATATTTACGAGCAGGAATTTGAAATTCCCGCAGCAGCATATTTACCACCCAACTGTACGTCACTTATTCAACCCCAAGACCAACGAATACTGCACTCTCTAAAGGCGGAAAACTCAGTAATCCGGAAAGGCTTTGGAACCAAAAGGTCTGGAAAATCAATGCTGTACCTGTATATGTAATAATAAAAACCTGAATTGTCTGTATAAACTTAAATGATGTATGCATGAGTAGCTGATAATTTTGTTTAGTATAAGAGAAAGCAGAGGTGGCTATACAACAGACTTTGGCTGAAGTGAAGCCTGAGTCAGCAGGCTATAAGCACCTCCACCTCCTCTCTCTAAGTTTTATTGCTATGTTGATAATAAAAGTGAACAGAGACAGTATTTAGAAGTTGACTGGCTTTTGTATCTTCCTTTGCTTTATTAGACAAAACCAAGTAAACACTACTCTGTCATACCTATAAAGTTATGGAGAATCTCTAGAATATGAGATGTGTTTGGGCAGTCAGCTGATGGTGTCATGGCTATGCCTCAGTTAAGATTATTTCTCTACTACACAAGTTCCTTATTTAAATACTTTTTCAAGTGTTATCATTAATCATCAACATGTTCAACAATCATAGCAATACAGCATGAGTAGGTACATTAATGTAGAAAGCACAAGAATGTGTAATACTAAATTAATTAATTAATATAGGTTTGCCAGGATGGATCCTGGCCTAGGTCTTCTCCATGTGGTGACCCAGCAGTGGCTCCCTAAGGAGTGTCAGAGTTGGTACAAGTTATGTACCCTTTACACCCCAATGGCAGGGACGTGGTGAGGACTCATGTCAACTAGTGTACTGTTTACAGTCTTATGGCGGGGGCAGCCCTGTGACAAAGGCACGGTGAGTCTTCTACAAGTCAAGTGGAGTACTGCTTATACCCCTATAATGAGGGCAGCCCTATGACAAGGGCGTGGTGAGCTGCGTTCATGGCAAATGGAGTACCGTTTACAGCCCTATAACAAGAATATGGTTAGTCTTCCAACACCATTTGAGCTATTACTGGCACTCAGGCCACTGCCTGAGTGCCAGAAATGGCACTGAGACTGTGGCCTGATTCATGTTGTGCAGGTCCCACTCAAATCTACCCTCTTTCACCCATAATAGCATAAGAATATAGGAACACTGCAACAATCCTACTGGCCTATACTATGCAGATCACACTCAAATCCAACCCTTCTCATTTATAAGAATGAAGGAACTGTGGCAGGCCTATTAGCCCATAATAGGCAGGTCCTTCTTAAATCCAATCTTTCCCAACTACATATTTTTCCAACCTATTCCCAAAGTTACCTAAGAAGTAAGCTTAAATACCTCATGTCCTAATCAAACCCAACCTTTCTCACTCATAATTATCTAACCTATTTTTAAAGCTCCCCAAGGTTTTAGCTTCTATGACCCTAGTTGGCATATTGTTCCAATCAATGACAACTCAGATTGAAAACCAATACTTTCCTATGTCCTTTCTAAATGTAGACTTATTTAATTACATGCTTTCAAAATTTTTGGTTGAACCTTCTGAACTGCACTGCAATAAAATTGTGCTATGTGAAGTTGTTATAAGAAAGTCTACTGCATTTCACAAGAGTCAATTGCAAGTTTATATAGGACCAAGAACTAAAGCTCAGCTCCCCCTTGTAAACTAGAAAAAGCAATTACATCCTCTTACAATTTCCTCTCTAACTCTGGTTATAATAGTAACTTGAAATGTTATGTGCTGACATGTAATCATGTTTTTCCTGAACAGTGATAAATGAGCAACTTTTCCATTGCTGAGATTAAATGTCTAGAAGAAAATACACATAGATCTAAATGAGTTGTGAAAACAGGCAATTATATTACTTGCACGAACTGTATCAGAGCAGACAGCAAGTACATTTCATCCCTCCATAGAACATGTTTTCATTTAACCCTTTGAGGATCATTCCTATACAGTGGATCCCCAGTTATCGGCCGGTTCAGTTATTGGCCAACTTGGTTATCGGCTGTTAATTCGGTTATTGGCCATTTGGGAGGCGTCCATCCACCGGCTGGGGGCTCTTGCGAATCAGATCGGCTGTCTCTGGGAGAGTGAGGAATCTTCTGCTCATTCATCCAAACATTTTGCTATAATCCATTGCTTTTTGTGATTACTGATTGAGTGCAACTGCAAAATAAGCAACCATGGGCCCAAAAAAACATGTTACATAGTATATAAAAACATGCAATGTTTATATGCGATGTATATTTAATAATAATCACTTGTACATTAAATGCCTTATTTTACACTAACCCTTTGACTGTCACAGGCCCCTTTCGATAAATTTTTGGAAAAAAAAAAAAAAAAAAAAAAAAAAAAATTCTTAAGAAATGATAGAGAATCTTTTCCCAATGGTAATGACACCAAAAGTACGAAATTTGGTCGAAAACTCACGGAATTATGCTCCCGTGAAGTTAGCGGTCTTGGCGACATATACGCATCGGCAATTTTGCCAACTTTGAGCCCTGTTTTTGGCAAATTCCGTTGTTCCAGTTGACCAAACTCAGTTATTTCTTTAGAACTCCATTTTTTCTATCTGTTGAGTACAAGAAACTGCCCATTTACCAATTTGAACTACCCAATTATGTGGTCAGAAATTAGCAATTTGGCCAATTTCACGCAAATTAAAAAAGATGCCAATTTCAAAATAGGGTCCAGAATAAACAATGTAGACATTCTTGGCACTAAAATAACATATCCTCTGTTCATTAGTGACGTCTCTAGGCCCCTCTTATATTACTATTGCTTTCTATTTTGATTTTTTATTCATGCAAAAAAATACAAAATTTACTGTTATGCAGACTACTACATTATTGTAAAAATGGTATAAATAATATCAGTGCACTAGTGAAAGAATATTAGACTCCCCAGTTGAAGTGTATTGGATGTGTGGTGTGATCTGCTTACTCCTGAATATTGGTAAAAATCAAACATTTCCGCTACTTTGAGCTCAATTTCAAGGTCGTTTTCATCTAGAAAGTAATCAAAATCATCTCTATTTCTGTAATATGTTTTCCATTTTATCGCCTGAGACCATGATAACGAGAATACAACAATAAATACTATACGAAAATACACCTCAAAGTCGGCGTTTTAATCCAAAAAAACGGTCAAAGTTTTTTTTTCTCATTACGCACTGCGTGCTGCAGGATTTTTTTTATGTGGTGCACACTGACCACACAGACACATTCTCTCACATGTGGGCCTACCAGCTTTCTCCCTCTTGATTTGAAGCCGCTAGAATTTACGTGTATAAATACGTCAGAAACAGTGGTGCGCAAAACGTATATATACGACCGAAACAGTCAAAAGGTTAATATAGACATTTTCATTAATCCATCTATTATATCTTCTTCAAAATTATATAAGAAACACGTTACATAGCATATAAACATGTAATGTTTATTATATGCGATGTATGTATATTTAACCCTTTGACTGTCGCGGCCGTATATATACGTTTTACGAGGTGCCGTGTTTGACGTATATATACTCATAAATTCTAGCGGCTTCAAATCAAGCAGGAGAAAGCTGGTAGGCCCACATGTGAGAGAATGGGTCTGTGTGGTCAGTGTGCACCATATAAAAAAAATCCTGGAGCACGCAGTGCATAATGAGAAAAAAAAAACTCCGACCGTTTTTTTTAATTAAAATGCCGACTTTGTGGTCTATTTTCGTATAGTATTTATGGTTGTATTCTCGTTTTCTTGGAAAACATTTTACAGAAATAGAGGTGATTTTGATTGATTTTACTATAAAAAAATCCTAGAAATGGAGCTCAAAGTAGGGGAAATGTTTGATTTTTGCCAATGTTCAAAAGTAAACAAATGATGCCATTGTCCAATAAATGTCCAACTAGCCATTCTAATATGCAGTCATGAATGGGTTGATGTTATTTATACAGTTATTACAGCATTGCAGTAGTCTGCATAATAGTAAGTCTAATATTTTTTGTTTGAATAAAAATTCAAAATAGAAAGCAAGAGTAATATCAGAGGGGCCTGGAGACGTGACTGATGAACAAAGAAAACGTTATTTTAGAGCCTGGAATGTCTGCATTGTTCATTCTGGACCTTATTTTGAAATTGTCATATTTTTTAGGTTTCGTGAAATTGGCCAAATTGCAAATTTCTGACCACATTATTAGGTAGTTGAAATCAGTAAATGGGCAGTTTCTTGTACTCAATCGATAGAAAAAATGAAGTTCTAAAGAAATAGCTATGAGTTTGGGCGACTGGAACAATGGAATTAGCCGAAAATAGGGCTCAAAGTGGGCGAAATCGCCGATTTGTAAACAGCGCCGAGGTCGCTAACTTCGCGAGAGCATAATTCCGTCAGTTTTCCATCAAATTTCGTTTTTTTGGTGTCATTACAATCGGGAAAAGATTCTCTATCATTTCATAAGAAAAAATAATTTTTTTTTTTTTTAAATTTTGCGACACCAGGAGACACCTCAGGATTGGGGGTTGCGACAGTCAAAGGGTTAATAATCACTCTTTGCCACATTAAATGTCTTATTTTACGTTAATATAGACATTTTCATTAATCCATCTATGATACAGTGGACCCCTGCCTTATGAATGCATCGCCTTACGTTAAATCTGCCATACGAAGCATTTGAATGCAAAAATTTTGCCTCGCCTCACGATAAAAAGCTTGCCTTACGTGATTCGTCTGGGACGCGTCCCACGTGTGGCCTCAGTGCCAATGTTTACAAGCCAGCCAGTGCGATCACATCTATGCATACATTCAATACATTTCACATTATCCCAGTGCTTTTAGTGCTTGTAACTGCAAAATAAGTCACCATGGACCCAAAGAAAGCTTCTAGTGCCATCCCTGTGGTAAAAAGGGCGAGAATTATTATGGAATTGAAAAAAGAGATTAAGGAAATGTGAGCAAAGTGGGTTGAACTGCAAACCTTTATGGATGAAAATCACTCTGACACAGCTACTGCAAGCCGTGTTGGCAAACCTGTACAATGACAATGTTATGGCCCATTTTAGGAAAGTCTTAAATGAACGGGAGGTACAGAGCTCTATGGACAGATTTGTTGTGCGACAGAGGTCCAGTGACTCTCAAGCTGGTCCTGCTGGCATTAAAAGAAGAAGCCAAGTAACCCTGGAAAAGGATGTGCTACCTCAAGTCCTAATGGAAGGGGATTCCCCTTCTAAACAATAATAACTTCCACACTCTCCCCTCCTCCCATCCCATCAATCATCACCAGATCTTCAATAAAGGTAAGTGTCATGTATTCTATTCTTAGTAGAGTAGTAACTGTGCATGTCTTCTTCAGTTTGTGTGTATTAAAATTAATATTTCATGTGGTAAAATTTTTTTTTTCATACTTTGGGGTGTCTTGCATGGATTAATTTGATTTCCATTATTTCTTATGGGGAAAATTAATTCACCTTACGATAATTTCGGCTTATGATGAGCTCTCAGGAACAAATTAATATCGTGAGGTGGGGGTCCAATGTATTTTCTTCAAAATTATATAAGAAACATGCTACATATCATGTAGCATATAAACATGCACTGTTTATATGTTATCGAGTGGAGAGTGGGATGGAGAGTAAACATTACATTTTCTCTGATGCAGCATTAGAGAAAACTGTGAATCTGGTGACTGGTGCAGTAACCGCCCTTCATATGCGTTTGTTTACAATTCTTGGCATGAATTATTCATTACTTCTCCCTTTGTTTATAATGGTATCTAAAGGTAGTTGTTAGAAACGATTAAACTCAGTGAACATGGTAATAATATGGCTGTGTATTGTAATAATATGGCTGTGTATTGTAATAATATGGCTGTGTATTGTAATATAGCTGTGTTGTGTAGCCCAGGATGAGGGGCTACATATGCGTACTGTACCTACATCTACTGCTACCTACACTGACTTCCTACAAATAAATACTACTCACCTCTTGCCCTACATTAAGAATACAAATATTTTAAGGTTAGTAATGAATGTACTGTAGCAGTAAACGACAGATTAAAGAGGTGTGTGCAATGTGGACTAGGGTGCAAGCTTTTGTAGAGAAACACCACCCTGACCAAGCTGAAACAAGCCTTACTAGAGATTTGAACAATGCAAGGAATTCGCGAATTCCTTGCATTGTTCAAATCTCTAGTAAGGCTGATGCATGCAGGGGATGAGATAAAAAGCTGTAAGCCTTCTCCCTGAAAGCTGGCTGCCTTGGATCAAACGTGTAGCTCATGCTACACGCCAAGGTATTGGTCCAGTGTGGGTAGATTGGTAAAGCACTGCGTACCTTGTCCTAAGGTTCGTAGATTCGAGTCTCCTTCAGCCAGAGATCAGTGTTTGTGTATATTTCGCATGCTCTCGCGAATTCCTTGCATTGTTCAAATCTCTAGTAAGGCTGATGCATGCAGGGAGAGATGAAAAGCTGTAAGCCTTCTCCCTGAAAGCTGGCTGCCTTGGAACAAACGTGTAGCTCATGCTACACGCCAAGGTATTGGTCCAGTGTGGGTAGATTGGTAAAGCACTGCGTACCTTGTCCTAAGGTTCGTAGGTTCGAGTCTCCTTCAGCCAGAGATCAGTGTTTGTGTATATTTCGCATGCTCTCGCGAATTCCTTGCATTGTTCAAATCTCTAGTAAGGCTGATGCATGCAGGGGATGAGATGAAAAGCTGTAAGCCTTCTCCCTGAAAGCTGGCTGCCTTGGATCAAACGTGTAGCTCATGCTACACGCCAAGGTATTGGTCCAGTGTGGGTAGATTGGTAAAGCACTGCGTACCTTGTCCTAAGGTTCGAGTCTCCTTCAGCCAGAGATCAATGTTTGTGTATATTTCGCATGCTCTCGCGAATTCCTTGCATTGTTCAAATCTCTAGTAAGGCTGATGCATGCAGGGGATGAGATGAAAAGCTGTAAGCCTTCTCCCTGAAAGCTGGCTGCCTTGGATCAAACGTGTAGCTCATGCTACATGCCAAGGTATTGGTCCAGTGTGGGTAGATTGGTAAAGCACTGCGTACCTTGTCCTAAGGTTCGTAGGTTCGAGTCTCCTTCAGCCAGAGATCAGTGTTT
>NC_069484.1:14840296-14857796 GCF_026875155.1 Cherax quadricarinatus
ATTTTCAATCACTTTATTGGGTAGTTGAAACAGTTGACTGGGCGATTTCTTGTGCTCAATCGATAAAATAGAAGTAATACTAGTGAAAAAGCTAAGAATTTGGTTGACTGGAATAATGTAATTGGCCTAAAATGGGAGTCAAAGTGGGCAAAATCACCGATGTGTAAATATTGCTGACGCAGCAAAATTCGTGTGAGCATAATTTCGTCAATTTTCCATAAAATTTCATACTTTTTGTTTTATTACCTTAAAAAAAGATTCTCTACCATTTCATAAGAAAAAATAAAAAAAATTTTTTTTTTTTTGAAAATTCTTGGACCCTGTGGACAAGTTTCAGATCAGGGTCTAGACCCTGAAAGGGTTAATATCACATACCTGCAAGCCCTGCCCAAGAAGCCCAGCACTAGGAATCCCTTCCTTAAATCACTTGCAAAGGCAACTGCTCAAGAAGAAATTTTTTATTTAACTACTAGTAATAATGTATCATAAATTATATATATGTACAGTGATGGATCTAATCAGGAGTCAACCAGCAGGGCTGCATCTGCTCCTGTTGCTACCTCCCTACAAAAGAATGATAGGGACTATGTCGAGTTTGGCATAAGAATTAACCCTTTCAGGGTTTTCGACGTACTAGTATGGCTTACGCACCAGGGTTATTGACGTACTAGAACGCCTAAATTCTAGCGCCTTCAAATCTAGCGAGAGAAAGCTGGTAGGCCTACATATGAAAGACTGGATCTACGTGGTCAGTGTGCACAGTATAAAAAAAATCCTGCAGCACACAATGCGTAATGAGAAAAAAAAACTTTGACCGTGTTTTTGGATTAAAACAGCGACTTTGCAGTTTATTTTCATATGGTATTTATGGTTGTATTCTAGTTTTCCTGGTCTCATTTTGTAGAATGGAAGACATATTACAGAAATTGAGATGATTTTGATTGGTTTCACAATTAAAAGGACCTTGAATTGAGCTCAAAGTAGCAGAAATGTTTGATTTTTACCAAAGTTCAAAAGTAAGCAAATCATGCCAAGTGTCCAATATACGTCAACTGGTGAGTAATATTCTTTCACAAGTGCGATGATATTATTTATACCATTTCTACACTAATGCAGTAGTCTGCCTAACAGGAAATCTTCTATTTTTTGTGAGAATAAAAATTCAAAGTGGAAAGCAAAAGAAATATAAAAGGGGCCTGGGGACATGACTAACGAACAGAGAACTTGTTATTTTAGTGCCAGGAATGTCTATCTTGTTTATTCTGGACCCTATTTGGAAATTGGCATCGACTGAAATTTGTGTGAAATTGGCAAAATTGCCAATTTCTAACCACTTTATTGGATAGTTGAAATTGGTAAATGGGTGGTTTCTTGTACTCATTCGATAGAAAAAATGGAGTTCTAGCGAAATAAATATGATTTTTGTCGACTAGTACACAGAAATTGTCTGAAAATAGGGCTCAAAGTAGGTGAAATCACCAATATGTAAACATCGTCGAGACTGCTAACTTCGCGAGAGCATAATTCCGTAAGTTTTCCATCAAATTTCATACTTTTGGTGTCATTATGATCAGGAAAAGATTCTCTCTCATTCCATAATTAAAAATAATTATTTTTTTTCCGAAAAATTTTCAACCCTGAGAACGAGTTTAGGAGAGGGCCTCTTGACCCTCAAAGGGTTAACAGCTGGATGTCTACATTGCAAACTGAATTGTTTGCCATCCTAATGGCACTAAAGTTACCTTATGATACTGAACTTAACTCTATGATTATTACTGATTCTATGTTATCCCTGAAGATTCTTGACCCACATAATGACTAACAACATGCTCACTTAAGAAGCCAGATACAGACTCAAAAATCCAGGAAAAACGAATTAATGGATGATTTTTATAACATGAACGCAGATACGTACATTTATGAAGCAACTTGAAATGTGAACAGATTGACTGATGTTGTAGTGGCCAGGCTTAGACTTGGTTACAAGTATTTCTGGCAGTTTGGCAGACACATGGATGATAATCAAACTAAATGCAAAATATGTGGTCAACCCTATGGTCACTATCTTGAACACTATATGTTTAATTGTCCACTTATTGAGCAATGTAGATAGAAAGTATAATAAACTATGTAATGTGTCAAGATACATTATTAATGAAAATAAAATACTAGATATATTAAGTAAATTTCCTAAATTTGGTTGCAACAGATAAGTCAATTGTAGATACATGTATAAATCCAAATTTACTCCAGGTAACCCTTTTTGAGGCCTAGTTCCTAGGCCTCTTGTGTGTCCATATGCTACTGCGCTACTATCCACAGGGTGGATATGGGATTATGGGATGCACGATAAACTAGCCACTTTGGTGGCATAATTAATGAGATTAATTCATAAAAATAACTACTGAAATTAGTTATACATGCTGAGACATCTATATTTTTTCACATATAAAAAATACTGGACTGATTACTTTGACTCCAGGCTGGGAGACTGATTACCTCAAACTCTTCTGATTTTCAACTGTTCTATATATTCTTGGGTATCTTTATTGTTTCCACAATAAAGATACCCAAGTGTTACACATGTGTCTAATTTATCAAGTCACAATACCATGGCTGGAATAATTCACAACTAACCCATTTTAGAGGAAACTGTACATCATGTTTCGGTCTGATCTAAACCATCATCAGACTTGACAATGGTCCAGAATGGACTAAAATGTTGCCTACAGTTTCATATCCAAATTGGTTTTTAGTTTTGAGTGCATTATTTCATATATAATGCAAAAAATGTGGAAAGAATTAAATATAAAATTAAAACAATACATTAGTGTGGAAAGACATTTTTGTACAGTTGAGGACTGTACAGATTAAGACTGAAGAAGCCACTCACGGCAAAACATTTTCCTTAATAAATATCATTAACAGTGCAAAGGTGTCTTTTTTACAGCTTGTCAGCTATCACCATTTACAAGCAATACAATATAGTTCATGACTCCCAGCTTACTGGCAGAGAATGGAAGGGCTGAGAAATTGTCCCGTAGATCAGGAGCAGATGTTGATCCTGAGATAACAGCAGTAGAGAAGACCGGAACAGCTGCAGCTGCTGCAGCAGCTGCCTTCTGCTGTAACCCAGCTAAGAAGGTTAAGTAGGAACTGAGGTGGCCTGGGATGCTGTGTCGGTGACGGCGGATGCTCTCTGAGGAATAATTTCAATTGTTGTGAAAAATAGCAGTTAATAACTACTAAACAACAGAACTTCAACTCATAAACACATACAGGTTAAACATCCATGTGTACAAATGGGGTAACTTACAATGAATCAAAGTTTTACAAGCACTGGGAATATAACTTAATTGTATGCTAGGGCTTTCCCTGTATTTGCTTACAGAAGAAAATAAATGCAATCTCTGCAAATCTTCCAAAACCATGTATAATGGTAGGCTCAAGTTATGAGAGACTGGTGTTCCAGGTGTTGCAGCTTACAAACAAACCATAACGATTTGTTTGTAAGTATAGTGGATGATTGTGTCACATGTACTTGTAGCTGTGGATCAGCAATCATAACAACTTACTTGATTCCTAAGTGCACAGTTTATAATTGTGACTAACTTTTATATATATATTTGTGAAGCTGGAATGGATGTACAGTTCTCTACAAGGTTTTTTAATAAACAAATATTTTAATTGGAGTATGTTGACATCTCTATGGTAGGAATCTAAGTATAGTTTAGAAAGTTGAAGCTATATGTTATAGTAATTCTCTTAGAGCAACAATTTCATTCATGGAAAGAAGTACACAAACAGAATTTGTTCAATCAATCAATCAATTTTATTTCTTTGCAAGTAGTACATTGAGATTATGTATTTACAATAATGAGTTGCAGTGCAAAGAGAGCCTCTACCGTGCCTAGGCATTACGGGCAGACTTAATTTAATGGCTTACTGATGTACTTAATACTAAAGAATTTATCATAGTTTAAGTTGTACAATAGTTTCAATAGTAAATATTCAAATTATATTATGGAAATATAACATTGTGATTTGCTGAAAGTAGTTTATGGTATGAGAATGCTACACTTGGGTGTGGGGCAGTACTGTTTTGGGTAGGTATTTGTACTACTATGTATTATTAGTCAGTGTATGAATTCGGGCGTCTATTCTTGAAGTTTTAAGATTTAGGTAATTAGGAAATTTTTTGGTAAAGTTAAAAAGTGAGTATTGAGTATTTAGTCTAGGGTGAGTAAGTGGCTTTTGAGAAGAGTCTTGAATTGATTTTCAGACTGGGTTACTTTAGTATTTTCTGGTAATGAATTCCAAATTTTGGGGCCCTTTATGTGCATAGAGTTTTTACACAGTGTGATATGGACACGGGATACATCAAAAAGAGATCTGTGTCTTGTGTTATGGTCATGTGTCCTGTTAAGGTTGGTGAGAAGAAGTTTGAGTGGAGGGTTTATGTTTGAGTATAGTGTTCTATGTATGTAGTAGGCACATAAATAAGTATGGATGTTCTTTATGGTGAGCAGATTTAGATTTTTGAATATTGGTGGAGTATGCTGTCGGGAGTGGGAATTTGTTATCATTTTGACTGCAGCCTTTTGCTGGGTTATTAGTGGTCTTAGGTGATTCAATGTTGTTGATCCCTATGCACAAATTTCATATGTGATAAGGGTAGATGAATGAATGATGCAGTGCAAGGAGAGCTGATTGTGGAACATAGTACTGTATCTTTGATAGTATAATGTATACAAATATGGAATGTAGTAGGTCCTCATTAAGTGCAGAATTTAACATGGTCTCAAAAGTAATTAAATATTTAATAAATGTGCAACAACTCACTAAAACACATGGTAGAACAAATAAGGAATCAAATTTTAAAACTGCCCACCACTGAGTGATTGGCTATTCTGCACCTCACCTACCATCCCCTCACCAACATTCATGCCCAAACCAGACCATTCCTTATGCCACCTACAGTATGGTACTCAGCATTATTCCAGGACCATCTGGCTACATAATGACCTGTGTTTACTAATTACTGTGAATACAAGCAACACTCTTTCTCATCTCCAGGTGTTAACTTTGTCCTACAAGAGGAACACTCACTGGGCAACATAAACAACAGTAATACTAGAAATCACTGATGCCAACCAAAGTAGTCTGGAAATCAGGGTCAGGAGCTGAAACTTAACCTCTACAAACATAACTCGGTAAATACAGACACTAAGAGCATAGTAGGTCTTTATTAGTAAATCTGTCTCAAGTGTTGCATGGTTCTAAGTTTTTCTTGTATTAGAGATCCTCTCAATGCAGTGCCTCCCAGAGGAAAATTAATTATGCTGGGAGTGACAAGGGGATCATTAAACTGTGTATTAATTTTTAACTCAAAAATTTATAGACTATCCAGTACCCCACTACTAACTTTGCCTTTATAGAAGATATTAGAATTTTTATCTTCATATCAACACTACCTCATAGTCATTTAAATTTTCTACATGTTTACTGTATTGTTTAGTCTAGAACTAAACAATATTGTTTAATGTTAACAGTTTATGTCAGCAATATGTGCAATATCAGGTGCTAAATTTGATACCTAGTCTTAATATTGTACAGGTCCGCCATCACAAATCCGGCAATCAGTTACCCGGTTCCATCAGTTATTTCGCACTATGAAAAAAATCGGGGACACTGGGGTACCGCGTGGTAACACCAGTTAGTTTCAGCTCCATCTTGGGTCAACATCATGGCAAACCCCTGTGATTCACTGACACCTCGGCGTATTAACACTCTACTATTCCCGGAAAGTGATACAGAACGCGAGTTTAGTGGTTTTGACTCTGGTATAGCCTCTAAAGATCAAGGAATTAGTGAAACTTTTGTTGATAACCCAGATGACCCTCAGGCCATGACCTCTGGGGTGGCCAGTGTGGATAGTGTGGACAGTGTGGCCATATCAGACCATCAGCCCAGCACTTCTGAGGTGGCCAGTGTGGCTAATGTGGCCAGTTTGGCCACAACAGACCCGCAGCCCATGACCTCTGAGGTGGCCAGTGTGGATAGTGTGGCCATACCAGACCCTCAGCCCAGCACTTCTGAGGTGGCCAATGTGGCCACAACAGACCCTCAGCCCAATATCACTGGGGTTGCTAGGGTTACTTCCCAAAGGCAATTCCGCAAGAGGAAATTATCATTTTCCATGCATTATGGTGATAGTGAAAGTGATATAAGTGACGATGATGAAATCGATTTTATGCCGATAGACGATTCGTCGAGTGAAAGTGATTATCATTTTTCCTCAGTGAAACGTACTTTTAGGCGTCGTAACCTACGTTCAGGCAGTGTGCCATATGTAGTCGGTGGCAAGGGTCGTGGCAGGTCACGATCCAAAACCCCAGCCACTGATAATGATAATGAAGGTGAATATGCTGGGATGGAGGAAGGGGGGGGGGGTGGCATGGTGCCTGGACCTCGTGGCGCAGTGGGTGGGCAGACAAAGGACCGCCCGGCACCCTCTCAACCACGTGCTGCCTCCACTCCTGTCCCCCCTCCTGATCCCTCACGCCCCATGCCACAGGTCTACCCTGCACCATGTGACTGCGAATGGAACTGGACAGAAAGTGCACCATTTGTACCACATCCTTTCAATTTTGATGCCAGTGGAAGTGGCATCATGCCACACTGTCCCATCACAAATGAGTCTACAGAGTTAGACTATTTTCAATTATACTTTGATGAGCCGATAATGAACCTAACTGTTACCCAGACCAACATGTACTACCAGTATACAATGGACCACACAGATGTTTCAGAGTCTTCACGGTTGCACAGGAGGAAAGATAGAACTGTGGCTGAAATGTATTTATTCCTTGGCACTGTCATGCTTATGCCACACACCTATAAGAACAATATAGCACACTACTGGTCCACAGACCACTTCATCAGCCCTCCAGTTTTCCGTGACCTCTTTCCCTGCAACAGATTCACACTGTTGCTACGAATGTTGCACTTCTCAGACAGGAATACGCCAAACAGAAATGACCTCTTATACAAAATCAGGGAATTGTTTATGTATCTGAAGCAAAAATTCAGTGCCTACTTTTATCCATTCAAGAACATTGTTGTCAACGAGTCCTTAGTTCTGTTCAAGGGACGACTGTCATTCAAACAATATATACCAAGCAAACGTAATCGCTTTGGTATAAAACTCTTTGTTATGTGTGACTGTGAGACTGGTCTTGTGTTGGATGTTATTATCTACACAGGGAAAAATACACTCAGCGATACCAGGCACATGTTGGGCATTTCTGGGGATGTTGTTTGCAAGATGATGGGGCCATACCTTGGCAAAGGTCATACATTGTACACAGACAACTGGTATATAAGCCCTATGCTCACAGATTTCTTACGTGTGAACAATACTGATATATGTGGAACAGTGAGAAGTAGAAAACACATGCCAAGGTTCACTGGAGGAAGTCTAGTAGAATTGTTTCATGCCAATGACATCATGGCACTGACGTGGCATGACAAACGGGATGTGACGTTGCTGTCAACCATCGACAGAAACAAGATGGTACAGACAGATTGAGCAGGTTCAACAATGAACCTATTGTAAAACTAGCTGCTATCATCGACTATACAAACAATATGCAATTAGTCGACAAGTGTGACATGATGATAGGGTTTGTTGACTGTGTGTGTAGGAGTCGCAAGTGGTATATAAAAGTTTTTTTCCACCTTTTAGACATTGCAATGCTCAATGCCTTCAACATGTATGAAATAAAGACTGGGAAGCGACAATGATATGCAGAATTCACCCTCAATATCATCAAGCAGATAGCAAAAAAGTATGGTACCACACCTACACCTGTCACTCCACAGCGACCTGTCACTCCACAACAGTGACCTGTCGCTCCACAAGAAGAGGGGGAAGTGCCCGACCGAATAATCCCTAACTGTCACTGCCTGGTACCATTACCATCTACTCCAAAAAAGAAGAACTCTCAGAAAAAGTGTGTTGTGTGTGCTTACACTAAACAGCGACCCCCGAGTGCAAAAAGACACACGATACATGTGTCAGCAATGTGGGGTGGCACTCTGTATGAATCCATGCTTCTTGGAGTACCATACAGTGGTGGACTTCTAGAAATATAAATGGGACTTGTAAATACCTTGTATATACACCTACCATCCGACTTACGACCTGCTCGACATACGACCGTGCATCTGGCAGCTGGGCTGGGCCGGCTGATGCACACCACTGTACAATATTTGACAATACTCGCAGCGGCAATGCGTCATGCAGGCAGCATCAGTTTGAGTAAACCTGTCCTATCAGCAGCATCATACTGTATTAACTGTACTAACTGGACAGTAAATTTCATCATGGCCCCTAAGATGAAGTCTGTGGCAAGAAAGGCTCTTACTCTCAAACTCTCTATTTGTTTTCACTGTTGCACATAACCTGTCTGTATCTGTCTGCCTATATATCTGTGTATCTGTGTGTGTGCCTATCTGTCTGTCTACCTGTGTGTCTGTCTTTCTGTCTGTCTACCTGTGTCTATGTCTACCTGTGTGTCTGTCTTTCTGTCTACCTGTGTGTGTCTGTCTTTCTGTCTACCTGTGTGTCTGTCTTTCTGTCTACCTGTGTGTCTGTCTTTATGTCTACCTGTGTGTCTTTGTCTACCTGTGTGTGTCTTTCTGTCTACCTGTGTGTGTCTTTCTGTCTACCTGTGTATGTCTTTCTGTCTACCTGTGTGTGTCTGTCTACCTGTGTGTCTGTCTACCTGAGTGTCTGTCTACCTGAGTGTCTGTCTGTCTACCTGTGTCTGTCTGTCTTTCTGTCTGCTTGTCTGTCTCAGAGCCACTCATTAACAGTGTAATTGGTCTTGAAGATGCCATATTAATAATGATAATAACACAATAATAATCACTGAGGTGCATTAAATGTGCATAAAACGTTAATATAGACATTTTGCTTAATCCATCTATGATTTCTTTTTCAAAATTATATAATAAACATGCTACATAACATATAAACATATAAATTAACAAATATGAGATGTTTTTCTGGTCGGCTTGACAGAGTGAACAGGAATCATTCGTGTCCGGGCTGGTAACAACAACAACAACGTTTGTTTACATAACTCGCCAACCTTCAACACACTCATTCGTTTATTCATTTAATCTTGTTTACTCACCTCTCACCTACATTAAACTACAGTTTTTTAAGGTAAGAAGAGGGACACGTTATTTATTTAGTTTAAAAAATAATAATATTATTAATATTTTACAATGTATTTATTTATTTTTTTTTTTATTTAAAAATTTTTAGCATACATACGAGGTAAAAAAAAAAAGGTAAGAGCAGCTGCAAAGCCACTTAATGCATAGCATAGGGGCGGTTTAAAATTTAATAATAATTATTATTATTATTATTATTAATTTTGGGGCATGGACCAGATCCCCTGTAACACTTTGTCGGGATTTTTGGGGGTTTAATCCTAGGTAATTTTACATGTATATAACTTTTTTTCGGTCCCCTGTGAGGAGAGAGAGATACAAGAGAGAGAGAGATACAGAGAGAGTCAGAAGAAGAGAGAGAGAGAGAGAGAGAGAAGAGAGAGAGAGAAGGAGAGAAGAGAGAGGGAAGAAAAAAGAAGAGAGAAGAGAAAGAAGAGAGAGGGGGGAAAGAGAGAGAGAGAGAGAGAGAGGAGAGAGAGAGAGAGAGAGAGAGAGAAAGAAGGAGAGAGAGAAATTACAGAGAGAGAAGAGAGAGATACAAAGGAAGAAAAAAGAGAGAGAAAAGAGAGAGAGAGAGAGAGAGAGAGAGAGAACAGAGAGAGAGAGAGAGAAAGAGAGAGATACAGAGAAGAGAGGAGAGAAGATACAAGAGAAGAGAGAGGGGAAGAGAAAATTACAAGAGAGAGAGAGAGATCAAGAGAAGAGAGGAGAGTACAGGAAAAAGAGAAGAGAGAAGAGAGAGAGAGAAAAGAGAGAGAAGAGAGAGAGAGAAGCCACTTTCAGTCAGCCAAATCACCCCACCCAGCCGCCACCAGCTTGTTTTACCATTTTTCCGGGGTTGTTTCTCTTTACTTAGGGTATAGGTTACCAACATTCTGGGAGGGGTGACACACCATGGTATTCTCCCATTCCACTTGTCACAAACATAAAATAATAGTAACATAAAAAAAGGAGGAACACTGCAGGGGGCCTGTTGGGAATACTAGGCAGGTCCTTTACAATTATCCCCCAACAAAACATTTGCCCAACCCCCAATTTTTTAAACCACCCCAAAAAAGCTCTGATGTGAAAGTCCCCCTCAAACCCCAACCCCCCCCACTCATGTATTTTCCAACCTAAATTTGAAAAACCCAAAGTCCCCCCTCAATAACCCCAAATAGGTAGACTGTTCCACTCTCTACTACCCTATTTTCCAAAACCAATACTTTTCCATGTCCTTTCAAATCTAAACTTATCTAATTTAAAAAATTTTCTGGGGTTTCTCTTGAGAGACATCCTAAACCTTATTAAATCCCCTTTATTAATACCATCTTTCCCCTTTTACACTTCGATCAGGTCTCCCCTCATCTTCGTCTAACGGGAATGTAACTTAAGAGCTTCAATCTTTTTTCATAGGGAAAAATTTTTTTTTGCTATGTATTAATTTATCATCCACACGAATGTTTTCTAAGAATTTTTGTCCATTCTGTAATAGGAGACCAGAACTGAGCTGCTATCTAGGTGGGTTACTAATGATGTATAAAGCTGCATAAGACCTCTGACTCTGTTTCTTACACTTTTTTGATATAAATCCCAGTAAACTATTTGCCTTTTTAGTAGCTTAGGCATTTCTGTCTTGGGTTTTAAAGGGTTTCTGCTCACCATAACCCCCCCAATCCTTTTCGCAATCTGTATGGCAAAGTTCTACCATTTAACTTATAAGTACAGGGGTTTTGGGGACTCCCCAAACTTCAGAACCTTTCATTTTTTCTACATTGAACTGCACTCCACTTTTCTGACCAAGAATAAGTTTTTTAAATCCTCCTGAAGTTCCATAAATCTACGTTTTAATCAATTTTCCCACCCAAATTTTTGTCCCTCGGCGAATTTTCTTATACACAGTAATTTCCCCCATCAAGATCATTGATATATATTTTAACAACAACAGGTCCAAGACTGATCCTGTGGAACGCCATTGTTCGATCCCCCCTCGGATTTAACCCCTTTTTGGAAAACACCTGCTTCCTGCAGTGGCCATGACTCATCCACGAAGCACTTTTTTCCCCCCAACCATGAGCTGCCATTTCTTTAACAGTCTAGGTGGGAACTCTATCAAAAGCCTTTCTAAAATCTAAATAAAAAATATCAAATTCTTTATCGTGGTCAACAGCCTCAAAAGCTTTACTGAAGAAAGTTAATAAATTAGTTAGACAAGACCGGCCTCTTGTGAATCCATGCTGAGTATCATTAATCAAGCTATGCTTATCGAGATGGCTTCTTATAATCTCAGCTATAATTGACTCTAGTAATTTGCCTACAATTGAGGTCAGGCTTATTGGGCGTAATTTGACGTAACGACTTGTCCCCTGTTTTAAAAATAGGAATTACATTAGCCATCTTCCACATATCAGACACTACACCTGTTTGAAGAGATAAATTAAAAATATTAGTTAATGGTTCACAGAGTTCCATTTTGCATTCCTTAAGAACCCTTGAAAAAACCTCATCAGGACCCGGCGACTTATTTTGCTTCAGTCTGTCTATCTGCTTCACAACCATTTCACTAGTGACTGTGATGTTACATAATTTATCTTCTTCTAGCCCACTATAAAAATTAATTACTGGAATATTGTTAGTGTCTTCCTGTGTAAAAACTGAGAAAATAATTATTAAAAATCGAGCACATTTCATTATCTTTGTCAGTAAGGTGCCCATAGGTATTTTTAAGGGGACCTATCTTATCTCTAACTTTTGTTCTATAGTCCTGGAAAAAACTTTTTGGGTTAGTTTAGAATCCCTAGCAACTTTAATTTCATAGTCCCTTTTAGCTTTTCTTATCCCCTTTTTAATGTCCCTCTTAATGTCAATATACTGATTCATAAGATGACCCTCACCTCTTTTGATACGCCTATAAATTCCTTTCTTATGCCCTAGTAGATATTTGAGCCTATTATTCATCCATTTTGGGTCATTTCTATTTGATCTAATTTCTTTATATGGGATAAACGTTCTTTGAGCAGCATGTATAGTGTTCAGAAAACTGTCATATTGATATCTCACTTCGTTACCCCAGTAAACAGATGATAAGTGTTCTCTAAGCCCATCGTAATCTGCTAAGCGAAAATCTGGGACTGTTACTGAGTTATCGCTACTATCGTACTTCCATTCAATGCTAAATGTAATTGATTTGTGGTTGCTAGCACCCAGTTCCTCTGAAATTTCTAAATTATTAACAAGGGATTCATTGTTTGCCATAACTAAGGCAAGCAGGTTATTTCCCCTTGTAGGTTTTGTCACAAACTGCTTCAAAAAACAATCCTGAACTACTTCTAAGAAGTCGTATGATTCTAAATTCCCAGTCAAGAAATTCCAATCAATATGACTAAAGTTAAAGTCTCCTAGAATTACTACGTTATCGTGCCTTGTGGCCTTAACAATTTCCTCCCATAGTAGTCTCCCTTGGTCCCTATCTAAGTTTGGGGGACGGTATATCACTCCTAAAATCAGTTTTTTCATGCCCCTCTGAAAATTCTATCCAAACAGACTCTGTATGTGTTACTTCAGACTTAATACCCATTTTTATGCAACAGTTCAAGCGATCTCGGACATACAATGCCACCCCACCCCCCTTCCCGATACTTCTATCTACTTGGAACAATTTAAAACCCTGAATATGACATTCCGCAGGCATGTCCCGACTTTTTGAATTAAACCACGTCTCAGTTAAGGCAAATACATCAATGTTACCTGCACTAGCAACTAATCTCAACTTGTCCATCTTATTCCTAGCACTACGGCAATTAGCATAATAAACATTGAAAGACTCTCCTTTCTCTTTACCCTTCCTGCTCATTTCTGTTTTTCTACTAAACCCATTACTGTCCTTATCACCCAAAGTCCCTGGCTTTTCAATATCTACCTCGTTCTGCGTATTACTAGTTCCCCTAGAACTCGTAATATTACTACACTGGGACTTCACTGTTTTCCTGCCAAAACCCATACCACTAACTATTCCTAGTTTAAAGTCCTAACTGCTCCCTCCACTGCAGTTGCCAGTGCTACCACCCCAGACCTAGATAAGTGAACCCCATCCCTGGCATACATGTCATTTCTGCCATAGAAGAGGTCCCAGTTGTCAATGAATGTTACCGCATTTTCCTTACAGTATTTGTCCAGCCAGCAATTGACACCAATTGCCCTGGACAACCATTCATTTCCAACTCCTCTCCTTGGCAAAATACCACATATGACAGGGTTCCCACCCTTACTCCTAATTATTTCTAGTGCTGACCTATACCTGCTAATCAGGTCTTTACTCCTACGTCTGCCAACATCGTTGCCTCCAGCACTGAGACAGATAATAGGATTGCTCCCATTACCTCTCATGATGTCATCCAGATGGCTAACAATATCCTCCATCCCAGCCCCAGGAAAGCAAACTCTCTGTCTCCTACTCCTGTCCTTCAAGCAGAACGCCCTATCCATATACCTAACTTGGCTATCCCCAACAACAACAATATTCTTACCTTCCTTGGTGTCGTTCGTCGTGATGTTCCCAGTAGTCGACTCACATTCGTCGGGTAGCACTGAGAATGTATTAGATGTTTCCACAACAGTTTCCATGGCAGTCTCTTTCTTCTTCATCGTTTCTATCTTTCCATTCGTCTTCTTGATCGTCAACTTCGTTCCCTGCTGTCCAGCCACTGACCAGTTTCCCTTCTTGACCTGAGGACTCAAAACAGGAGGACTACTATGAATCTTCTTGTTTTCCTCGGTCAGTCGCCGAATCTCCAACTTTGCCATCCTCAATTCTTCCTTAAGCTGTTGGTAAAGTTGCTCGATGGAGGGCATCTTGCTTCAATTCGTAGAGAGCGCGCAAACAGGTCTTCACAGAGCTAAGTACACGTCAACACTGCGCAAAAGCCAACTCAATCAGGAGCTACTGCGCAGTACGTCCGCGCGGCCCAAAAGCGATGCGATACTGTATGCAATGTAAAATTTACAATACAGTTCACTACCATGTATACATTATATACAGTAAATAAATAATTAAAATATAACAATAGAAGAAAATTATGGTAAAAAAAATGAAATAATGATTGTACATTACATTACAGTACTATGTAGGTAGTTTATATAGGAAAAGTTTGACATTATGCCCTACCCAGTATGTCGGCAATTTTCAAAGGTTCGACTTACGTTCATTTTGACTTACGACCGGTTGGTCGGAACCAAGCTTGGTTGTAAGTCGGATGGTAGGTGTATATGAAAATAATAGTATGTGATTGAACCAGGTGTACAAATTCATTTATCAGTGTGAACATGTGTGTTTGTGACAGTATGATTACTAATTCAGTACCAAACATTTGTGTCTCAATAAAAATTGGCTATAAAATCAAAAGATCTGAAACAAAACATTATTATCATAACATGAAAACAACAAAAAATAGAAAAGAATTGAAAAAAAAAAAAAACGATAAATGCAAGCGGCAGTGCTCCATGTTGCCGACACCTCATCATTTAGCACCAACTTTGCGAGCTTATACAGTGGACCCCCGCCTTACGATATTAATTCATTCCTGAGAGCTCATCGCATGCCGAAATTATCGTAAGACGAATTTATTTTCCCCATAAGAAATAATGGAAATCAAATTAATCCGTTCCTGACACCCCAAAGTATGAATTTTTTTTTTTTTTTACCACATGAAATATTAATTTTAATACACACAAACTGAAGAAGACATGCACAGTTAATACTCTACTAAGAATAGAATACATGACACTTACCTTTATTGAAGATCTGGTGATGATTTATGGGATGGGAGGAGGAGAGTGTGGAAGTTGTTATTGTTTAGAAGGGGAATTCCCTTCCATTAGGACTTGAGGTAGCAAGTCCTTTTCCGGGGTTACTTCCCTTCTTTTAATGCCACTAGGACCAGCTCCAGAGTCACTGGACCTCTGTCACACAACAAATCTGTCCACAGAGCTCTGTACCTCCCATTCCTTTAAGACTTTCCTAAAATGGGCCATAACATTGTCATTGTACAGGTTGCCAACACGGCTTGCAGTAGCTGTGTCAGGGTGATTTTCATCCGTAAAGGTTTGCAGTTCAACCCGCTTTGCACACATTTCCTTAATCTCTTTTTTCAATTCCATACTAATTCTCACCCTTTTTGCCACAGGGATGGCACTAGAAGCTTTCTTGGGGTCCATGGTGACTTATTTTGCAGTTACAAGCACTAAAAACACTGGGATAATGTGAAATGTACCAAATGTATGCGTAGATGTGATCACACTGGCTGGCTTGTAAACACTGGCACTGAGGCCACACGTGGGACGCATCCCGGACAAATCACGTAAAGCGAGTTTTTTTAGCGTGAAGCGAGGCAAAAATTTTGCATTAAAATGTATCGTATGGCGGATTTAGCGTAACGTGATGCCACTGTAAGATGGGGGTCCACTGTATCTTGGTAAGTACTAATGCTAAAATTTTTTTTTCATCATATACCATTTATAAAAATGCGCTCTTCAATTTAAAAACAAAAAACGATTTTTTATTTTTCAAAATATTCAGAGCGCTGCACAGGCAAAAGTGTATCTACATTTCGACAGTTTAACCCTTAAACGGTCCAAACAAATCGACGTTCAAATTCGTAGTGCTACAAAAGATCTACTTTTTTTAACATATTTTCAAATGTAACAAAAAAAAAAAAATGTAGATAAAAGTTTTTTTACACGTTTTCAAATGTAAAACAAAAAAGAAGATCTACATTTTTTTACATACTTTCAGATGTTGAAAAAACGTATACTATATACGTTTGGATCATTTAAGGGTTAAGGGTTAATTGACCACATCTGAGCCAATATAATATCTCCTCTCAAAGCAGGTATAATCACGACTCATGAAATTGTAATGACAAGATTGAAAATAAACCATAGCACTGGCGGGGACTGAACTCATGGCGAGTGAGTCGTAAAACTCTAGGCCAGCACATAAGCCACTGGGCAAGCTGGCTACAATAAGATTCATCCAACTAGGTATATTTATACACCACAGAGAGGTTAGCACAGGCCCCACTAACCAGGTTAAGTGTATGGTAGGGTTATTATTGAAAGAATTAAGAGGTAAGACAGACAGCAGGATTGCAAATGAACAAGCAGGCATTAGAATGGATAGAGGATGTGTAAATCAAGTGTTTACATTGAAGCATATATGAGAACAGTATTTAGATAAAGATAGGTAAGTTTTCATTGCATTTATGGATTTAGAAAAGGCATATGATAAGGTGGATAGGGAAGCAATGTGGCAGATGTTGCAAGTGTGTATTCTACTGAATGCACAGCAACTCAGCAAATGACTACACGACCTGTCTTTGAAATACTCATTCGTGCTTAATTATTTGTTTACTATAATTTTTACCACTGAATATATCATTGCTTAGTTAATCTTATGTTAATTTTAACCCCTTGACTGTCGCAACCCCCAATCCTGAGGTGTCTCCTGGTGTCGCAAAATTTAAAAAAAAAAAAAAAAAAAAAAAAAAACTTATGAAGTCAAAGAAAATCTTTTCCCGATTGCAATGACAAAGAAAAAAAAAACGAAATTTGATGGAAAACTGACGGAATCACGCTCTCGTGAAGTTAGCGACCTCAGCGATATTTACAAATCGGCGATTTCACCCACTTTGAGCCCTATTTTCAGCTAATTCCATTGTTCCAGCTGACCAAACTCATAGTTATTTCTTTAGAACGCCATTTTTTCTATCGATTGAGTACAAGAAACTGCCCATTTACCAATTTCAACTACCCAATAACATGGTCAGAAATTTGCAATTTGGTCAATTTCACGAAAATTAAAAAAATATGATAATTTCAAAATAGGGTCCAGAATGAACAATGCAGACATTCCTGGCTCTAAAATAACATTTTCTTTGTTCATCAGTCACGTCTCCAAGCCCCTCTGATATTACTCTTGCTTTCTATTATGAATTTTTATTCAAATAAAAAATAGAAGATTTACTGTTATGCAGACTACTGAAATACTGTAATAATTGTACAAATAATGTCAACCCATTCATGACTGCATATTAGAATGGCTACTTGGACATTTATTGGACAATGACATTATTTGTTTACTTTTGAACATTGGCAAAAATCAAACATTTTCCCTAATTTGAGCTCCATTTCCAGGTTCTTTTTTATAGTAAAATCAATCAAAATCACCTTTATTTCTATAACATATTTTCCATTCTATCAAATGAGACCAAGAAAACGA
>NC_069484.1:14862796-14974449 GCF_026875155.1 Cherax quadricarinatus
GCTGAGCTCATCATGTAGAACTATGGCACAGGCCCTCAAAGGGTTAACATATTTATAGATGAGGTTGTAAAAGAAGTAAATGCTAGGGTATTGGGGAGAGGGATGGGATTAAATTATGGGGAATGAAATACAAAATGGGAGTTGACACATACTGTGCTTTTGGGAGATTCTAATACATGTACAGTGGACCCTCGACCAACGATGGCATCGATTAACGATAAATCTGACTAGCGATACTTTTTAATGCAAAAATTTTGCCTCGACTAGCGCTTAAAAACCCGACCAGCACTATTCGTTCCGTACCATATGCGTCCACTTTGGCCTGAGCGCGCCTCACTTGTCCCTTTGGTGCCAGTGTTTACGAGCCAGCCAGCCACCGCGGTCGCTTCCAAACATACAACTGGAACATTTCATATTATCACAGCCTTTTTAGTGATTGCACCTGCAAAATAAGTCACCATGGGCCCCAAGAAAGCTTCTAGTGCCAACCCTACAGCGAAAAGGGTGAGAATTACTATGGAGATGAAGAAAGAGATCATTGATAAATATGAAAGTGGAGTGCGTATCTCTGAGCTGGTCAGGTTGTATAATAAACCCCAATCAACCATCGCTACTATTGTGGGCAAGAAAAAGGCAATCAAGGAAGCTGTTCTTGCCAAAGGTGCAACTATGTTTTCGAAACTGAGATCGCAAGTGATAGAAGATGTTGAGAGACTTTTATTGGTGTGGATAAACGAGAAACAGATAGCAGGAGACAGCATCTCTCAAGCGATCATATGTGAAAATGCTAGGAAGATGCATGACGATTTAATTAGAAAAATGCCAGCAACTAATGATGTGAGTGAATTTAAGGCCAGCAAAGGTTGGTTTGAGAGATTAAAGAAGCGTAGCGGTATTCATAGTGTGATAAGGCATGGTGAGGCTGCCAGTTCGGACCACAAATCGGCTGAAAAATATGTGCAGGACTTCAAGGAGTACATAGACAGTGAAGGACTGAAACCTGAACAAGTGTTTAATTGTGACGAAACAGGCCTGTTTTGGAAGAAAATGCCAAGCAGGACGTACATTACTCAGGAGGAAAAGGCACTCCCAGGACATAAGCCTATGAAAGACAGGCTTACTCTGTTGATGTGTGCCAATGCTAGTGGTGATTGCAAAGTGAAGCCTTTATTGGTGTATCACTCTGAAACTCCCAGAGTGTTCAGGAAAAAACAATGTCCTCAAGGCTAATTTGTGTGTGCTGTGGAGGGCAAACAGTAAGGCATGGGTCACTAGGGACTTTTCTATGACTGGTTACACCATGCATTTGCCCCCAATGTGAAAAATTACCTAATTGAAAAGAAATTAGACCTTAAGTGCCTCCTGGTATTAGACAATGCTCCTGGTCATCCTTCAGACTTGGCAGAGCGACTTTCTAGGGACATGAGCTTCATTAAGGTGAAGTTTTTGCCTCCTAATACCACTCCTCTCCTGCAGCCCATGGACCAGCAGGTTATTTCCAACTTCAAGAAACTGTACACAAAAGCTATGTTTGAAAGGTGCTTTGTAGTGACCTCAGAAACTCAACTGACTCTAAGAGAGTTTTGGAAAGATCATTTTACCATCCTCAATTGTGTAAACATTATAGGTAAGGCTTGGGAGGAAGTGACTAAGAGGACATTGAACTCTGCTTGGAAAAAACTGTGGCCAGAATGTGTAGACAAAAGGGATTTTGAAGGGTTTGAGGCTAACCCTGAGAATCCTATGCCAGTTGAGGAATCCATTGTGGCATTGGGGAAGTCCTTGGGGTTGGAGGTTAGTGGGGAGGATGTGGAAGAGTTGGTGGTGGAGGACAGTGAAGAACTAACCACTGATGAGCTGCTAGATCATCTTCAACAGCAAGAGGGCACACCTGAGGAAACTGCTTCGGAGGAGGGGAGAGAGAAATTGAAGAAGTTGCCTACTTCTAAGATAAAGGAAATGTGTGCAAAGTGGCTTGAAGTGCAAACCTTTTTCGATGAAAATCACCCTGACACAGCTACTGCAAGCCGTGCTGGTGACTATTACACTGACAATGTTGTGAACCACTTTAGGAAAGTCATAAAGGAACGAGAGGTACAGGCCTCTATGGACAGATATGTTGTGTGACAGAAGTCCAGTGACTCTGAAGCTGGTCCTAGTGGCATTAAAAGAACAAGGGAAGTAACCCCAGAAAAAGACTTGCTGCCTCAAGTGCTAATGGAAGGGGATTCCCCTTCTAAACACTAACACCTCTCCCCTCCTCCCATCCCATCAATCATCACCAGATCTTCAATAAAGGTAAGTGTCATGTAACTGTGCATGTAATTTTCAGTTTGTGTGTATTAAAATTAATATTTTATGTGGTAAAAATTTTTTTTTTTCAATACTTTTGGGTGTCTTGCACGGATTAATTTGATTTCCATTATTTCTTATGGGGAAAATTAACTTGACTAACGATAATTCTGACTAATGATGAGCTCTCAGGAACGGATTAATATCGCTGGTCGAGGGTCCACTGTATCTACATTATTTGTATGGCTCAGAGAAATAAACATTATTATTATTATTGCCGTTGTTGTTAGGTAGGTAGGGGCAGCAAGGGTGAAACAATACTTGCCCATACATTTTGCTAGCCCAGGGACTGAACCTGGGAATTTGTGTACAGTAAGGTTTTTCCCATTGAATTTTTTGTCATTCTTTAGTCCTTCATTAATAATTTTTTTTTTAATTTTCATCATTTTCCAGTATAAATAAATTTTTTTTAATATATTTTTAAGGAAATTTACTGCCAGATATGGTAACATATTGGTTTTCTGAAAATTAAACAGTGAAGCTTCGACACCATTTGCTAAAAACATGTCGGAGCAGGTGAGTACATCTATACTATCAAGATCGAAGAGTAAACCACCAGATGCTGTTTATAATCTAAACAATATACAATATAGCAATAATGGTAGAATTACTGACAAAAATGTTAGGTAAAAGGACATACTATGCAACCAGTGCAACATTTTATTTGGAAATGCTTTGCTCTCCAGAACCTCTGTCAAGCTATAATGGCTTGACAAAGTTCCTGGAAAGTGGAACACTGCCACAATAAAATGTCACATTAGTTGCATTTATGTCTTTTTACCTAACAATATACAATATAGACAACAGTTATTTAGATGAACAGATAGAAATATACAACTATTACCAATATGTCAATAATTTTAACAATCCATAAGAAACATTATGAAGAACTACTGTATAAACCTCGTGAAAATAAAAATTCTTCTTTGCTAGAAAGATAATTACAGCCTCTCCACACTTAACGACGGAGTTCTGTTCCTAAGACCAAGTCGGTAAATGAATTCGTTGCTAAGCAAGGAGTGTACTATAATGGCAGTGGATTTGTGTCTATCATCTCTGATATTGTTTTCATGTCACCTTTACACCATTTATAGTATATTTTTAAATGTTTATGTTTGTACTTAGATATAAATACTGGTCAGAGAGCCCGTCGTAAGTCTGAGTCATCAGTAAACGAGTATGTCACTAAGTGAGGAGAGGTTGTACTTGTTATATCATGCAATTTTGTTTACAAGTAAGCTGAGAGCTGCACTACATCAGCTGCAGTATACACAGTACAGGAATTTAAGTGAAAATCATGAAATACATTTTGAGTGTTTTCCCTTTATAACTGAGAGAATCATTACTACATTATTACAGGTGTTCCTTGACTTACGATGGGGTTACATTCTGATGAACTCATCACAAGTCAAAATATCATGTTGAATATGAATGTGATATGCTAAACAAATAAGTAAATAAGAACCACTGTCACTAAATAACAAATAATTATTGTAGCTAAATTCCAGTATTGAACTTTCTGCCTTCACACTGGGAATTATTAAGTTTCATCTTCAAAGTAATATCCTTTGCACCAGCACAAAGTTAAAATATCATAAGCGAGCCTTCATAAGTCGAGAAGCACCTGTACGTTACAGTGAAGAAATGTACTGTTTTAAGAAGAAATCTTTTGCCAAACGAAATGACACTTTATACAATAAGAGATACTATAAAGTATAGATCCATGCAGGAATGCACAACTTTTTAAACATCACTGAATGAATAATAAGATACATAGTCTGCAGTAAAGACAGTGAATAAATACAGTGGAGGGTATTCATTGTCACAGGTCAGTGGCAGTTCTATTTTTGAAACACGACATGGAAAGCTGCAAGTGTGTTGCAAGCAACTGAGCCTGCATCTATGAATACGAATGCTCCTCACTTTACGATGGTTTGACTTAAGATATTTTGACTTTACGATGGTGTGATAATGACATATCGTATGGTGTTTTTATCTGTGTTTAACCAAATTTTCCCAAGCCCATTATGTCTGCCTGTACAACATAGCATTACATATACTGTACCTGTATCATCCTTGGGTAATTTAGTCAGTGTAATGTAAAACTTTTTATTTTCATTGTACATTTATTGACAGGATAAACTTTTTTTTTTAACACATCAGCCATTTCCCATTGAGGCAGGGTGATCCAAAATGAAATAAAAAACTTTCATCATTGTTCAACACTTTCACCATCATTCGTACATAATCACTATCTTTGTAGAGGCGCTCAGATACGACAATTTAGATGTCACTCCAAACAGCCAATATCCCAAACCCCTCAGATGAGTGTGTATACATAAACATGTATATACTTAGGTAGTGTAACCTAAGTAAAAGTAGCAAGATATACCTGTTATCTTGTGTGTTTATGAGACAGAAAAAAGACACCAGGAATCTTACATTATGTAAAACAAATACAGTGGTACCTCGAGTTTCGAACAGCTCCCAACACGAATAATTATGTAAGTTTAATTTTTGTAAGTGCTTTTGTAAGTGTATTTTTGGGGGTCTGAAATGGACTAATCTAATTTACATTATTCCTTATGGAAACAAATTTGTTCGGTATTAGCACTCGAACAGCCTCCTGGAACGAATTAAGTTCGTAACTCGAAGTACCACTGTACAGGTTTGTTTCACACTCATTTGATAGGACAGTAGTACCTCCCTGAGTGGTTGCTGTCTATCAACCTACTACTACTGAATGGTTTTTGGGACTGGGAAAAACTTATATTCATTTGTTCACTTTTCAATACTGGTATTTAGTTACGGTAAATTATTTATTTATTCAGTTACAATAGTTATTTATTTTTTCAACATGATAGCCATCTCCCACCAAGGCAGGGTGACCCAAAAAAGAAACACTTTCACCATCATTCACACAATTTCACTGTCTTTGCAGAAGCACCAAGATATGAGAGTTTAGATGTCACTCCAAACAGCCATTTTCCCAAACCCCTCCTTTAACCCCTTCACTGTCCAAACGTAGATCTACGTTCTTACCGCTTGCGCTCCAAACATAGATCTACATTTTATTTTTCCTGCCTCCAAATTTGGCATGATTGGCCTAAGATGCCTGGTCAGCAAAGACTGGGTCTTAACCCTCAGTGTGTGCTATATTAAAAAAATCTGGGACCATGTAGTACCTTGTGGGAGCACCAGTTCAACTGAGCACCAGCTAGAGCAAACAGCGCGGCAAACACCAAGGATTCACTGGTGTCATGTCGTATTAACACCTTGCCAGAATGTCCTATAACCTATGCCCTAAGTAAAAAGAAACAAGTCTGGAACTGTAATTTCGGCAGGCTGGCTGGCTGATTGACTGTCTCTATCTCTGTCTGTCTGTCTGTACCTATCTCTGTCTCTATCTCACAGGAACACATTCGTAAATACAATTATACAGTGTAAATTACCTAGGATAACCCCAAAAAATCCAGACAAAGTACTATTCTGGAACTGTAATCTTCGAAGCCTGGCCTGCGGCTGATTGGCTGTCTCTATCTCCGTCTGTCTGTCTGTATCTATCTCTGTCTCTATATCTGTCTATTTCACAGGAACACATACATAAATACAATTCTGTATAGTGTAAATTACCTAGGATAACCCAAAAAATCCTGACACAGTGCTATACTGTGCTTGTAGATAGTGATCGTGAGTAATACCAGATGTAAAAAAACAAAATTTTAGAGTCAGTACTTACAGAGACATAAGGCTGCAAAGTCGGCACTTGTCACTTATCTGACAGCAACTTGATGACCTCCACTTGAAGATGCATTGCCGTTATACCTTTTTTTCTCATTTTTTTTTTAAATTGTATAATTTTTATGTTCTGATAATGACAATTTATAGTAGTTCTTGTGATTTCATAGTTAATCTTTGTTTTGACACTAATATTAGGTACTGAAACAGTACTCAAATAGTCATAAACACAGTGATAGGTGAACATTTTCACCTATATATACATAGTATTTATAGGTCCCAGCAATGTTTTGGATACATGGGAGTATATAATAATAATAATGATAATAATAATAATAATAATAATAATAATAGTAATAATAATAATAATAATATGTAATAATAATTATAATAATAGAAATAAGTTCCCTTGAAGCTTGATGTAAGAGTGTGACACTTGTCTTATCTTTTCACTCCACTGCTGACAATGGTGACATTTGATGAGCTGTCTTATCTTATCACCCCACTAATGACTGGTGATGTTTGATGAGCTCATCTTATCTCATCTCTCCGCTCATGATGGTGCTGACATCTGATGAGCCTTGCTTTATTTGTTTTCACTGTTACACATAAACATGTCTATTTGTCTATATGTCTGTCTGTCTGTGTGTTTGTCTTTCTGTCTGCCTATGTGTTTCTTTCTCTCTGCTTGTCTCTCTTGTCTCAGAGAGTTGCTCATGAACCAGCTAGTATTACACACAATCACTATCTACAACCACAGTATAGCACTTTGTCTGGATTTTTTGGGTTATCCTAGGCAATTTATACTATGTATAACTGTTTTTATGTATGTGTTCCTGTGATAGAGACAGAGATAGATACAGACAGACAGACGGAGATAGAGACAGCCAATCAACCAGCCAGCTGGCCAGCCAGCCTGTCGAAATTGCAGTTCAAGAATTGTTTCTTTTTACTTAGGGCATAAGTTATAGGACATTCTGGTAGGATGACACTTTTGTCTTAAAAGGGAAGTGTTAATAAGACATGACATCAGTGAATCCTTGGTGTTTGCTGCACTGTTTGCTCTAGTTGGTGCTCAATGGAACTGGTGCTCCCACAAGGTACTAAAATGTCCCCGATTTTTTAATACAGCGCACACTCAGGGTTAAGACCCATTCTATGCTGACCAGGCATCTTAGGCCAATCTTGCCAAATTTAGAGGCAGGAAAAATAAAAACGTAGATCTACATTTGGAGCGCTAACGGTAAGAACGTAGATCTACGTTTGGACAGTTAAGGGGTTAAAAGAAGTGCAGGCATTGTACTTCCCACCTCCAAGACTCACGTCCAGCTACCCAGTTTCCCTTAATCCCTTCAAAAAATATTACCCTGCTCACACTCCAACAGCCTGTCAGGTTCCAAAAACCATTCGTCTCCATTCACTACTATCTAACATGCTCACATATGCCTGCTCCATGTCCAGGCCCCTTACACACAAAACCTCTTTTACCCCCTCCCTCCATCTTTTCTTAGGATGACCCCTACTCCTCCTCCCCTCCATTACATACTTATACACCCTCCAAGTCAACCTATTTTGCTCTATCCTCTCTAAATGGCCAAATCACCTCAATAACTCTTCTTCAGCCCTCTGAATAATATTTGTTCCCTAGGCTTTTTTTAACCTATTTATCTCACTCCAAATTTTTTTTCTTATTCTCAGCAAAATTTGTTGACAGCACCTCACCCACTCTAACAATTGCTCACCTTCTGCACTCTATCACCGCTCTCTTCACCTCTCTTTTACTCTCCACATAATCCACCCTCCTTATATCATATTCATATTTGACATGATATTTTCAACTTACAATGGGTTCATCGTAACGTAAGTCCAGGAGCACCTACCAACAAACAATAACAGGTAGCAAGAATTTAAAGATACAAAAGCATATTGCAGTAAAACCCAAAGGAGCCAATACTGTATATTGAGAATGGTTAAAGAAATACAAAAAGCAATAAACTACACTTACCTTCATCGCTGACAGAATCTAAGCTGGAGCTCCCTGCAGTTTTGAAGTCAATGTCAAAACATGAAAATGGATCCAAGATTTTGTTAGTTGCTAACACACAACAATGATACATTATAATGGCAATAATGACATATACAGAAAAAAAAAACACATTTAAAACTCAAACTCCACTGAGTTTGAGTTTGTTAACTGAGTGGCTACTGTAGGACTATACTATTTGCTACTCTCAAATAGTGCTGTATGATCCTAAGTTTTGTGTGCTATTTAATACTATAAAAACAATAATATCTACTGTCAAAATATTATGATGCTACTTAATTTGAAATATGCTGCATGTAGCTAGACTCAGGTGACTTTTCATCATTGCTGTCATGTTTAACAATGAAAAATCTTTATACAATAGTGGAATATTTTCTTAACTGTAACCACTTTGGAAAAAACAAACCAAATTAAATACAGTGGACCCCCGCTTAACGATCACCTCCCAATGCGACCAATTATGTAAGTGTATTTATGTAAGTGCATTTGTATGTGTATGTTTGGGGGTCTGAAATGGACTAATCTACTTCACAATATTCCTTATGGGAACAAATTCGGTCAGTAATGGCACCTGAATATACTTCTGGAATGAAAAAATATCATTAACCGGGGGTCCACTGTACAATGTGTCTTAAATATTTGAAAGGTTGTGATGAAAATTTCTCCTAAAATTATAAATACTAATTCTATAGTAACCTCTTATAAAGCTATTATATACAGTGTGATATTTTACAAATGCAACTGAAAAAGTCCATCCCAAATTGAGGATTCTTTTCACATACTATTTAAAGTCAGAGTAATTTTTTTTAATGTTGGAGGTACTTTTTTTTAATGTTGGAGTCACTTTTATTTAATGTTAGAGGCACCTTTTAAAAGTTAAATACACTTTTTAAATTTTGGATGCACTTTTTTAATTTTGGAGGCACTTTTTAAAGTTGGAGGCACCTTTTTTTCATGTTGGAGGCACTTTTTTTTTTACTGTTGGAGGAACTTTTTAGAAGTTAGAGGCACCTTTCCTTTTATATTAGAGGCACCTTTTATTTTAAATTAGAGGCACCTTTTACTTTAAATTAGGGGCACCTTTTATTTTAAGTTAGAGGTACCTTTTCTTTTAAGTTTGAGACAACTTCTCTTTAAAGTTTGAGGCACCTTTTACTGTTGGAGACATTTTTTAAAGTCAGAGGCACTTTTTAGATGTAGGAGGCACTTTTTTAATCACATTTACAAAAAATTACTTTACTGAATATAAAGGAACTTTAAAAAGAGATAAATGCTTTTCAACTTATAGTGTGGTGCATAAGTAGCTTTAATGAGAATAATTATTTTTGCATATGGCTGCATTGCTCTGGCAACAATTATTATGAATGCGGTCGTGAGCTGATTAATTTGTGTATTAATATAGCCTCCATTTTGTGTGGCACTAACACTTTTTGCTGTTTTAAATTTTTATTATATTCAAGGGTGGAGTGATAAACCCATAAGGGGGTCACATAGTGTCCAGGGGAATGTGAGGCAATCAGGTTTGATGCAAGGGGAGTTTAGTTTCAATTCCTTGGATCAAGAACCCCTCATCATACATCTCTTGAGAGGTTCTGAGGTGGAACAACATCTAGTTTGATTGTTTACAAATGCTTGTTAGGCAGTGTTACCCCATGATACACTACCTCTGATATACCTCTGAAAAGTTGCAAGAGTTAATCTACTTTCTGAGCCCAGCCATGGGCCAGGCTCGTCTGGTGCTTGCCTAGTCAACCAGGCTCTTGCTGCTGGAGGCCTGCTGCTCCACATATCCATCACAGCCTGGTTGATCTGGCACCTGGTGAAGATACTTGTCCAGTTTCCTCTTGAAGGCTTCTACACTTGTTCCAGCCGTGTTTATGATATCTTCTGGTAATATGTTGAATAGTCTGGGACCCCGGATGTTGATACTATGTTCCCTTATTGTCTCCACTGCACCCCCACATAGACCCATCTGGCCTTTATTTTTTTCTAAAGGTATGACCAGGTTGTGGGAGATCCAAACAACTGTGCTGAGGTCAAAGATATTGGCAGGTGCCATATTTAAGGCCACAAAAAGTTGTGTACTAGTATGCTGAACACAGTTAAGGTATTAAGACTGGTAATAAAAATAATTATCTTCATAAACTGTGTGTCAGAAGAGGTGGCTAAAATACCGAGAATAAGGCGTTAGTAACTCCTCCTATTGTATAAATTACTAAATGTAAAAAGGAAAACTTTCATTTCTCTTTTTAGGTCACCATGCCTTAGTGGGAGATGAGTGGTATGATAAACAAAAAAGTTGTACATGAGGGAGGTGAAGGTGTTGGGTGGCTGCCTAGTGACCCATCAAGATGACTCCTAAACTCACTCTCGTTTCCCACTGGGGCATAAAGATAATGTGACTTCTCTCATGTGAGCATATTTTATCTTAGATAGGGAGTGCTTTCATCTAGTCAGGTATTATTAACCCTTTGACTGCCGCAGGCCCCTTTCTGAAACTGTCATTCTATGTCGCAAAATATTCGAAAAAAAAAAAAAAAATTCTTATGAAAATGTTAAGATTATTTTTCTGAGTGTTTTAGTCCAAAAAAAAAAAAAATTTTTTTGCCATCAGTGCTTACCGAGATATAGAGGCATGAAGTTTGCAGAAAATGAGCCGTGTATGGCAACAGCGGTGACTGCCGCTCACCTGGTAAACTTTGGTTTACTTGTATTTGAAGGTTTGTTGTTTTTTTCACTATTTTATTTTTTCACATAACTTATGTGGCCTGTGAGACCAAAGTAAGGTGCAATGTACATATATATACTCGTTGTATACAACACAATAAGCACACAAACATAATTATCAATACAGTGGACCCCCGCATAACGATTACCTCCCAATGCGACCAATTATGTAAGTGTATTTATGTAAGTGCATTTGTACGTGTATGTTTGGGGGTCTGAAATGGACTAATCTACTTCACAATATTCCTTATGGGAACAAATTCGGTCAGTACTGGCACCTGAACATACTTCTGGAGTGAAAAAATATCGTTAACCGGGGGTCCACTGTATATTGTTTACAAAACTTGTTTACAAAAACAAACAATACAAAAAATTTTTTATTACTATTGTTCTATAATATATATACCAATGTACAGTCACCGAACATATTCCTAGAAGTTTCGCAGCTTGTGGAACTCTTTGAAACATGTTTTCATACACAATGGTGTTTTACACTCCTCACACATAAAACCAGTGTGTGTGCATTTTTGTGGACTTTTTTTTTTTATGTGCAAAGACAAAACACCTCGTCTGAACAGTTTTCTTCAAAGTATTAGCAGGCAGTTGTGTTATGTAGTTATCCTAGGTAAATGGTCGTGTGTCATCATTCCTTCCTTCCTGCATTCATTTCCTACCTTCCTGCATTCCTTTCCTACCTTCTTTCCTACCTTACTTTCCTACCTTCCTGCATTCCTTTCCTACCTTCCTGCAATCCTTTCCTACCTACCTTTCTACCTTCCTGCATTCCTTTCCTACCTACCTTCCTACCTTCCTGCATTCCTTTCCTACCTTCCTTCCTACATTCTTTCGTCTTTCCTCACTTTTTTCCTTCCTTTCATCTCGTCCTTCCTTCATTCCTGCCTTCCATTCTTCCTTCCTTCTGGTTTCTATAATATATATACACATATATAGTTGCTTCATTCAGCAAGCTTTTCTTGTGTGCGTGTGTGTGGCTTATAACTGTTTTGAGTCAGGAGTCAGCAGCTGTCAAAATGACATATTGTCTCATTACTCACTCCCCCTACTGCCTGTCAAAACAATGGGGTCGGATTCTGCTTCCCCTCCATTCTATCTAATTATCTTTCTCCCTCATTCTATCTCTTTCAATCTGTCTCTCTCTTTCTATCTGTCTGTCCCAAACTCCTCGAAATCATGAAATTGATCATCACTGGTACTTCCATCTGTGTTAGAGCATCACTTGGGAAGAGAAGAGTCCAAGATTTGCTGGGGAGTCACATATTTCTTACTGCTAAGCATGCTGAAAAAGGACGACTAAAATGGCATTCCCACAATGCATCACTGGCTCCCCGATTTTTTTTATATGGTGCACACTGACCATGGAGACCCATTCTCTCACATGTGGGCCTACCAGCTTTCTCCTGCTTGATTTGAAGCCGCTAGAATTTATGCGTATAAATACGTCAGAAACAGTGGCGCGTAAGACGTATATATACGCCGTAAACAGTCAAAGGGTTAATCCTGCTAGTGGAGTTTGTAATTAGTATTTTCTAATATGTAAACCACACATTATAAGATTTGCAAGGAAATAAACATTTTCATTAATAAGTAAGTACAGTGGAACCTTGGCTTTCATCATTAATTCATTCCAGAAAGTCTGACGAAAACTGAATTCGACGAAAACGGAAGCAATATTTCCCATAAGAAATAATGTAAATCCAATTAATGCATTCCATACACCCAAAAGTACAGTAGGGCCCCACTTATACGGCGGGTTAGGTTCCAGGCTGTCACTGGAAAGCAGACATCGCCGGAAGGCAGAACGCCATTTTTTTCCATTTATAAATGCATATAAATGCCAGACAACAAGTTTACACTAAATTATATTAAGTTAGTAATAGAACCAGGCATTAAAAACACACAAAGTAAAATACGTTCACAGTAAATTCATTACTTATCTTAAAGTATTTGTAATCTTAATGTAGGGAGAGAGGTGAGTAGTACATATTTGTAGGAAGTCAGGTGCAGGTAGCCCTGGTGTAGGTAGCCCTGGCTCCCCATCTCATACTTAATATACGATATTTAAAACATCCCAGAGAGGTAAAATACACATACAGTACACTCATTATTTACCTTAAAATATATGTAGTCTTAATATAGAAAGAGAGGTGAGTAGTATTTATTTGTAGGAAGTCAGTGTAGGTAGCCGGTAGGTGTAGCCCGCCTGGGCTACACCTACCGGCTACCTACACTGTGGCCCAGAGCCATATTATTAACATCGACATGCCTTGTTCGCTGAATTTAATCATTTCTAACAACTACCTTTAGATGCCATCATAAACAAAGGTAGAGGTAATGAATAATTCATGCCGAAAATTGTAAAAAAAGCGGAGTGAGGGAGTGGCTGGGCCAAACGCAGATTCATACATGTTTTCTCTGATGGCTGAGCAGAGAAAACGTAATGTTGTCCCTCCACCCGGCTACTACACAGGTCCACAAGTATTATTATCAGAGCACATAAAATATGCAATAAATGCCAGAAAACAAGTTTACACTAACTTACATTAAGTTAGCAATAGAAACAGGCATTAAAAACACAATAAAAGGTAAGATACACACAGAGTACACTTATTACTTACCTTAAAATATTAATATTAATGTGTGAGAGGTGAGTGGCAGGGTGTTTATTGAATAAAATCAGAATGGCACACCATCATCCTCTAACTTGGCACTTAAAGCAAGAGGCTTATGACTTCTCTTTTTATCACAGCTAACCTTAGACGCCATCGTCAATGAGAGCCAATTAGTTAACAAAAGAGTAAACGAGAGAGAGAATGAGATACAGAGTTGAGACAATGTAAGAACACAAACTGAACAGGTAGTGGACGATCACTTGGTCAGGCGAAATAAATGCGTATTAATATGTGTCTACTTTCAGTTCATTCACGTCCATTTGTAAGAGTTTGTAAAACATTTACCTCAATATTTTTTTATTATAATAATAATTACCTCACAATACAAATACTCTTACATTGTGTACAAGTTCTACAAGTTAGAGTGAATGAAGATAATAATATTAATATTAATATTAATATTAATAATAATAATAATAATAATAATAATAATAATAATAATAATAATTTTTATTATTATTAACACACTGGCCGATTCCCACCAAGGCAGGGTGGCCCGAAAAAGAAAAACTTTCGCCATCATTCACTCCATCACTGTCTTGCCAGAAGGGTGCTTTACACTACAGTTTTAAACTGCAACATTAACACCCCTCCTTCAGAGTGCAGGCACTGTACTTCCCATCTCCAGGACTCAAGTCCAGCCTGCCGGTTTCCCTGAATCCCTTCATAAATGTTACTTTGCTCACACTCCAACAGCACGTCAAGTATTAAAAAAAACATTTGTCTCCATTCACTCCTATCAAACACGCTCACGCATGCCTGCTGGAAGTCCAAGCCCCTCACACACAAAACCTCCTTTGCCCCCTCCCTCCAACCTTTCCTAGGCCGACCCCTACCCCGCCTTCCTTCCACTACAGACTGATACACTCTTGAAGTCATTCTGTTTTGCTCCATTCTCTCTACATGTCTGAACCACCTCAACAACCCTTCCTCAGCCCTCTGGATAACAGTTTTGGTAGTCCTGCACCTCCTCCTAACTTCCAAACTACGAAATCTCTGCATTATATTCACACCACACATTGCCCTCAGACATGACATCTCCACTGCCTCCAGCCTTCTCCTCGCTGCAACATTCATCACCCATGCTTCACACCCATATAAGAGCGTTGGTAAAACTATACTCTCATACATTCCCCTCTTTGCCTCAAAGGACAAAGTTCTTTGTCTCCAAAGACTCCTAAGTGCACCGCTCACCCTTTTCCCCTCATCAATTCTATGATTCACCTCATCTTTCATAGACCCATCCACTGACACGTCCACTCCCAAATATCTGAATACATTCACCTCCTCCATACTCTCTCCCTCCAATCTGATATCCAATCTTTCATCACCTAATCTTTTTGTTATCCTCATAACCTTACTCTTTCCTGTATTCACTTTTAATTTTCTTCTTTTGCATACCCTACCAAATTCATCCACCAACCTCTGCAACTTCTCTTCAGAATCTCCCAAGAGCACAGTGTCATCAGCAAAGAGCAATTGTGACAACTCCCACTTTATGTGTGATTCTTTATCTTTTAACTCCACGCCTCTTGCCAAGACCCTCGCATTTACATCTCTTACAACCCCATCTATAAATATATTAAACAACCATGGTGACATCACACATCCTTGTCTAAGGCCTACTTTTACTGGGAAATAATCTCCCTCTTTCCTACATACTCTAACTTGAGCCTCAGTATCCTCGTAAAAACTCTTCACTGCTTTCAGCAATCTACCTCTTACACCATACACCTGCAACATCTGCCACATTGCCCCCCTATCCACCCTGTCATATGCCTTTTCCAAATCCATAAATGCCACAAAAACCTCTTTAGCCTTATCTAAATACTGTTCACTTATATGTTTCACTGTAAACACCTGGTCCACACACCCCCTACCTTTCCTAAAGCCTCCTTGTTCATCTGCTATCCTATTTTCCGTCTTACTCTTAATTCTTTCAATAATAACTCTACCATACACTTTACCAGGTATACTCAACAGACTTATCCCCCTATAATTTTTGCACTCTCTTTTGTCCCCTTTGCCTTTATACAAAGGAACTATGCATGCAATAATAATATTATTATTAATATTAATAATAATGTTATTAATATTAATAATAATATTATTATTATTTATTATAAAAAGCACTAAACCCACAAGGGTCGTGAATTGCTATATATAGAGTAAAGGCATACGAAAAGAATATTTTTCTACAGTTATCCCCCAGTGTGACTAGAGAAAACGTAATTCTTCCGACACTGCCTACACAGCTGCTTTGTAAACAAATCTCATATTTACATCAATTTTTATTCTGTGAGTGTATGTATCATGTTTATATACTATGTAATGGGTTTCATATATAATTTTGAGGAAAATATCATAGATGGATTAATGAAAATGCCTATATTGATGTAAAATAAGACATTTAGTGTGCCCAAGAGTGATTATTATTATGTAGTACTGGCATCACGAGTAGAGAGAGACTTAGTGATTTTAACGTGTACCTGCACACCAGCACAGTGTGTAAGTATATTTAGGTACAGGTACACTTAAGTATAATTATCAGAGTACATATAAAATGTGCAGTAACTTTAAAACACTTGAAATATAGCAAATTTTGGTCATAATTTGACATCGCCATATTAGCGGAATGCCGTAAGGCAAAACGCTGTAAAGCGAGGCTTTACTGTATTAACAAAAAATACATTTTATAGAGAATAACTATAGTTTTACATATAGGAAACAATGAGAAATAACTATAAAGGACTAATGAAATGGATAAATGAACATTTAATATCACTTTTACCTTCATCAAAGACTCTTGTTGGTGTATGGAAGATGCGAGGAGGGGAGAGGGAGGAGGACAGGTTATTGTTTGGAAAGGGAATCCCCCGTCCATAAGGACTTTATGTATTAAGTCCCTATCCGGGGTTACTTCCCTTGTCTTTTACTGGCACTAATACCAGCTTGAGTCACTGGACCCTTGTTGCACAAAACATCTGTCCAGAGAGGTCTGTTTCTGGTGTCTCTTCAAGATTTGACTAAAATGGGACAAGGCATTGTCATTGAACATTTTGCAGACATGGCTTGCAACAGCTTTGTTAGGGTGATATTTCTCCACAAAACTTTGCAACTCATTCCACTTTGCAACTCATTCTTCCTCCTCTGAAGCAATTTCCTCAGCTGCGATCTGTTGCTGTTCCAGTTGAAAGTGTTGCAGCTGTTCAGTGGTTAGCTCTTCCCTGTGGTCGTCCACCAACTTTTCCACATCCCAGCCACTCACATCCAACCTCATGGACTTTCCCTAACCCACAATAGATTCCACAACAGGGGAATGGTTGTCAAAGTCAGCCTCAAACCCTTCAAAATCCTTCTCTTGGACACATTCTGGCCATAATTGAATTCTATCATGTTTCTCGCCTTCTTTATCAAAGGGCTGGCACTTAGAACTTTCTTTGGCCCCATGGTGGCTTATTTAGCAGTAGCACTCAATAAACAAGGACAAAAAAATAGATTATTACAAAATATTTCGGATGAACGCGCAGGGTAATGCTCACTCGATAAGAAACAAAGTCAGAGTGATTCAGAATGCATGGGATGCTTTGTGTGGGCGCAGGCAGGCGGACACGTTCAGTATGGTGGACCGATGAAAACGGAGGTGATGAAAGAAAAGTGGGACAAAATTTTGACGAAAAAGTTGTTGAAAACCAAATTCGACAAAAACCAGGGCAAACGAAACCTGAGGTTCCACTGTAAGTTTATTCAGGTATACACAAATACAGCTACACAGATTATCATACATAGCAGTATATGTGTTGAGATTAGGTAATGGTTAATGGAGTTTAAAGCTTATCAACAACAACAGGGTCATTAAGGCTGCATATAACCTTTTCACCACCAGACAAAATATTTTAATACCTAAAATAGAGATTAAAGTAAACTCTCAGCCTATACATGTATATACTAAGAAACAGACACCTCTCAATATACATATCCTGGCAATCTTCCTTGGACAACCAGGGTTTGTACCTTCAATGATAGTGAGGAGGTGCAGCTTAAAGAAGCTTGTAGTGTTTCCTACGCACCTAAGCTATATCATCTTTTAATAACAAGTTATCAAGCACCTGCTTTAGTCTTAAGTATACTTGGTATGTCTCAGTACTGTACAGTAATTTCCTGCTTAGTAAACATTAGCCAAGTTTAATTCACTTAGCTGCTAAGGATACATTAGGGAACAAGTTCACTAGGCAACTGCCTGTAACTCACTGAACCTCTTGTACCAATTCTCAGTACAAACTTTAAAAAACTTTTTCATTCAGTTTATCCTATGAACTTGCTTTAAAGGTTTCAGACACTGCTCAGGTACACCCTACCATTCAACTGCCTTTTTGTGTTCAATATGAGCTTTTTCCTATCAGGGAGAACTCAGTGTTTTATGTGACCACTCAACCTGCTCCTCCCTCATGGAGGAAAGTGATTCACATACATTGTGCATGGTACACAGGCTGCATTCACATGGTTTACCTTGTTCAGTGTGCTTAGTTGAACTTCTGGTAGATTTCAGTGGAAACTTACACTTACTTTATATTAAGCGTCAGTATTATTTTTTCAGGGGTTCACCTACCACTTAAAAATACATGTTTTCTGCAGACTTAAGGACTACCAGAAAAGAACTTCCACCACATCTCCATCTCAACTGCCCACTTTACAGTTAATGGTCAATAATCATCCGGCTGTTTCTAATTTTAGTGGTGGTTCACTGTGTCTGCTAACTGCTCAACCACACACCAACTTGGAGTTATCCTCTTATGCATCACTGACAAACTGAAGGATGACTCCATTATTCATAATGTTGAACAATTATGTCATATTACCACTTAAGATCCTGAGGATGATACTACAGGTGCCAAGCAGGTAATATTTCTGTGATTACTGATGAAAATTCACAAGGATTACCTGTTATTAAGGTCTGTTCAGGAAACAGAATTGGGATGCCTGCAGGAATCCTCTTGTAAACTTCATCCTACATGGATAAAAGCCCATACATGACCTAGTCATTTGATCCTGATCTAGTGACATCCTGCACAGTCATAACATCATTACACCTCACTAGAAGGACTATTCTGCATACGGAAATGTGGTTTATTTTGATAAAACTTTCCTTGAGAAAATCACTGTCTTAAAAAAAAAAAAGCTTGCTTTAAATGTCTTAACATTACCCACAGGATATTAGTGACAGCTGCACACAGTCCATCAAAAGCAGAAAAGCCTGACTGATCAGGAACTACCTGGACGATCTTACCAAGTTCCCTCCTCAAGACAGTTTGTGAGCCAATGGTAAATTCCCTTACAGTTTAAGGGAGACTGCTGAAACTTCTTGGAACTTTTAACACATTCCTATTCACATAAAATCCTGAGTCTGCCTCAAAATCCCCTTTAATCTGTCTACTTGACTGAAGAATAAGCAATCAAATACCATGATGCACTAGTTATGATAGCGTAGTGTGATCCTCCTCATCATTAGAAGCTTTACAGAATTATGCAGACTCAAATATTACACTACACCCAAAGATTCTCTTTTGAGTTTCACTTTACCTATTACATATTGTCTTAAATATCGGAGATAATAAGCCCTCACTAGCTCACTCTTTTTTGAAAATTCTTCAGTTGAATTACATTTGCTTTAATAAAGCAGCATCAGGGAAAACCTGCACTCCTTTAAGTATTACCAAGAAAAATACCAGCAATATGCAAGGGAAATTATAAGAAGGTATCACTAAAATACAACCTCTGAACTTGCCTTTCTCTGCTTTGGGTGTGTGATCCGAGTTCAGGTTATTTTCAGTCTCCAGAGACCGAGGACGTGTCAGGGAGTCAGATGTGGAGAGAGATCGTTGATATGAAGATGCTCCATCAGACAATGATCTGCACAGTAAAATTCAAAATGATTTTGTACAAATTGATATATATGCCAACTTAAAACCAACACTGAATATATCTGTTTTGTTTATGCATATATGAGCATATACTGTATATATGAATTGTACTTACCTATAGCATAATATTTGGAATGGATATGTTTGTTGTTAGTAGTTTATTCATAAACATGTACCTGTATTTACTTGCCATCTCTAGTAACTTTAGGATGAATACACAAGTAATGGCTTTTGTCAGAACCCTGCTAAGTTTTCTCAGTTCAATTTTGAATTGTAATAGTCTCAGCTTTCATGACTTTAGCAGTAAAAACTGCTCCATAGGCTTTCTCTTTAGGAAAAGAGTACATTACTATGGTCTTGCTGCAAATCTGTAGGTAAAACTTTGAACTTCTTGAATAAGTGGTCAAGGTCTACTTATTCTGATATGATCAGTATCTCAGTCATTAAGGGCTCAGTTGTGTCAAACCTTGTCTGAAGAGACATCAATTGCATAGCTCTTAGCCTATCCTGGTAGTTAAGAGGCACATAAGTTCCCCCGTCTTCTAATAACATGTTCATTTCTCGACTATGATCTACCTTGTCCATAATTACTATTGCATTTGCTTTGTCTGTTACATAAGGTTAAGTCCAGGATCTTTCCGCAATTCATAGTATAACTTAACAAATCTCTGAGGACAATTGTGTTAGAGATCTGAGCAAAGCTCAGACCTCAAACATTTCTAGTGATAAAATAGTTTTCTCTCAGTGTTTCCCTGGATAAATGTAGTCAAGAAGTAGCATACAAGAAGTATGTAAAACTAGTTGAAGCTTCTTGTTTCGTGACGTCTCTGATCAGGTAGTCAAATTCAAATTCAGTTTTATTATTTCTTTTATGCAGTACACTGAGTTTACATGTAATAAAATATTGTTAGGCACATAAGAAAGCCACTATTATGCAATGCATTTCAGGCAAACTAATCTTAATGCTTAAAGTCTATTTAACCCCTAGAGGGTCGAGACCCTTGATCCTTAACTCCCACTCAGGGTCAAAAAAAAAAAAAAATTCTTACCAAAATCTTAAGACTATTTTTCTGAGTGTTTTAGAAAAAAAAATTTGCAATCAATACTTACTGAGATACAGTTGGGTGGCACTTTAGCCTTCATTTACTCGTGTTGCTTTAGTATCATACATATTGTAGAATCACTGAGGAAGTGAGTGAGTGAGTGAGTGAGTGAGTGAGTCAGGTCAGTCAGGTCAATCAGGTCAGTCAGGTCGGCCGGCCAGTCAGGTCGGCCGGCGAGCCAGCCAGCCAGCCAGCCAGCCACATGCAACCACCCACATGCAAATAAGTCACTTTGACTGACTTTTTTGGGTTATCCTAGGTAATCTACACATATGTTGCTATGTTTACACAAACCCACACAGCCTTCCACACCACTGACGCTAACTCCCCACCACCCACACTGTCTTTCCCACCAACTATGCTGTCTTCTCCACCACCCACAGTAAAATAAGTCACTTTTTTTACTTTTTTGGTGGAAAGTTGATTATGGTGTGGGTTTTCATCACTATTTCTGGTATCCTGGTCATTACTTTCTGTCACAAACCCCTCAAAACCATTATATTCATCTTCATTGACACATCAAATTGTGTTAGAACTATCACTTAGGAAGGGAAGGGTCCCAAGTCGTCGGAAAGTGAGGTATTCCTTACTGCTTGGCTTGGTGACCAAGGCGCACTGAATTACCACTCCCACAATGCAATGCAGGTGCTCCGATTTTTTTCATACTGCGCACACTCACCACGCAGACCCATTCTCTCACATGTAAGCCTACCAGCTTTCTCCCATTTGATTTCAAGGTGCTAGAATTTTGGCGTACAGTGGAACCTCGGTTTTCATATGCCCTAGTCTGTATGTAAAACTATAGTTATTCTCTATAAAATGTATTTTTTGTTAATATTTCCCAGAAGAAATAATGTAAATCCAATTAATCCAGTCCAGACACCCAAAAATATTAACAAAAAATACATTTTATAGAGAATAACTATAGTTTTACATACAGACTAGGACATACGAAAACCGAGGTTCCACACTATAAGTACGGGACCGACCCTGGCTGCAAAGCCGTACATGTATAGGACCGACCCTGCAAGGGTTAAAAACTAGACATAGACAAGACACACGTACAACAATTCAGTATTTTTACTGATGAGATGTTTTGCCTGCTCAGTGGGCTGTTTCAGTCATCAATAAATATACTAAACTACTGCATGTGTCTTATTCATCTACCTGCCTGTATTGCATACCATTAATGCAAGTTATCCAGAAGTTCAACTCCCCTCATCTTATCGCCCTTCATATACAATTATAGTTGAGTGTAATTTCTAGCAAACATGAAGAAAGTCTTTTTTGCCGGGTCCCTGAACATGCAAACGTTCAGGGCAGGAGCAGAGACTCAGGCTCACTGTCAGTTATTCACTACCTCTTGATTTCCCACAAAAGATTACATACAGACTTAATGTACTTGTTCAAGTACATAGATGAATAATTTTAATATGAAGAAGTTTAGACAGAAGATCAATAATGTAGAGTGGTGGGTAGTGTGTGGAAGACAGCACAAGCTTTGGTCAATAAGACCTTTCTTCGTATTTCATTATTTACAACATATGACAGAAATGTGAGCCGTGTATTGAAAATTTTTCCATCAGAAGAGTAAAATGTCACAATATCGTGACTGAAACAGCTCACCAAAAATTCATAATTAGGAGATGAATCTTATCAAAACATTTCTATTTTTTTTTTTTGTGTATGTGTGTACTTGCGCATGTGCATGCATGCATGTATGCGAGTGTGTCTGCATGCATGTGAATATGAAAGAAAAAATGTGAAGACAATAATAAATCTGACACACATGGGAAAATTGCAATACAAAGAAAAGTCAGAAATTTTATAATAAATCTCTGATAAGTAGGTTAATTCAACCACAACACAAACTCAAACTCAGGCTCACTTTCAAGCACAACCCAGATCAACTGATTTTCAATAAAAAAAATATATATTTTTCATACAAATAAAATAATGCTATAATGCTAAATCTAAATTCCTCATAAACAATTATTACTAGAATTTAATCAAATGCAATTTCAATAATGACTTTGGCGTAGTTACCTTCAACTGTAATATTGCTCAAATTATAAATATTTTTGAAAATAGCCGTTGATCTTGATCAAATACACTGTACATAATACGCTATTATAAATATTAACTACATTAAGCATTTAAAAATTATTTATGAAGAAAATTTCCATGCTTTATATAAATATGAACAATTAAATATTAAAATAACAAAAAGTGTGTGCCATGCTTGATAGGATAGGACTTTGCATAAAGGAAAAAAAGTTGCAGGTAAAACTATCAACCAACATTGAACATAATTGAAAACAAGTTGCACAGTTGCAATGACTACATTCTGAAGGATAAAATAAATATTTCTGTATCTAGTTCCATGAGCCAGTCAGGAGACACTAACAGTCAAATTTATCTGTAACCACCAGCTTCTGAACTCCATCAGTGTGGTGTCTTCTGCCTCCCATCCTCTAATGGCTCTATTTTCTATATCTTGACCTGTTTTCTGATGACACTTGCCTAACTTAACCTATGTTGAATCTGGAATGTTGTGGTCTATAGGTCATTCATAATGCCAGAGGTATGGTAACTGGCATGGGGAAAGTAGCAATCTTCATGGCTCACTGCACCAGATACGAAAATGTGTTACTGCACTTCAAAATACAGTACTGTATTCTGTAACTTGGTACTGAGGAACTCTTCATGAATCTTACCACCAGTAATTTAAATCAGGGGGGCATTTGTTGATGCTTTAGCACTTGTGCGTGGAAACCCTGTCAATTATCGTCCTTCTTTAACCCTTTGACTGTCACAAGCCCATTTCTGAAACTGTCATTCTATGTTGCAAAATTTTTGGAAAAACAAAAATTATTTTTATTTTTATGAAATGATAGAGAATCTTTTCCCGATGGTAATGACACCAAAAGTACAAAATTTGATCAAAAACTTACGGAATTACGCTCTCGCAAAGTTAGCAATCTCGGCGATATATACGCATCGGCAATTTCGCCGACTTTGAGCCCTATTTTCAGCCAATTCCATTGTTCCAGTCGACCAAACTCTTAGCTATTTCTTTAGAACTCCATTTTTTATATCAAGTGAGTACAAGAAACTGCTCATTTACCGAGTTCAACTACTCAATAAAGTGGTCAAAAATTGGCAATTTGGCCAATTTCACACAAATTAAAAAAGATGCCAATTTCAAAATAGAGTCTAGAATAAACAATGCAGACATTCCTGGCACTAAAATAACATATCATCTGTTCATTAGTCACGTCTCCAGGCTCCTCCTATATTACTCTTGCTTTCTATTTTGATTTTTTATTCACACAAAAAAATAGAAGATTTACTGTTATGCAGACTACTGCATTATTGTAAAAATGGTATAAATAATATCAGTGCACTAGTGAAAGAATATTAGACTCCCCATTTGACATGTGGTGTGATTTGCTTACTCCTGAACATTGGTAAAAATCAAACATTTCCGGTGGTTTTCGTGAAACTAATCAAAATCATCTCTATTTCTGTAATGTGTTTTCCATTCTATCATATGAGACCAAGAAAACGAGATTACAACCATAAATGCTATACAAAAATACACCTCAAAGTCAGTGTTTTAATCCAAAACACGGTCAGAGTTTTTATTTCTCATGATGCACTGTGTGCTGCAGGATTTTTTTTATATGGTGCACACTGACCACACAGACCCATTCTTTCACATGTGGGCCTACCAGCTTTCTCCTGCTTGATTTGAAACCACTAGAATTACTGAGTACATATATATACGTCTGAAACACTGGCTCGTAAGATGTATATATATGGCCGAAACAGTCAAAGGGTTAAGAATTGTTGAGATTAATGAGAACTGTCAGGATGTGAAAACAGTTCTCTATTTACAGGCCCTGAGCAAAGGTATACATCCTAGGAATAGGAGGTAGATATTTCCAATTCCCTGCTAGGCAGAAAAATCCTGATTACACTCATGCCCAATCAAACTAAGCTTCACATTTGACATATAACATCCTCATATAATTTGCAGTGCAGACAAAAACATGGTTTATATTTGTAATAGTTATCTCAATGTCAAGACTTAACTTGCACTCAAGTTGCCCTGACTAGTTGTTTTGATGTGATACTTCCTTTTGGCCATACTGGTATAGGCCACATCACACCAGGACTAACACATAGACATGGCAAGAACCTGTGACTTCTGGGGTTGATAATAAATTTATATAGTATATACTACATATATTTTTTTTAGCATTTTGGCCGTTTCCCACTAAAGCAGGGTGACCCATAAAGAAAAAACTTTCATCATTCAACACTTTCACCATCACTCATACATAATCACTATCTTTGCAGAGGCACTCAGATATGACAGTTTAGATGTCTCTCCAAACTGTGTCAGCTCCTATTTTGTACATACTTGATTCTCCATAATTTAATCCCACCCCTCTCCCCAACACCCTAGCATTTACTTCTTTTACAACCCCATCCATAAATATGATAAACAATCATAGTGACGTTCAGTGGCGGCTCGTGTATAGGCACTGCGGATCTGCAGCACCCCCTATTTTCACTCGATATTATTGATAACATTCAATATAATGATTCCTTTTTTTTAATTTTTTCTTTATACTTGTACATTATATATAATCCTTTAGCTTAATGTCAACAGCCATCCCCTAGTACATGAAAAAAATTATGAAAATCCTTGTATGGAAATGTGTGCTTCACAGTTCCAGCAACTCGGGGTTTGGCTGTTGTGTGCATGTGCACATGTCCGAGATAAGACGCTGCACGCTAGGTAGAGAGCACTGTCGCTGACGCAGTGTCGACCCTGTTGCGCAAGTGTAAGGTACCTTTGATATACCTTTGAAGAGTATCGAGAGCTTCTCAACTCTCTCAGCCCGGCCATGGGCCAGGCTCATCTGGTGCTTGCCTGGTCAACCAAGCTGTTGCTGCTGGAAGCCCACTGCCCCATATCCATCACAGCCTGGTTGATCTGGCACCTGGTGAAGATACCTGTCCAATTTCCTCTTGATGGCTTCTACACTTGTCCCAGGTATGTTTGGGACCCAGGATGTTGATACAGTGTTCACTTATTGTCCCCACTGCACCCCCGCTCCTCACTGGGTTTATTTTACACTTCCTCTCATATCTCTCACTCCAGTATGTTGTTATGGCAGTGTGCAGATTTGGGACCAGGCCCTCGAGTACTTTCCAGGTATATATTATCATGTATCTCTCTCTCCTCCGCTCCAATGAGTACATGTTCAAGACTTGAAGGCATTCCCAGTAGTTTAGGTGCTTTACTGGCTCAAAGTGAGCCATACACGATCTCTATATTTGTTCCAGCTCCAATATTTCTCCTGCTTTGAACAGGGCCATCAGCAATGAGTAATATTCTAAGTGACGGAGCACTAGTGATTTGAAGAGTATCACCATCGGCATTATTTCCCTTGCTTTGAAAGTTCTCAGTACCCACCCTGTCATCTTCCTGGCTATTGTGATCTTTGTCTTGTTATGGTCTTTAAAAGAAAGGTCAGCTGACATAGTTATTCCCAGGTCTTTTACGTGTTCCTTACGTTCTATCTGGTGACCCTCTTGAGTTTTGTATATAGTGTTCCTTTTGAGTTCTTCATTCTTTCCATACCTATGCAGCTGGAACTTATCACCACTGAACGTCATGTTGTTCTCCACTGCCCACTGGAAAACCCTACTTATGTCTTCCTGTACTTTTTCAGTGTCCTCTACTGTAGTGATGTTCATGTTTATTTTAGTGTCATCTGCAAATGATGATACAAAAGTGTGCCGGGTGTTTTTATCTATATCTGCTATGAGGATGAGAAACAGCAGAGGCACCAGGATGGTGCCTTGGGGCACTGAGCTTTTGACCTCACTGATGCTGGATCTTGCCCTGTTGACTACTACTTTTGTGTTGTGTGTGTTAGGAAACCGAAAATCATCTGCCTACCTTCCTCGTAATGCCCATGGACCTCATTTTGTGCGCTATCACTCCATGATCGCATTTGTTAAACGCCTTCACAGGCATGATCGTCCTGCTCTAAAACCATGCTGGTTCGGGTTATGCTCATTGTGCTGGTCTATGAAATTTGACCAAAGATTTTTATGATGTGATAAGTTAGGGCTAATGGTCTGTAATTTTTAGCTAGTGCTCTACTACCTCCCTTATACAAAGGAGCTATGTCTGCACTCTTTAAGGCCTCCGGTATTTCACCTAAATCTAAGCTCTTTCTCCAAAGAATGCCGAGTGTCGTGCTAATGGTACTTTACACATCTTTATAAATAGAGCATTCCATGAATCTGGTCCAGGTGCTGAGTGAGTGGGCATGTTGTCCATTTCCTTTTCGAAATCTATGGGAATTGTACTAATGTCAGTTAGTTGGTCTGCACAGTCTCCTTCTGAAGTGAAAAATATTTCTGCATTTTCTACCTTGCTGTCATTTAGTGGGTTGCTGAACACTGACTCATACTGTTCTTTTAGGATTTCACTCATTTCCTGTACATCGTCAGTATACGAGTCTCCTCTCAGTAGTGGTTCAATTCTACAGGTAGTTCTTAGCTTGGATTTTGCATAGGAATAGAAATATTTTGGGTTTCTTGCAATACCATGTATGGCCCTCTGTTCCCTTTGTTCTTCCTCTGTTAGGTATGAATCCTAAGTTTTTGCTCTAGTTCAATGATCTCTTGTCTAAGCCTATCTTTCCTCTGCTGAAGCATATTTGTTTTTAAGCAATTCAGTAACCCATTTTCTTCTTCTGTACCATCTCCTACACTCTCCCTCTATATCTGATCTCCTTCTGGGTTTCCTCAATGGTACGTGCTTCATACATACCTTGTATGCTTCTCTGTTCAGCCTCTCTAGGCACTGGGGAGGATTTAGGGTGCTCAAGTCTGCTTTCCAGGATATGTCTGATAACTAGTTTTTTTTTTTTTCCAGTTAATTCTATGGTTGTTAAAATTAAACTTACTGAACATCCCGTCTCTAACGTTAGTGAAGCAGTTCCCTAACCCTAAGTTAACACTTGTTTGAACTTCTATGATGTTGTGATCAGAGTATACTGTCTTTGATTAGTTCCTCATTGTTTGTGAATATCAAATCCAAGGTATTTTCATTTCTAGTGGGATCAATTATCTGTTGGTGTAATGAGAACTTTTCACAAAGTCTCATTAGTTCCCTGGCATGTGCCTGTTGAGCCAGGGTGCTTCCTGGAGATATTTCTGGTATAATATTGTGTTGTGCCATCTTCCATTTTACATGAGGGAGATTAAAATCTCCAAGGAGTAAAATATTTGGGGTGAAATTTTCTAGCCTATCCAGATAGCTATCTAACTTCCTTAGCTGGTCTGTGAATTCCTCAGCGTTGTTGATGGTGATGTTTCCTTGGTTTCTGATGGTAGTGTTTCTCTTTGACTCAGCGACATGTGTTGTGCTTAAAACCATGTGCCATATTCTTGAATGTGATCAAGTGTAGAATGAGATGATTATCAAGCTTATATATAAATTTTCTTTCTATATGCTTGTTTCATTTTACACAATATTAAAACAAAGGCTAAAAAATTTCTGAAGCAGCAACTCCACTAATTTTAGCTATTAGCTACCACTGGTAACATTATGCATCCCTGTCTAAGACCTGCTTTTACTAAGAAGGAGTCTCCCTCTCTCCTACACACCCTAACCTGAGCCTCACAATCCTCATAAAAACTCTTTACAGCATTTAGTAACTTGCTACCTATTCTATGCACTTGCAACATTTGTCATACTGTTCCCCTATCCACTCTATCACATGCCTTTTTTAAATCCATAAATGCAATGAAAACTTCCCTACCTCTATCTAAATACTGTTCACATATATGCTTCAATGTAAACACTTGATCTACACATCCCTTACCCATTCTAAAGCCTCTTTGCTCATCTGCAATCCTGCTCTCTGTCTTACCTCTAATTCTTTCAATAATAACCCTACCATACACTTTACCTGGTATAGTCATAATTCTTTTTTTTTTAACAAGTCAGCCGTCTCCCACCGAGGCAGGGTGACCCAAAAAGAAAGAAAATCCCCAAAAAGAAAATACTTTCATCATCATTCAACACTTTCACCTCACTCATACATAATCAATGTTTTTGCAGAGGTGCTCAGAACACAACAGTTTAGAAGCATATACGTATAAAGATACACAACATATCCCTCCAAACTGCTAATATCCCGAAACCCCTCCTTTAGAGTGCAGGCATTGTACTTCCCATTTCCAGGACTCAAGTCCGGCTACATAAAAATAACCGGTTTCCCTGAATCCCTTCACTAAATATTACCCTGCTCACACTCCAACAGATCGTCACGTCCCAAATACCATTCGTCTCCATTCACTCCTATTGGACACACTCATGCACGCCTGCTGGAAGTCCAAGCCCCTCGCCCACAAAACCTCCTTTACCCCTTCCTTCCAACCTTTTTGAGGATGACCCCTACCCCACCTTCCTTCCCCTACAGATTTAAATGCTCTCCATGTCATTCTACTTAGATCCATTCTTTCTAAATGACCAAACCACCTCAACAACCCCTCTTCAGCCCTCTGACTAATACTTTTATTAACTCCACACCTTCTCCTAATTTCCATACTCTGAATTTTCTACATAATATTTACACCACACATTACCCTTAGACAGGACATCTCCACTGCCTCCAACCGCCTCCTCGCTGCTGCATTCACAACCCAAGCTTTACACCCATATAAGAGTGTTGGTACTACTATACTTTCATACATTCCCTTCTTTGCCTCCATAGATAATGTTTTTTGTCTCCACATATACCTCAACGCACCACTCACCTTTTTTCCCTCATCAATTCTATGATTAACCTCATCCTTCATAAATCCATCCACCGACACGTCAACTCCCAAGTATCTGAAAACGTTCTCTTCTTCTTTACTCCTCCCCAATTTGATATCCAATTTTTCTTTATCTAAATCATTTGATACCCTCATCACCTTACTCTTTTCTATGTTCACTTTCAACTTTCTACCTTTACACACTCTCCCAAACTCATCCACTAACCTTTGCAATTTTTCTTTAGAATCTCCCATAAGCACAGTATCATCAGCAAAAAGCAACTGTGTCAATTCCCATTTTGTGTTTGATTCCCCATAATTTAATCCCACCCCTCTCCCAAACACCCTAGCATTTACTTCTTTTACAATCCCACCTATAAATATATTAAACAACCATGGTGACATTACATATCCCTGTCTAAGACCTACTTTTTACTGGGAAGTAGTCTCCCTCTCTTCTACACATCCTAACTTGAGCCTCACTATCCTCATAAAAACTCTTTACAGCATTTAGTAACTGACCACCTATTCCATATATGTACTTGCAATATCTGCCACATTGCTCCCCTATCCACTCAATCATATGCCTTTTCTAAATTCATAAATACAATAAAAACTTCCCTACCTTTATCTAAATACTGTTCACATATATGCTTCAATGTAAACACTTGATCTACACATCCCCTACCCACTCTGAAACCTCCTTGCTCATCCTCAATTCTACATTCTGTTTTACCTCTAATTCTTTCAATAATAACCCTACCATACACTACCATTGTTAGTGTCGGCAAGCCTAACACTAGGCTTGCCGACACTAACAATGCTCTGTTCTGTCACGTCAGAGATCACAGCCATCCTATAGACTGGTCTTCTGCTAAAACTGTCTTCCCTACTTCCAACTTTAACAGTCGCCGTCTTGTTGAATCCTCCCTAATACACAACTTTCCTTGTATGAATCTTAGTCCTGGCTTCGTCTCTGTAGATGCCTTCCTCTCCCGCTACATTGTAAAATGCTCCAAACTTCAGAACACCAGTGACTTAACCTGATTCCTCCTTTTCTTCTTCTCCCTCTTCCCCTTTCCTCTTTCCTTTTTCTTTTCTGGGTGGTCTTTCCTTCTTCTGTCTTGTGTTTCTGTTCCTTCATTACTCATTTCATTATGTTTTTCCCTCCCCCCCCTCTGTGTTCTTGCTCTTCCTCTGTGGGCACCTAGCTCCCTTGCAGTGCTCCCCTTTCTTTGTATTTGACTGGCTCCTCCTCCTTTCTTCCCCATTGCTTCTTCCTTCCATCTCCGCCACTACTACTACTACCACTTCTACTACTACTCCTACTTCTACTACCACCTCTATTACCACTACCTCTTCCTGCCTATATATAACCGTCCTGCTCCACTTCTCGTTAGTGTGACTTTGTAAATGGTCCAAGTCAGACCGAAACGTCGTCATAAGCTCCTCTCTTTTATGTGCGGGTTATTTGTGTATCCTTCCACAACATTTTTGCCCACTTTAGCATTGAAATCCCCAACCACCATTACTCTCACACTTGGTTCAAAACTCCCCACGTATTCACTCAATATTTCCCAAAATCTCTCTCTCTCTACACTTCTTTCTTCTCCAGGTGCATATACGCTTACTATAGCCCACTTTTCACATCCAACCTTTATTTTACTCCATATAATCCTTGAATTAATACATTTGGAGTCCCTCTTTTCCTACCATAACTTATCCTTCAACATTATTGCTACTCCTTCTTTAGCTCTAACTCTATTTGAAACCCCTGACCTAATCCCATTTATTCCTCTCCACTGAAATTCTCCCACCCCCTTCAGCTTTGTTTCACTTAAAGCCAGGACATCCAGCTTCTTCACATTCATAACATCCACAATCATCTCTTTCTCATCATTTGCACAACATCCACGCACATTCAGACTTCCCAATTTGACAATTTTCTTCTTATTCTTTTTAGTAATTATTACAGAAAAAGGGGTTACTAGCCCATTGTTCCCGGCATTTTAGTTGACTTTTACAACATGCATGGCTTACGGAGGAAAGATTCTTATTCCACTTCCCCATGGATATAAAAGGAAAAGTAATAAGACCAAGAACTATTAAGATAAAATCAAAGAAAATTCAGATGAGTGTGTATAAATAAACATGTACATGTATGTGTAGTGTTACCTAAGTGTAAGTAGAAGTAGCAAGACGTACCTGTAATCTTGCATATTTATGAGACAGACAAAAGACACCAGCAATCCTACCATCATGTAAAACAATTACAGGCTTTCGTTTCACACTCACTTGGCAGGATGGTAGTACCCCCCTGGGTGGTTGCTGTCTACCAACCTACTACCTATAATTTTTACAATCTCTTTTGTCTGCCTTCCCTTTATATAAAGAAACTATAGACGCTCTCTGCCAATCCCTAGGTACCTTCCCCTCTTTCATACATTTTTTTCAACAAGTCGGCCGTCTCCCACCGAGGCAGGGTGACCCAAAAAAGAAAGAAAATCCCCAAAAAGAAAATGCTTTCATCATCATTCAACACTTTCACCACACTCACACATAATCACTGTTTTTGCAGAGATGCTCAGAACACAACAGTTTAGAAGCATACACACTTATAAAGATACACAACATATCCCTCCAAACTGCCAATATCCCAAACCCCTCCTTTAAAGTGCAGGCATTGTACTTCCCATTTCCAGGACTCAAGTCCGACTATATGAAAATAACCGGTTTCCCTGAATCCCTTCACTAAATATTACCCTGCTCACACTCCAACAGATCGTCAGGTCCCAAGTACCATTCGTCTTCATTCACTCCTATCTAACACGCTCACGCACGCTTGCTGGAAGTCCAAGCCCCTTGCCCACAAAACCTCCTTTACCCCCTCTCTCCAACCCTTTCGAGGACGACCCCTACCTCGCCTTCCTTCCCCTATAGATTTAAATGCTTTCCATGTCATTCTACTTTGATCCATTCTCTCTAAATGACCAAACCACCTCAACAACCCCTCTTCAGCCCTCTGACTAATACTTTTATTAACTCCACACCTTTTCCTAATTTCCACACTCCAAATTTTCTGCATAATATTTACACCACACATTGCCCTTAGACAGGACATCTCCACTGCCTCCGTCTCCTCGCTGCTGCATTTACCACCCAAGCTTCACACCCATATAAGAGTGTTGGTACTACTATACTTTCATACATTCCCTTCTTTGCCTCCATAGATAACGTTTTTTGACTCCACATATACCTCAATGCACCACTCACCTTTTTTCCCTCATCAATTCTATGATTAACCTCATCCTTCATAAATCCATCCGCCGACACGTCAACTCCCAAGTATCTGAAAACATTCACTTCTTCCATACTCCTCCTCCCCAATTTGATATCCAATTTTTCTTTATCTAAATCATTTGATACCCTCATCACCTTACTCTTTTCTATGTTCACTTTCAACTTCTACCTTTACACACATTCCCAAACTCATCCACTAACCTTTGCAATTTTTCTTTAGAATCTCCCATAAGCACAGTATCATCAGCAAAAAGTAACTGTGTTAATTCCCATTTTGAATTTGATTCCCCATAATTTAATCCCACCCCTCTCCCGAACACCCAAGCATTTACTTCTTTTATAACCCCCATCTATAAATATATTAAACAATCATGGTGACATTACACATCCCTGTCTAAGACCTACTTTTACCGGAAAGTAGTCTCCCTCTCCTCTACACACCCTAACCTGAGCCTCACTTTTTTTTTATTTTTTTTTATTATCACACTGGCCGATTCCCACCAAGGCAGGGTGGCCCGAAAAAGAAAAACTTTCACCATCATTCACTCCATCACTGTCTTGCCAGAAGGGTGCTTTACACTACAGTTTTTAAACTGCAACATTAACACCCCTCCTTCAGAGTGCAGGCACTGTACTTCCCATCTCCAGGACTCAAGTCCGGCCTGCCGGTTTCCCTGAATCCCTTCATAAATGTTACTTTGCTCACACTCCAACAGCACGTCAAGTATTAAAAACCATTTGTCTCCATTCACTCCTATCAAACACGCTCACGCATGCCTGCTGGAAGTCCAAGCCCCTCGCACACAAAACCTCCTTTACCCCCTCCCTCCTACCTTTCCTAGGCCGACCCCTACCCCGCCTTCCTTCCACTACAGACTGATACACTCTTGAAGTCATTCTGTTTCGCTCCTTTCTCTCTACATGTCCGAACCACCTCAACAACCCTTCCTCAGCCCTCTGGACAACAGTTTTGGTAATCCCGCACCTCCTCCTAACTTCCAAACTACGAATTCTCTGCATTATATTCACACCACACATTGCCCTCAGACATGACATCTCCACTGCCTCCAGCCTTCTCCTCGCTGCAACATTCATTACCCACGCTTCACACCCATATAAGAGCGTTGGTAAAACTATACTCTCATACATTCCCCTCTTTGCCTCCAAGGACAAAGTTCTTTGTCTCCACAGATTCCTAAGTGCACCACTCACTCTTTTTCCCTCATCAATTCTATGATTCACCTCATCTTTCATAGACCCATCCGCTGACACGTCCACTCCCAAATATCTGAATACGTTCACCTCCTCCATACTCTCTCCCTCCAATCTGATATCCAATCTTTCATCACCTAATCTTTTTGTTATCCTCATAACCTTACTCTTTCCTGTATTCACCTTTAATTTTCTTCTTTTGCACACCCTACCAAATTCATCCACCAATCTCTGCAACTTCTCTTCAGAATCTCCCAAGAGCACAGTGTCATCAGCAAAGAGCAGCTGTGACAACTCCTACTTTGTGTGTGATTCTTTATCTTTTAACTCCACACCTCTTGCCAAGACCCTCGCATTTACTTCTCTTACAACCCCATCTATAAATATATTAAACAACCACGGTGACATCACACATCCTTGTCTAAGGCCTACTTTTACTGGGAAAAAATTTCCCTCTTTCCTACATACTCTACTTGAGCCTCACTATCCTCGTAAAAACTCTTCACTGCTTTCAGTAACCTACCTCCTACACCATACACTTGCAACATCTGCCACATTGCCCCCCTATCCACCCTGTCACATGCCTTTTCCAAATCCATAAATGCCACAAAGACCTCTTTAGCCTTATCCAAATACTGTTCACTTACATGTTTCACTGTAAACACCTGGTCCACACACCCCCTACCTTTCCTAAAGCCTCCTTGTTCATCTGCTATCCTCCGTCTTACTCTTAATTCTTTCAATTATAACTCTACCATACACTTTACCAGGTATACTCAACAGACTTATCCCCCTATAATTTTTGCACTCTCTTTTATCCCCTTTGCCTTTATACAAAGGAACTATGCATGCCTCACTATCCTCATAAAAACTCTTTACAGCATTTAGTAACTTACCACCTATTCCATATACTTGCAACATCTGCCACATTGCTCCCCTATCCACTCTATCATATGCCTTTTCTAAATCCATAAATGCAATAAAAACTTCCCTACCTTTATCTAAATACTGTTCACATATATGCTTCAATGTAAACACTTGATCTACACATCCCCTACCCACTCTGAAACCTCCTTGCTCATCCGCAATCCTACATTCTGTCTTACCTCTAATTCTTTCAATTATAACCCTACCGTACACTTTTCCTGGTATACTCAATAAACTTATTCCTCTATAATTTTTACAATCTCTTTTGTCCCCTTTCCCTTTATATAAAGGGACTATACATCCTCTCCACCAATCCCTAGGTACCTTCCCTTCTTTCATACATTTATTAAACAAAAGTACCAACCACTCCAACACTATATCCTCCCCTGCTTTTAACATTTCTGTCATGATCCCATCAGTTCCAGCTGCTTTACCCCTTTTCATTCTACGTAATGCCTCGCGTACCTCCCCCACACTAACATTCTGCTCTTCTTCACTCCTTAAAGATGGTATACCTCCCTGACCAGTGCATGAAATTACCGCCTCCCTTTCTTCCTCAATATTTAATAAAAATTACACAAAATTAAACAAAAATACCAACCACTCCAACACTATATCCTCCCCTGCTTTTAACATTTCTGCTATGATCCTTTCAGTTCCAGCTGCTTTACCCCCTTTCATTCTATGTAATGCTTCAAGCACCTCCCTCACACTCACATCTTGCTCTTCTCACTCCTAAAAGATGTTATACCTCCCTGGCTAGTGCATGAAAATACTGCCTCCCTTTCGTCATCGACATTTAAAAGTTTTTCAAAATATTCCCGTTATCTACCCAATACCTCCAGCTCCCCATCTACTAACTCCCCTACTCTATTTTTAACTGACAAATCCATTCGTTCCCTAGGCTTTCTTAACTTGTTTATCTCCAAAATGTTTTCTTATTCTTAGCAAAATTTGTTGACAGTGCCTCTCTCACTCTATCATTTGCTCTCCTTTTGCACTCTCTTCATCTTTCTCTTACTCTCTATATACTCTGCCCTTCTTATATCACTTCTGCTTTGTAAAACCTCTCATAAGCTACTCTTTTCTCTTTTATTGCACCCTTTACCTCATCATTCCACAAATCACTCCTCTTTCCTCCTGCACCTATCCTCCTATAACCACAAACTTCTGCCCCACATTCTAATATTGCATTTTTAAAACTATCCCATCCCTCTTCAATCTCCTCTTTAACCTAAACTTGCACTAGCCCACCTTCATATATTAACACTATTTCAAGGGGCTCCATGAGGCAGAAGGGAAGACCTATGATGAAAGAAGAGAGGATATGAAAACAGTGTATTGACTGCTGATGCAGAAAACTGCTAATTTACTCTCTTGTGAGGGAACAAAGTCTACCCCCTCAATTTACAAAACTAAAAAATCTGATTTTTAGGCATGAAAGTACAGTGGACCCCCGCATAACGATTACCTCCAAATGCGTCCAATTATGTAAGTGTATTTATGTAAGTGCGTTTGTTCGTGTATGTTTGGGGGTCTGAAAGGAATAATCTACTTCACAATATTCCTTATGGGAATAAATTCGGTCAGTACTGGCACCTGAACATACTTATGGAGTGAAAAAATATCGTTAACCGGGGGTCCACTGTACATCCTTCATATTTAGGGACAATTCATACCATTTGTGCATGGGGCTCAACAACAATAAACCATCTCAGACCATTAATTACCCAACAAAAGGCTGCAGTCAGAATGATAACAAATTCCCACTACAGGTAGCACACTCCACCAATATTCAAAACTCTAAACCTACTCACCGTACAAAACATCCATACTTATTATTGTACCTACTACATACATAGAACACTTAACTCGGATATAAACCCTCCCCTCAAACGTCTCCTTACCAACCTCAACAGAACATATGACCATAACACAAGGCACAGATCACTCTTTGATGTTCCTCGTGTCCATCTCACACTATGCAAAAACTCAATGCACATAAAAGGCCCAAAAATCTGGAATTCATTACCTGTGAATATAAAAGAAACACTGTCTGTTTATAAATTCAAGTCTCTTCTTAACCCTTTGAGGGTCGACAGGCCCTCTCCGAGACTCGTTCTCAGGGTCGGCCAAATTAAAAAAAAAAAAAAAAAAAAAAAAAAAAAAAAAAAAAAAAAAAAAAAAAAAAAAAAAAAAAAAAAAATCTTAGGAAAAGATAGAGAATCTTTACCTGATCATAATGACACCAAAATTATGAAATTTGATGGAAAACTTATGGAATTATGCTCTCGCGAAGTTAGCGGTCTCGGCGATGTTTACACATCGGCAATTTTGCCCACTTTGAGCCCCATTTTCGGCCAATTCCACTGTACTAGTCAACAAAAAACATGAATATTTCGCTAGAACTCCATTTTTTATATCGAACGAGTGCAAGAAACCACCCATTTACCAATTTCAACTATCCAGTACAGTGGTCAGAATTTAGCAATTTTGCCAATTTCACACAAATTTCAAAAGATGCCAATTTCCGAGTAGGGTCCAGAATAAACAAGAAAGACATTCCTGGCACTAAAATGACATTTCCTCTGTTCATTAGTCACGTCTCAAGGCCCCTCTTACATTCTTTTGCTTTCCACTTTGAATTTTTATTCTCACAAAAAATAGAAGATTTACTGTTATGCAGACTACTGCATTAGTGTAAAAAATGGTATAAATAATATTGGCGCACTTGCAAAAGAATATTAGACTCACCAGTTGACATGTATTGGACGCTTGGCATGATTTGTTTACTTTTGAACTTTGGTAAAAATCGAACATTTCTGCTACTTTAAGCTCAATTTTAAGGTACTTTTCATTGTAAAACCAGTCAAAATCATCTCAATTTCTGTAATATGTCTTCCATTCTATAAAATGAGACCAAGAAAACTAGAATACAACAATAAATACCATACAAAAATACAGTGCAAAGTCGCTGTTTTATTAAAAAAAATGGTCAGTTTTTTTTTCTCATTATGCACTGTGTGCTGCAGGATTTTTTTTATACTGTGCACACTGACCACATAGACCCATTCTTTCATATGTAGGCCTACCAGCTTTCTCCCACTAGATTTGAGGGCGCTAGAATTTAGGCGTACTAGTACGTCAAAAACCCTGGGTCGTAAGCCGTACTAGTACGGCCGAAACCCTCAAAGGGTTAAAAATCACTTACTCACCCACAACTAAATAAATACTGAATAACTGTAACTCTAAATAAATACTGAATAACTGTAACTAAATAAATACTGAATAACTGTAACTAAATAAATACTGTAACCCTATCAAACTTTGTTTTTTTAATTACATTACCTAATAGACTATACTCCATTCTATTGAATGCACAGCAACTCAGCAAATGACCATATGACCTGTCTTTGAAATACTCATTTGTGCTTAATTGTTATTTGTTTACTGTAGTTTTTACCACGGAATATATCACTGCTTAGCTAATCTTAAGTTAATTTTAAGCCTGCCCATAATGCTCTGCATACAAGGGGCTTTTGGCATGTTACACTTAACCTCTGTATTTCTTTGTACATCTATGTATCATGTCCTAATTAATAATAAATAAATAAATTAATATGTGGTAGATGGGAAAGGCTGATATAATTCTTGAGGGTATTTTAGAAAGGATCTTTCAGCTTTCTTATGACCTAACATATTAGTGAGAGTATGTGTGGACCATCTTGTTTGGAGCTCCATCATTATGGAATTGCAAACAAATTCCCTGTGACCCCTGTAGTAGTCAGTCAGACTCTTTTCTTCATCTACTGATAAAACTGGAGGACATACATCACAAAGTCAATCTTTTCTATAAGGCCTCTGCACTGAATGCTATTAGCTATCTCTGCTTTAGAGGAACAACTGGGCCTAATACAGACTGTTGCTTAAGCTAATCCTCTTACTCAACTCTACAGTCTTGTTGACAGTCAGAGAATCATCCAAGCTGGACAAGTTGCATGAAGTCTGCTGTATGAATGGGCTTCACCTGATGGGACAGTCCTAATTCTGCATATAAAACAGGAATCATTTACAGGATGGAAGGCAGAAAGAGACCAAACTGAGTAGAAAGTGGTAGGGATGCTGTAAGATGGTAGTTTAAGGTAAACTCTAACAGATGGTGATTCCTGAGTGGTTTCTCAGAACCAAGATACAGAAATACATTTTACTACACATGAACAAAACATAGGTATGAAGCATACAGTACTGTAAATGCTGTACAAGGAGTAAGTCACAATATCAAAGCTGAAACAATTCACAGCTAACCTACAATTTGGAGATGAGACTTTAGATATTTCAAAATACAACTGACCAAAACACTGACCAAAGTTTCCTCTTCAAATTGTGGGCTAGTTCCAATTACTCTAATGGAATTACATGCTTTCAACAAGATCAATAAAGGATTGACAAATGAACAGGTGCTGGGTACACTGCAAGGCATTAAGTATCAGAGAAACAGACAATCATATACCGTGTGATGGGATATGGTCGTGGGAGTTCTGCGGGCACCAGTCCACATTCAGAGTGTGACCTGGGGACAACAGTGTCTGATACTCAGACTCCATAACCATCAGCTTAATAGTCTTAGTCACCATATGTCAAACAAAAAAATGTGGAAATTATAACAATTATATGTTGGGGAAATTATAACCTAATATTTTTCAAGAATTTAACAGACTGTATTTGTCAAAAATATTGACTTATGTTGACTAAGAATTAACACAAACCTCTATCTATATATAATTATATATATAAATATATATATTGGCTAATAACTACCAATAGAAGCAATTAGATAAAGCGTTGCCAATAATAAGGGAAACCCAATATCCGAACTATGATAAACAATGCCTTAATACACTATTCATACAAGTAAAAATATTCTGATATGAACACTGCTGTCATTATCTCTCACATCCTGTACATCAGTACTGTAATATTTTCAAGTATTTTCAACACAGTTTAGATACTGATTTGTCTCTTACCATCAGCAACACTTCATATATATAAACTGCACACCTGAAAAAAGTTAATTAGTGAGCAACTTCATGGGTGTCCACTGAGGAAGGGCAATGGGACAAATACTTCGCCCACAGATGAGGACTGTACTAAGGGAAAACATTCATATTAATATTAATTAATAATGGCAGAAATATCAACAAAATGTTAGATAAGTGGACACAGATGCAACTAATGTCCCATTAACTGCATTTATGCCCATTTACCTAACATACTGGTGTTAAGCTCTGAGTTTGTCTATCTCCTTGACCTTCACAGAAGTTGCAGTGGATACCCAGAAGCAACTTGCTGCATTAAAGACAACTATATAAATACACCTATGGACAGCATATGCTTCATGCCTCATCACCTACATCTGAATGGAGAAAAAGTCACATATAAACTTGCACAGCTAATTACTGTATAATATACATAGAACAATGGAGAAAAAGTCACATATAAACTTGCACAGCTAATTACTGCATAATATACATAGAACACTAGTGAAATAATGATCACTTTTACACATTTTATATACAGTTATTAAAAGAGTATTCAATGGGGTGAAAGGATTCAAATCTATAATATGGAAATCCTATTTCTGCCACTCCAACACTCAACCACTGAACCACAAAGGTTTACAAGGTTTCACCAACCAAAAACTTTGACCCATTATGGTTCAGAGGTTGAGTGTTGGACTACCAATCTCAGGACCACCAAATCACAGGTTCAAATTCCATTACTCAATGGAATTGTTACGCTTATTTACAAATTTTCAGCACATTAGGAAAGGATCATTACTTGGAGACATTCAGAGTACAAATTTATTCTATTTAAAAAAATTTGCATCTATCATTTATCTAACATGTGGCATCTCTATGAAAATATGAGTATATGTAGATAAGACATAACAAAGCTATGTGTGGAAATAATTGGTATAAAATACCGACACAATGGGAATATAAACTCATAAGCAGTATAATGTGATCCTTTATTGACAATGTTTTGTCTACTCAGTGGGCTTTATCAAGTCACAAACAGATGTACCTGGGTAAAAGGTACATGAGTATTTATAGGATTTAGTTAGGTGGAGAATGCTGGGTCAGGCGGAGAATGCTGCATGTGACAATCTTCCAAGTAGGGTGACAGAGTCTAGAACCTTGGGCAGCATTAAAAAGAGATTGGATAAATATATGAGTAGACCTTCTGCAGTGTTCCCCCATTCTTATGTTCTTATGTTGGATAGCAATGGTAGGATTGCTGGTGTCCTTTTTTTTTTTTGTCTCATAAACATGCAAGATTCTAGGTACGTCTTGCTACTTCTACTTACACTTAGGTCACACTACACATACATGTACAACCATATATATATACACACACACACCCCTCTGGGTTTTCTTCTATTTTCATACTAGTTCTTGTGTATTTCCTCTTACCTCCATGGGGAAGTGGAACAGAATTCTTCCTTCGTAAGCCATGCGTGTCATAAGAGGCAACTGAAATGCTGGGAGGTAGGGGCTAGTAACCCCTTCTCCTGTATACATTACTAAAGTCAAAGAGAGAAACTTTTGTTTTTCTTTTTTGGGCCACCCTGCTTTGGTGGGATACGGCCATTTTGTTGAAAAAAGAAAATATATATAATGATTGAGTGAATGTAGGTATTTTAAGTATTACAGATAACAATGTGGTTGGCTGGTCAGTAAGTTACAAACCACTGCAGTCAAGTCACTCAGCTTCAAATTACCTGAGTCCACCCCCCCCCAAGCCCGAGTTTGTCCTCACATGTTCTACAATTAGAATTGCCAGTGTAAATGCTCTTCGCGCATTTTTGTATACTACTGGAAATTTAGTAGAATTTATTACCTGACAATATATATATAATATATATATATATTTATATATATATATATATAATTATATATATATATATAATATATATATATATATATATATATATATACATATATATATATACAGTGGACCCCCGCATAACGATTACCTCCGAATGCGACCAATTATGTAAGTGTATTTATGTAAGTGCGTTTGTATGTGTATGTTTGGGGGTCTGAAATGGACTAATCTACTTCACAATATTTCTTATGGGAACAAATTCGGTCAGTACTGGCACCTGAACATACTTCTGGAGTGAAAAAATATCGTTAACCGGGGGTCCACTGTATATATATACAGTGGTCCCCCGCTTTTCGTAGTTCTTGGGAATCATGGATTTCAGAAATCGTAGGGATATTTTCGTATAAACATGGGCTCGCTTTTCATAAGTTGACTCGCGAGTAGTAGTTCGTCCGGGACGTGTACGCACGGTGTGAGCTGGGGCGGCAGCCAGTCTGGCATTGTTTACCAGTGAGAGAAGGTCCCTTCACGTGCTCCAGCGAAATATTTCATAATATTCCGTTTATTTTAGTGCTTGCAAGTACTAAATAAGCTACCATGGCTCCAAAGAAAGCTCCTAGTGCCAAGCCTGTGGTAAAGAAGGTGAGAAATACAATTGAATTTAAGAAAAACATCATTGAACAAGTGGCACAAGTGCAGCCGAACTGGCCAGGATGTATAAGAAACCCTACACAACCATATGTTCCATAGTGGCCAAGAAAAAGGAAGTCAAGGATGCTGTTGTTGCAAAGGGGGTAACTATGCTGACAAAAATGAGATCACCAGTACTCGAAGAGGTTGAGAAGTTATTATTGGTGTGGATAAATGAGAAACAATTAGCAGGAGATACTCTTATGACTTCGATTATTTGTGAAAAGGCTAGGCAGTTGCATGAAGATTTGGTAAAGAAACTGCCTGCAAATAGTGGTGATGTGAGTGAATTTAAGGCCAGCAAAGGCTGGTTTGAGAGATATAAGAACTGTACTGGCATACACAGTGTGGTAAGGCATGGTGAGGCTGCCAGTTCGGACCACAAGGCGGCTGAAAAATATGTGCATGAATTCAAGGAGTACATAGAGACTGAAGGACTGAAACCTGAACAAGTGTTCAATTGTGACGAAACAGGCCTCTTTTGGAAGAAAATGCCAAAGAGGACCTTCATTACACAGGAGGAAAAGGCAATGCCAGGACACAAGCCTATGAAAGACAGGCTGACGCTAATGTTCTTTGCTAATGCTAGTGGGGATTTCAAAGTGAAGCTATTACTAGTGTACCATTCTGAAAATCCCAGTGTTCAGGAAAAACAATGTTATGAAGAGTAAATTGTGTGTGTTTTGGAAATCTAATAGTAAGGCATGGGTCACGAGGGAAATTTTCGTCGAGTGGTTCAATGAAGTGTTTGGCCCTAGTGTGAAGAATTACCTCCTGGAAAAGAAATTGGATCTCAAGTGCCTGCTGGTAATGGACAATGCACCTGCTCATCCTCCAAACTTGGATGACCTAATTTTCGAGGAGTTTGGGTTCATCACAGTAAAGTTCTTGCCCCCGAATACCACTCCTCTCCTCCAGCCCATGGACCAGCAGGTCACTGCAAACTTTAAAAAACTACACACCAAAGCAATGTTTCACAGGTGCTTGACTGTGACCACGGACACTCACTTGACCCTAAGAGAATTTTGGAGAGAACACTTCAGCATCCTCCATTGCATAACTCTTATAGGTATGGCTTGGGAGGGAGTGACTACCAGGACTTTGAACTCTGCTTGGAGAAAATTGTGGCCAGATTGTTTCGACAAGAGGGATTTTGAAGGGTTTGGGACTGACCCTGATGAGCCTATGTCTCTTGTTAAATCAATTGTGGCACTGGGGAGTTCCATGGGGTTGGTTGTGAGTTTGGAGGATGTGGAAGAATTGGTGGAAGTCCACAACGAAGAGCTCACCACTGAGGAGCTGCAAGAGCTTCAGCAGGAAGAGCAACACATCGCAGCTCAGAATCTTGCTGCAGAGGAGGAGGAAGAGAGATGGAAGACGGTGCCTTCTTCAGAAATTAAAGAGATTTTTGCTATGTGGGGTAAGATGGAAAGCTTTATGGAGAAACATCACCCTGACAAGGTTGTTGCAAGCCATGTTGGCAACATGTACAGTGACAAAGTCTTGGGCCATTTTAGGGAAGTGTTAAAGAGACGCCAGAAACAGAGCTCTCTGGACAGTTATTTTGCGAGACAGGACTCCAGTGACTCTCAAGGTGGTCCTAGTGGCATTAAGAAACTGAGAAGAGAAGCAACCCCAGAAAAGCAAATGGTACCTGAGGTGTTGATGGAAGGGGATTCCCCTTCCAAACTATAAACAATCCAATCTCTCTCCTCCTCCAGTCTCCCATACACTAAGAAGAATCTCCAATAAAGGTAAGTGTTATGTTGTTAATGTTTCATTCATCATTTCCCAATGTATTGTTTATGTACTACATGTATATTTCATGCAAAAATTTTTTTTTGTTTTAACCCTTTGACTGTCGCAGCCGGATATATACGTCTTACGAGGTACCGTGTTTGACGTATACATACTCATAAATTCTAGCGGCTTCAAATCAAGCAGGAGAAAGCTGGTAGGCCCACATGTGAGAGACTGGGTCTGTGTGGTCAGTGTGCACCATATAAAAAAAATCCTGGAGTGCACAGTGCATAATGAGAAAAAAAAAACTCCAACCATTTTTTTTAATTAAAATGCCAACTTTGTGGTCTATTTTCGTATAGTATTTATGGTTATATTCTCATTTTCTTGGTCTCATTTGATAGAATGGAAAACATATTATAGAAGTAGAGGTGATTTTGATTGATTTTACTATAAAAAGAACCTGGAAATGGAGCCCAAAGTAGGGAAAATGTTTGATTTTTGCCAATGTTCAAAAGTAAACAAATGATGTCATTGTCCAATAAATGTCCAACTAGCCATTCTAATATGCAGTCATGAATGGGTTGATGTTATTTATACAATTATTACAGTATTGCAGTAGTCTGCATAATAGTAAGTCTTCTATTTTTTGTTTGAATAAAAATTCAAAATAGAAAGCAAGAGTAATATCAGAGGGGCCTGGAGACGTGACTGATGAACAAAGAAAATGTTATTTTAGAGTCAGGAATGTCTGCATTGTTCATTCTGGACCTTATTTTGAAATTGTCATATTTTTTAATTTTCGTGAAATTGGCCAAATTGCAAATTTCTGACCTCATTATTGGGTAGTTGAAATCGGTAAATGGGCAGTTTCTTGTATTCAGTCGATAGAAAAAATGGAGTTCTAAAGAAATAGCTATGCGTTTGGTCGACTGGAACAATGGAATTAGCCGAAAATAGGACTCAAAGTGGGTGAAATTGCCGATTTGTAAATATCGCCGAGGTCGCTAACTTCGTGAGAGCATAATTCCGTCAAGCTTTCCATCAAATTTCGTTTTTTTTGGTGTCATTACAATCGGGAAAAGATTATCTATCATTTCATAAGAAAAAATAATTTTTTTTTTTTTTAAATTTTGCGACACCAGAAGACACCTCAGGATTGGGGGTTGCGACAAAGGGTTAATACTTCTGGGTGCCAGGAATGGATTAATTGTATTTACATTACTTCTTATGGGGAAAATTGATTTGCAAATCGTAGATTTCGTTAATAGTAGCAACTCCATGAATGGATTAACTACGAAAAACGAGGGACCACTGTATAAAAGAATGTTCATAGTGTCCCCATCATGATTAAGCTTGTCACATAATATTGTAATACTTTATTTCTGTGATTCTAGCCCTTAACCCGTAAACAGTCCAAACGTATATATACGTTCACTACCCCAGTGCCCCAAATATTTCAAAAAACTTTTTTTTTTTTTTTTTTTTAGAAAAAAAGAGCACATTGTTCTAAGTGTTGTAGAATAAAAAAATTTTTTTAGGGTCAGTACTTACTGAGACATGAGGCCGCGAAGTTGGCACTTGGCGATCACCTGACGGCAACATGGAGCACTACCGCTTGCAGAAACTCTGCATATTTACTTTTTCCATTTTTTTTTTTACTTTTCTTGGTTTTCATGATATGATTCTTATGTTTTACAGTAATTCTTTTGATTTCAATGTTAATTGTTCCTTATACACCAATAATATATACAAAATTATTATCATATTGTCACAGATACATGTACACACTGACAGGTGATTTTGCACACCTGGCTGAATCACACATTATTATCTACAACTATATACTACAAGTATTTACATGTCCCACTTTTGTTTCTAGAACTCCACGACTGTATGATACTCGTTTGGGGTCGTTTTGTGGTGGTAGCACACACAACACACTTTTTCTGGGAATGCTTCTTCTTTGGGGTAGGTGGTGCTGGTACCAAGTAGTGACAGTTAGGGATGATTCGGTCTGGCACTTCCCCCACTGGCTGTGGCTGTGGTTGGGGGACAGGTTGTGGTGTGATAGGTCGCTGTTGAGGGGAAGGTACAGGTGTGGTACCATACTTTTTTGCTATCTGTTTTACGACATTCAAGGAGAATTCTGCAAAACGTTGTCGTTTTCCAGTCTTTATTTCGTACATATTGAATGCATTGAGCACTGCAATGTCTACAAGGTGAAAAAACAGTTTATATACCACTTGCGACTCCTACGCACACAGTCAACGAACCCTATCATCATGTCACACTTGTCAACGAGTCGCATATTGTTTGTATAGTCAACAACAGCAGCAGGCTTGTCAATACGTTCATTGGTCTCCCTGTTCACTTTGTCTGTTTGTACCATCTCGTTTCTGTGGATGGTTGACAGCAATGTCACGTCCTGTTTGTCATGCCACGTCAGTGCCATGATGTCATTGGCATGAAATGCTTGCACTGCACCTTCAATACTGCCTCCACTGAACCCTGGCATATGTTTTCTATTCCTTCTCACTGTTCCACATATATCAGTATTGTTCACATGTAGGAAATCTGTGAGCATAGGGCTGGTATACCAGTTGTCTGTATACAATGTATGGCCCTTGCCAAGGTATGGTTCCATCATTTTTTGAACAACATCACCAGAAATGCCCAACATGAGCCTGGTATCATCGAGTGTGTTTTTCCCAATATATACAATCACATCTAACAGAAGACCACTCTCACAGTCACACATGACAAAAAGTTTTATACCAAAGTGATGACGTTTGCTTGGTATACTATATTGTTTGAATGACAGGTGTCCCTTGAACAGAATCAAGGACTCATCAACAACAATGTTCTTGAAGGGATAAAAGTAGGCACTGAATTTCTGCTTCATATAGATAAACACTTCCCGGATTTTGTATAGAAGGTCATTTCTGTTGGGCCTATTCCTGTCTAAGAAGTGCAACATTCGTAGCAACAGAATGAATCTGTTGCAGGGAAGGAGGTCACGGAAGACAGGAGTACTGATAAAGTAGTCTGTGGCCCAGTAGTTACGTATATTGTTCTTATAGGTATGTGGCATAAGCATGACAGTGGCAAGGAATAAATACATTTCATCCGCTGTTGTATCTTTCCATCTGCACAGCCGTGACGATTCCCCAACCTCTGGTGTATTGTCCATGATATAGCGGTAATAATTGTTCATCTGGGTCACTATCAAATTCATTATTGGCTCGTCAAAGTATAACTGGAAAAAGTCTAACTCTGTAGACTCACTCGTTATGAGACATTGTGGCAGGATGCCACTTCCACTCGCATCAAAATCAAAAGGCTGTGGCATGAATATACTTTGTGTCCAGTTCCACTCTCGGTCACATGGTGCAGGGTGGACCTCTGGCATGGGGCATGGGGAAGCAGGAGGGGGGACACGAGTGGAGGCAGCACATGGTTGAGGGGATGCCGGGCGGTCCTTTGTCTGTCCACCCACCGCGCCATGTGGTCCAGGCACCGTGCCACCCACCACTATTTCCTCCATCCCTGCATATTCACCTTCATGATCACTTTCACTATCAGTGGCAGGGGTTTTGGATCGTGACCTGCCACGACCCTTGCCGCTGACTGCAAATGGCACACTGCCTGAATGTAGGTAATGACGCCTAAAAGTATGCTTCACTGGTGAATAATGATCACTGTCATTAGATGAATCCTCTAATGGCATAAAATCAATCTCATCATCATTTATATCACTTTCACTATCACTAAAACACCGGGAAAATGATAGTTTCCTCTTGCGTAGTTGCCTATGTGTAACACTCGCCACTCCAGAGGTGCTTGGCCCAGGGTCTAGTGTGGCCACACTGGCCACCCCAGAAGTGCTTGGCCTAAGGTCTGGTGTGGCCACACTGGCCACCCCAGAGGTGATGGGCTGAGGGTCATCTGGGTTATTGTCTATATTTTCACTATTTTCTTGATTATTAGTAGCCACATCTGTGTCAAATCCACTAAACTGACCTTCCATATCACTTTCCTCGAATAATAGAGTGTTAATACAACGAGGCGTGAGTAAATCACGAGGATGTGCCATGATGTTGACCGAAGATTGAGCACAAGAAATCACCAAGTCAACTGTTTCAACTACAAAATAAAGTGATCGAAAATTGGTAATTTGGCCAATTTAATGTAAAGCTCAAAATATTCCAATTTCAAAATAGGGTCCAGAATGAACAATGCAGGCATTCCTGGCACTAAACTAATATTTCCTCTGTTCATCAGTTACGTTTTCATGCTTTACAAATTAATTCCATTTTTATTTTTTATTCACATAATGAATTTTTATTCAGACCAAAAAATAGAAGATCTACTTTTATGCAATATTGTAATAACTGTATAAATAATATCACCACATTTGTGAATGTATATCAGACCCACCAGCTGGTGTGTATTAGATGTGTGAGATCATTTGTTTACTCTTGAACTGAGCTACTTTGAGCTCAGTTTGAAGCCATTTCCAGTACTAAAACTAATCAAAATCATCTCTATTTCTGTAATATATCTTCCATTCTATCAAATGAGACCAAGAAATCACAAATACAACTATAAAAAACATACAAAAAACACTACAAAGTCGCTGTTTTAATCGAAAATTACGGTCTTAGTTTTTTTTCCTCATTATGCATTGTGTGCTGAAGAATTTGTTTAATGTGGTACACATATACCACACAGATGTATTCTCTCATATCTAAACCCAAATTTACCACTCACAGCTTATCAGAGTGAGCTGAGCTCATGGCATAGATCTACGGTTTGGACCCTCAACGTAAAGCCATTCATCTACGGCACGGACCCCGAAAGGGTTAACGGTCTAATTTTATGTCAATATAGACATTTTCATGAATCCATCTATGATATTTTCTTCGAAATTATATAAGAAACACGTTACATAGTATATAAACATTTTGTTTATATACTATGGAGGTCTGTTAGCCAGGCGGAGGGAAAACATTACGTCACTCCCCTTAGTACATAACGCTTTTGTTTACAATTCTCGGCTTGAATTATTCATTACTTCTCCCTTTGTTTATGATGGCATCTAAAGGTAGTTGTTATAAACAATTAAACTCAGCAAACATGGTATGTCAATGGTAATAATATGGCTCTGGGGCACATTAAATATATTGTAGCTATATGTAGCCCAGGCGGACTACATACCTACATTATTATTATAACTGATACTTATGTGTACCTGTACCTAAGTAAACTTACACACTGTGCTGGCATGCAGGTACACATTAAAATCACTAAGAGTGTCTTATTAGTCTTGAAGATGCCATATTAATAATGATAATAATAATAACACAATAATAATCACTCTAAGTAGCATTAAATATCGTATAAAACGTTAATATAGACATTTTGCTTAATCCATCTAAATACACCCCACAGCAGAATAAATTAACATAAATATGAGATGTGGTAGCCAGATGACTTGTAGGATGAAATGATAGAGAATCTTTTCCCGATTGTAATGACACCAAAAAAACGAAATTTGATGGAAAAATGATGGAATTACGCTCTTGCGAAGTTAGCGATTTCGCCCACTTTGAGCCCTATTTTCGGCTAATTCCATTGTTCCAGTCGATCAAACTCATAGCTATTTCTTTAAAACTCTGTTTTTTTCTATCGACTGTTTTTTCTATCAACTACCCAATAACATGGTCAGAAATTTGCAATTTGGCCAATTTCACGAAAATGAAAAAATATGACAATTTCAAAATAAAGTCCAGAATGAACAATGCAGACATTCACAGCTCTAAAATAACATTTTCTTTGTTCATCAGTCACATCTCCAGGCCCCTTTGATATTACTCTTGCTTTCTATTTTGAATTTTTATTCAAACAAAAAATAGAAGATTTACTGTTATGCATACTACTGCAATATTTTAATAATTGTACAAATAATGTAAACCCATTCATGACTGCATATTAGAATGGCTAGTTGGACATTTATTGGACAATGACATCATTTGTTTACTTTTGAACATCGGCAAAAGTCAAACATTTCCCTTACTTTGAGCTCCATTTCCAGGTTCTTTTTATAGTAAAACCAATGAAAATCACCTCTATTTCTATAATATGTTTTCCATTCTATCAAATGAGACCAAGAAAACGAGAATACAACAATAAATACTATACGAAAATAGACCACAAAGTCGGCATTTTAATTAAAAAATAGTCGGAGTTTTTTTTTCTCATTATGCACTGCGTGCTCCAGGATTTTTTTTATATGGTGCACACTGACCACACAGACCCATTCTCTCACATGTGGGCCTACCAGCTTTCTCCTGCTTGATTTGAAGCCGCTAGAATTTATGAGTATATATACGTCAAACACGGTACCTCGTAAGACATATATAGTGTATGACCAAAACAGTCAAAGGGTTAATGTCGTAGTAGGTATAAGTGGCCAGGCAGGATGCCATACCTCCCACAGACTTTCTACAAATAAATACTTTTCACCTCTCATCCTGCATTAAGACTACAAATACTTTAAGGTAAGTAATGCGTGTACTGTACATGCATTTTACCGCTCTAGGGAGCTTTAAGCATTGTAGTATAGTATGTGTGGGTGGGGTGGCCAGGAGGGCTACCACACCTGATGTCTTAAAGTAAATACTACTCACCTTTTGCCCTACATTAAGACTACAAATATTTTGAGGTAAATAATGAGTGTACTGTGTGTGTGTGTATTTTACTTTTTAATGCCTAGTTCTATTGCTAACTTAATATATGTTAGTGTAAACTTGTTATCTGGCATTTATATGCATTTATAAATGGAAAAAATGGAGTTCTGCTTTCCAGCGAAGTCTGCTTTCTGGCAGTAGCCTGGAATCTAGCCTGCCGAATAAGTGGGGCCCTACTGTAAATGCAAATGGAGTCAACTCTGCTATCCAGCCTGTAGCTGTAGGAGTACCCCAGGGTAGTGTCCTAGGCCCACTACTCTTTCTCATCTACATCAATGATCTCTCCCCAATGCAACCTAACTCCTATTAGCAGATGACACTACTTATATCCACTCCCATTCGAACCCAGCTGTACAGTGGACCCCCGGTTAACGATATTTCTTCACTCCAGAAGTATGTTCAGGTGCCAGTACTGACCGAATTTGTTCCCATAAGAAATATTGTGAAGTAGATTAGTCCATTTCAGACCCCCAAACATACACGTACAAACGCACTTACATAAATACACTTACATAATTGGTCACATTCGGAGGTAATCGTTATGCGGGGGTCCACTGTACTTAGAAACACTGTAAACAATGAGCTGCTAAAAATATATACTGGGATGATGACCAACAACCTCACTCTCAACATAGACAAAACATAATTCATGCTGTCTGGCAACAGAGCCTTATATATCCAACTTAATATATCGATAAATGGTTCCCCTGTATCAAGATACACCGAGGGTAAATATCTAGGTCTTCTTGACTGTAATCTTAAATTTCATTCTCACGTCCAACACATATCCAAGAAAATTTCCAAATCAGTAGGCATCTTTTCCAAGATATGATACTATGTACCACAAATGACACTATACCACTCTAATATATCTTTACCTCACCTATGGAGTTTGTGCCTAAGGATCAACCACAGCCAACCACCTTAAACCTTTAATAACCCAACAAAAAGCTGCTGTGCAGGTGATAACCAGCTCCTGTGCTAGACAGCACACCCCACCACTTTTCAAAAGCCTGAACTTGCTAAATATACGAGACATACACTCATAACATAAACCCTCCACTTAAACTATTCTTTGACAGTTACAACAGAATGCACAGTCACAGTACAAGGCATAAGGTACCTTCAACATCCCTTGTGTCAGTCTCACATTATACAAAAATGCTATGTACATAAAGGGCCCGAAGAACTGGAACTTGCTACTGGAACCGGTAAAGGATCCCCTGACTACTTATAAATTTAGAACTTTGATAAAAAATCATCTTATCCCTCAATACTAACCAATTCAACCAAAACAAATCCTTAGTTATATTATGTGACCTCTAGACTTTTAAACTTTTGCCAGTCCATGAAATACAGTGGACCCTCGACTAACGCTATTAATCCGTTCCTGAGAGCTCATCGTTAGTCAAGTTAATTTTCCCCATAAGAAATAATGGAAATCAAATTAATCCGTGTAGGACACCCCAAAGTATGGAAAAAAAATTGTTTTTACCATATGAAATATTAATTTTAATACACACAAACTGAAGAAGACATGCACAGTTACATGACACTTACCTTTACTGAAGATCAGGTGATGATTGATGGGATGGGAGGAGGGGAGAGTGTTGATGGTCTTAGTGTTTAGAAGGGGAATCCCCTTCCATTAGGACTTGAGGTGGCAAGTCCTTTTCTGGGGTTACTTCCCTTCCCTTTAAATCTCTCAAGCCAATCTTTGCTGGCCTTAAATTCACTCACATCACCACTAGTTGCTTGCATTTTTTTAATTAAATCGTCATGCAACTTCCTAGCCTTTTCACGTATGATTGCTTGAGAGATGCTATCTTCTGCTACCTGTTTTTCGTTTATCCGCACCAATAACAGTCTCTCAACATCTTCGAGTACTTGCGATCTCAGTTTCGAAAACATAGTTGCACCTTTGGCAAGAACAACTTCCTTGATTGCCGTTTTCTTGCCCACAATAGTAGCGATGGTTGATTGGGGTTTTGTGTACAACCTGGCCAGCTCGGAGACACGCACTCCACTTTCATACTTAGCAATGATCTCTTTCTTCATATCCATAGTAATTCTCACCCTTTTTGCTGTAGGGTTGGCACTAGAAGCTTTCTTGGGGCCCATGGTGGCTTATTTTGCAGGTGCAATCACTGAAAAGGCTGTGATAATATGAAATGTTCCAATTGTATGCTTGGAAGCGACCGCGGTGGCTGGCTGGCTTGTAAACACTGGCCAGAAGTGGACGCGTCTCAGACGGAACAAATAGTGTTGGTCGAGTTTTTTAGTGCTAGTCGAGGCAAAATTTTTGCGTTAAAATGTATCGCTAGTCGGATTTATCGTTAATCGATGCCATCGTTGGTCGAGGGTCCACTGTATTACTGCCTGAATGTACGAACCACAGCCTGGTTGGTCAGGTAGACTTTAGGTGCCTGTCCAGTGCCTTCTTGAAGACAGCCAGGGGTCTATTGGTAATCCCCCTTATGTATGCTGGGAGGCAGTTGAACAGTCTTGGGCCCCGGACACTTATTGTGTTGTCTCTCAATATACTTGTGGTGCCCCTGCTTTTCATCAGGGAAATGTTACATCTCCTGCCAAGTCTTTTGTTTTCATAGGGAGTGATTTTTGGGTTCAGGTTTGGTGCCAATCCCTCCAGGACCTTCCAAGTGTATATTATCACGTATCTCTCTCGCCTGCGTTCCAGGGAATAAAGATCAAGGACCTTCAACCGTTCCAAGTAATTTAGGTGCCTTATCGTACTTGTGTGTGCCATGAATGTTCTTTGTACACTCTCCAGGTCTGCAACGTCTCCAGCCTTGAAGGGGGCCATTAGTGTACAGCAGTATTCCAGCCTATAGAGAACAAGCGATTTGAACAGGATCATCATGGGCTTGGCATCCCTAGTTTTGAAGGTTCTCATTATCCATCCTATCATTTTCCTAGTTTTAAGTAGCTACTATGTATTAGGATTAGACTGACCAAAATGCCCCGGCACGATAGTGGCTCTCTGTGTACTTAGCAAACCAAAATTGTAATTACACACTGTAACCTTTACAAAGAAATAAACCTTTTATCTTTATAAAGATACAGTGTGAGTGCTTCTTATCCTACTGACAGCTTGGGCTGTCTTTCATCCTCTTCTCACTCCTACCAATGATCTTCAGTTCCACATCTGAACTTGACTCATTTTCTTCCACATTACCTTTGTTCACTAGTGATCCTTCTGTATTCAGCTTGTTGTGCTTGGAGGTATCAGCTCATAATAACTCCTGACCCCAGCTCTGTGCTCTTATCAACTAGTTTTACCAATTCCTGGCCCCCAGGGCCCAATCATACCTACTCTTGAAACTGTGTATGGTATTTGCTTTTACATTTTCATTTTGTGCATTTCATATAGTCACCACACCAAGAATGAAAGATGCTATGTTATTCCATGAAAGCAAGGAAGATGCTATGTCATTTACTGCAAGTACAGCAGGTACTATGTTACCAACTGCAATAAGTCGGGTTCTATGTTACCCACTGAAAACAGGGTAGGTGCTATGCTATCAACTGCGAGTAAGGCAACTGAATTTTTTTTATTATATTTTTCTATGTTGTTTAAATTAAATTATATAACATCTCTGTTCATTTTATACATGATTAATGAACTTGAATCTGTTTGGAACAGGCTGGTCAAGGAATTAATATCAACTAATTACATATAAGAATATCAAATAATTACATACAGGAATATCAACTAATTACAAACAGGAATATCAACTAATTACATATAGAAATATCAACTAATTGCATATTTGTTACTCTCTTACTTAACCTTTTCAGGGTCAGAATCCCTGATTTGAGAAGTGCTGTCAGGGTTGAAGAATTTAAAAAAAAAAAAAAAAAAAAAAAAAAAAAATTCTTATGAAATGATAATCTTGTTTTCGAAGGTAATGAAACCAAAAGTACAAAATTTGATGGAAAACTTACGGAATTATGCTCGTGCAAAATTTGCGGTCTTTGATATACTGTACTTACACTGGCAATTTCACCCACTTTAAATCTTATTTTTGGCCAATTCCACTGTTCCAGTTGACCAAACTCACAGCTATTTTGTTAGAATTCCTTCTATTACTGATTGAGCACAAGAAAATGCCCATTTACCCTTTTAACTACTCAATAAAGTGATCAGAAATTGGTAAGTTGTCAATTACACACAAAGTTTAAAAATTGCCAATTTTAAAATAGGGTCCAGAATAAACAATGTAGACATTCCTGGCACTAAAAAAAACATTTCCTCTGTTCATTGGTTACATTCCCAGGCCTTTTCCATATTACGCTTGTTTTCCAATTTGAATTTTTATCCCCCACAAAATAGAATATTTACTGTTTCGCAGAATGCACTGCATTATTGTAATACAGTGAACCCTCGAATTTCATAATTAATTCGTTCCAGAGAGTCTGACGAAAAGCAAAATTTATGAGTGGCAAAACCATTTTCCCCATAAGAAATAATGTAAATCCAATTAATCCGTTCCAGACACCCAAAAGTATTAACAAAAATTATTTTTTAATAGATTAACCCTTTCACTTTTCGGCTGTATATATGCGTCTTATGAGCCAATGTTTCCGAGGTATTAATACGTGTAAATTCTAGCGGCTTCAAATCAAGCGGGAGAAAACTGGTAGGCCCACATGTGAGAGAATGGGTCTGTGTGGTCAGTGTGTGCAGTTTAAAAAAAAATTGGGGAGCCTGTGGTGCATTGTGGGAATGCCATTTCAGTAGTCCTTGTTCAGGATGCCTAGCGGTAAGAAATATCCGACTCCGGTGAATCTGGGACTTATCTCTTCTCAAGAGATAGCTCTAAAACAGATAGAAGTGTCTCTGAAGGTGAATTTCATGGTTCTGAGGAGTTTATGACTGAAAGCAATGCACAGGATACCAGAAGGAAGGAAGGAAGACAAAGAAAGTATGTAAGTAGTAGGTAGTAAATAAGTAAGTACACTTATTTTCATAGAACTGCTATTAGCTTCTAGAAGCTTGGTGTGGTGTGTGTGTGTGTGTGTGTGTGTGTGTGTGTGTGTGTGTGTGTGTGTGTGTGTGTGTGTGTGTGTGTGTGTGTGTGTGTGTGTGTGTGTGTATGTGGAGTCCACACACACAAACACACACACACACACACACACAAAGCTTCCAGAAGCTGACAGCAGCTGTCAAAATGACATATTATACCATCATTCACCATCCTCACTACCTGTCAACACCCATGGGGTCCGGTGCCTTCTTCTTCCTTCCTACCTAGTTACCTACCTATTTACTTACCTACTTACTTACCTACCTACTTACCTACTTACTTATCTACCTACTTACTTACCTCTTACCTACATACCTACTTTCTTTCTTTCATAGAACTGCTATTAGCTTCTGGAAGCTTGGTGTGGGGAGTACTCACTTAATTACTCATCTAATTTTGGTTGCAGGGGTCGAGACTCAGCTCCTGGCCCTGCCTCTTCACTGAATGCTACTAGGTCCTCTCTCTCCCTGCTCCAAGAGCTTTATCATACCTCGTCTTAAAGCTATGTATTGTTCCTGCTTCCACTACATCACTCGCCAGACTGTTCCACTTCCTGACTGAAGAAATACTTCCTAACATCCCTTTGACTCATCTGAGTCTTCAACTTCCAAGCGTGACCCCATGTTTCTGTGTCCCCTCTCTGGAACATCCTGTCTCTGACCACCATGTCTATTCTATGCAGTATTTTGTATGTCGTTATCATGTCTCCCCTGACCCCTCCTGTCCTCCAGTGTCGTCAGGCCGATTTCCCTTAACCTTTCTTCATAGGACATTCTCCTTAGCTCTGGAACTAACCTTGTCGCAAACCTTTGCACTTTCTCTAATTTCTTGACATGCTTGACCTGGTGTGGGTTCCAAATTGGTGCTGCATACTCCAGTATGGGCGCCTGACGTACACGGTATACAGTGTATTGAACGATTCCTTACTGAGGTATAGGAACGCTATTCTCAGGTTTGCCAGGCGCCCATATGCTGCAGCAGTTATCTGGTTGATGTGTGCTTCCGGGGATGTGCTTGGTGTTATACTCACCCCAAGATCTTCCTCCTTGAGTGAGGTTTGCAATCTTTGGCCACCTAGCCTATACTCTGTCTGTGATCTTCTTTGCCCTTCCCCAATCTTCACGACTTTGCATTTGGCGGGGTTAAATTCAAGAAGCCAGTTTCTAGGCCAGGTGTCCACCCTGTCCAGATCTCTTTGAAGTCCTGCCTGATCCTCATCTGATTTAATTCTCCTCATTAACTTCACATCGTCTGTAAACAGGGACACTTCTGAGTTTATCCCTTCCATCATGTCATTCACATATACCAAAAATAGCACTTGTCCTAGGACCGACCCCTGTGGGACCCCACTCATCACAGGTGCCCACTGTGATACCTCATCATGTACCATGACTTGTTGTTGCCTCCCTGTTAGGTATTCTCTGATCCATTGCAGTGTCCTTCCTGTTATATGCACCTGATCCTCTAGCTTCTGCACTAATCTCTTGTGAGAAACTGTGTTGAAAGCCTTCTTGCAGTCCAAGAAAATGCAATCAACCTACCCCTCTCTCTCATGTCTTACTTCTGTTACTTTATCATAAAACTCCAGAAGGTTTGTGACACAAGATTTGCCTTCCATGAATCCATGCTGGTTGTCATTTATACTCTTGTTCCATTCCAAGTGCTCTACCATTCTCCTGACAATCTTCTCCATGACTTTGCATACTATACATGTCAGTGACACTGGTCTATAGTTCAGTGCCTCTTTTCTGTCTCCTTTTTTAAAAATGGGAACTACATTTGCAGTCTTCCATACCTCAGGTAGTTGCCCAGTTTCAAGGGATGTGCTGAAGATTGTGGTTAGTGGCACACACAGTGTTTCTGCTCCCTCTCTAAGGACCAATGGGGAGATGTTGTCCGGTCCCATTGCCTTTGTGGTGTCAAGGTCACTTAGCAACTTCTTCACCTCCTCCTCAGTTCTGAGTATGTCATCCAACACTCGTTGGTGTCCCCCTCTGTCCTGCCTTCCCAGAGTCCTTCCTGTCTCCACTGTAAATACTTCCCTAAATCTTGTGTTGAGCTCCTCAAATACCTCTTGATCATTTCTTGTGAGTTCCCCACCTTCTTTCCTCAGCCTGATCACCTGGTCTTTGACTGTTGTCTTCCTCTTAATGTGGCTCTACAGCAGTTTTGGGTCAGACTTGACTTTCGATGCTATGTCGTTTTCGTACTGTCGCTGGGCCTTTCTCCTTATCTGTGCATACTTGTTTCTGGCTCTTCGACTACTCTCCTTATTTTCCTGGGTCCTTTTTTTTTTTTTGTGTGTGTGTGTGTGTGTGTTTACCTGTGTGTATAGTCCACACACACACACACCACACCAAGCTTTCAGAAGCTAATAGCAGTTCTATGAAAGTGTCCAGTGACTATATATGTGTATACATATTATATAACAATAGTAATAGACAATTTTTTGTATTGTTGGTTTGTGTAAACAAGTTATGTAAATGTAGATGAATGGTTCAGAGAACCAACAAGTTGATAAATTAGACACATGTGCAATACTTGGGTATCTTTAATGAGGAAATGTTTCACCACACAGTGGCTTCATCAGTCCATACAAAGGAGAATGGTGAAGAACAGGAGTTTGAGGTAATCAGTACCTCAGCCTTGAGTTGATGTGGTTAGTCCATCAATCTTGAAAAGAATACAGCATATGTGCAAAGAAGTAGCTTATATACTGTAGGCAGGAGAGGTGCAGCTTATTGTGTTGCATACCAGTGTATATATGTACATTGTACCTAAGTTTGGTCTCACAGGCCACGAAAGTTACTGGGAAAAAAATATTGGAAAATACAAGAAACCTTCTAATGGGAGTAAATATGAGTGTACCGGGTGAGTGGCATTCGCTGCTGTTGCCATACGTGGCTCATTTTCTGCCAACCTCAATGTAACCTTGCAAAGAAATAACCTATGTTTATTTTACGCCTCTATATCTCGGTAAGTATTGATTGCAAAAAATTTTTTTTTTAGGTTTAAAACACTCAGCTAATTAATCCTAACATTTTGGTAAGAAATTTTTTTTTTTTTTGAATATTTTGTGACACAGGAAGACAGTTTCAGAATAGGGCTTGCGACAGTGAAAGGGTTAAATATAGATTTACATACAGAAAAGAATGAGAAATCAAGTATAAAACAATAATAACATCACACTTACCTTTATTGAAGACTCTTGCTTGCTCCCCCAAGCAATAAAATTTGATAATTCTATTCACTCATGCGCAAGTCCCACTCAAATCAAACCACGTGTGTGGGGAAGTATCCTGGCTGGTGTGTGTCAGAAGTATCCTGGCTGGTGTGTGTGAGGAAGTACCCTGGCTGGTGTGGGGAAGTACCCTCTCTGGTGTATGGGGAAGTACCCTGGCTGGTGTGTAGGGAAGTGCCCTGGCTGGTGTGTTCTTTCTTGAATTCTATTGTGTTTCTTTACCAAAGGGCTGGCACTAGGAGCTTTCTTTTGGCCCATAGTGGCTTACTTAGCAGTTGCAAGCACAAAAAACAATGGATTATTACGAAATTGATCATATGAATGTGTAGGGTGATGGTCACGCGTCGATGAACAATGCCACACTGACTATGAATGGTGTTTGGTGAGCCTTTGTATGCGCGTTGACACTGGGAGGCTGCTCATATACGTTCCGGACAATCGATGAATGACGGGGCAAATTACGAACCATAAGGCTATAGTATTTTGATGAAAAAACTTTACGAAAGGTGAAATTTATGAAGCACAAGGCTTACGAAACTCAAGGGTCCACTGTAGTTGTATAAACAATGTCAGTGTATTTGTGAACGTGTATCAGACCGACCAGTTGGACACGTATTGGATGAGTGATGTAATTTATGTACTCTGGAATATCAGCAAAAATCGAACATTTCCACAAATCTGAGCTCAGTTTCAAGCTACTTTCAGTCCAGAAACCAATCAACATCATCTCTAATTCTGTAATATACCTTCCATTCTATCAATTGAGACCAAGAATACAACCATAAAAACCATACAAAAGTACACTTTAAAGGCAGTTTTAAATCAAAACTTGGTTGCAGTTTTTTCCCAGGATTTTTCTATATGGTGCACACTTATCCAACAGACCCATTCTCTCACATCTAGGCCCACAATTTTCTGCTCACAACTTACCTGAGAGAGCTGAGCTCATGGCATAGTACTATGGCACTGATCCAAAGTTCAAAGCTTTAGTACTATGGTTCTTTGCAAAGGTTACAATTTGTGAAATGTTGTTTTGTTTTGTTTTATGGCACCCACTCCAAAAGGGTTAACAAATATATTATTTTGTGTGTTCATTTAATGCATAGATGACTGGCTGATATTTGTTTAAAACAAATATGCAGGAATTAAACATGTTTCTTCTACACTGTGAGTTTGTAAGAAAGATTTTTTTTCCTGTTTTTGGGATCAAATGCACTGACAAATGGTATCAAAATTATTAGAATACTCAAGTGAAGAAATAAATTTGTGGTATAAACCTTGGTAATAAATACCGACAAGTTGGTTTAGAAAGACATGTAAGCAAACACTGTGACATATTTATTAGAAAATGTTTCGGTCCTGGGACCTTGATCACAGTCCTGGGACCTTGATCACAGTCCTGGGACCTTGATCACAGTCCTGGGACCTTGGGAAGTGATCAAGGTCCCAAGACCAAAATGTTTTCTAATAAATATGTCATACTGTTTGCTTATGTGTCTTTCTAAACCAAATAAATTTGTAAATAATTAAATAAAAAATCAATGTTTTTACCAGAAATTAAATTCCTTAAAACACCCTTGGTCCCATTTATCTGGGATAAGAGAGTAATTGCTATGTATATAAACATTTAACCCTTTCAGGGTCCGTCTCATAGATCTACGGCTTTACGTTCAGGGTCCAAACCGTAGATCTACGCCAAAATTCTAGCGGCGTCAAATTTAGCACGAGAAGGCTGGTAGACCTACATCTGAGAGAATGGGTCTGGGTGGTCAGTGTGCACACCATAGAAAAAATCTGGACGCCCGCATGGCATTGTGGGAACGCCGGCAAAGTAGCTTTGTTCATAGTGCCTGGCGGCAAGATGCTCTCACTCCCCACTCACTCTCTGGGTGAATTCTGATTCTCCTCTTCACAAATTACAATTCTAAGACTGATGGAAGTGGAGCTGAAGACAAATTCTATGGTTTTGAATCATATGGTACCATTGTGCCACATGGTACAATGGTACCATATGGTACAATGGTGCCATGTCATACAATGGTATCATATGGTACAATGGTATCATATGGTACAATGGTACCATATGGTACAATGTACCATATAGTACATTGTACCATATGGTACATTATATCATATGGTACAGGGTACAGGGACCCTAATGGAAATAAGTCTGTCTGACTTTTTTGGGTTATCCTAGGTTCTCCAAACATATGCTGCTAACAAACCATACCCCCGGCTGGGATTGAACCCGCGGTCATAGAGTCTCAAAACTCCAGCCCGTCGCGTTAGCCACTAGACCAGCTAGCCACAATAAGATTCATCCAACTAGGTATATTTCTACACCATAGGAAGGTTAGCACAGGCACCACTGTGACCACAAATGCAAGTTTTTACAGACGAATCTCCAGCTAGCGTGGCCGTGACGAACTCTAGCTCAAGTCCCTTCACTGCCGTCAACATGACTCAAGAAATCGTAATGATACGATTGCAAACAAACCATACCCCCGGCTGGGATTGAACCCGCGGTCATAGAGTGCTAACCTTCCTATGGTGTAGAAGTATACCTAGTTGGATGAATCTTATTGTGGCTAGCTGGTCTAGTGGCTAACGCGACGGGCTGGAGTTTTGAGACTCTATGACCGCGGGTTCAATCCCAGCCGGGGGTATGGTTTGTTTGCAATCGTGTCATTACGATTTCTTGAGTCATGTTGACGGCAGTGAAGGGACTTGAGCTAGAGTTCGTCACGGCCACGCTAGCTGGAGATTCGTCTGTAAAAACTTGCATTTGTGGTCACAGTGGTGCCTGTGCTAACCTTCCTATGGTGTAGAAATATACCTAGTTGGATGAATCTTATTGTGGCTAGCTGGTCTAGTGGCTAACGCGACGGGCTGGAGTTTTGAGACTCTATGACCGCGGGTTCAACCCCAGCTGGGGGTATGGTTTGTTTGCAATCGTGTCATTACGATTTCTTGAGTCATGTTGACGGCAGTGAAGGGACTTGAGCTAGAGTTCGTCACGGCCACGCTAGCTGGAGATTCGTCTGTAAAAACTTGCATTTGTGGTCACAGAGGTGCCTGTGCTAACCTTCCTATGGTGTAGAAATATACCTAGTTGGATGAATCTTATTGTGGCTAGCTGGTCTAGTGGCTAACGCGACGGGCTGGAGTTTTGAGACTCTATGACCGCGGGTTCAATCCCAGCCGGGGTATGGTTTGTTTGCAATCGTGTCATTACGATTTCTTGAGATATGCTGCTAAGTATGATATTCTATGTAACTTTATTTGTGTATAACTAAATAAACTTACTTATGATGCCACATGCACTTGAGTAAGTTTATTCAGGTGTACAGAAATACAATTACATAGATTATCATACATAACAGAATATGTATAAAATCCTAGGATAACCCAAAAAAGTCAGGGTGACTTATTTCAATAGTTATCCCTGTATCTCTACCATATGGTGTCCTGTACTATATGGTACCCTGTACCATATGGTACCCTGTGCCATATGGTACCCTGTGCCATATGGTACCCTGTACCATATGGTACCCTGTACCATATGGTACCTTGCACCATATGTTATCCTGTACTGCATGGTACCCTATACCATATAGTACAATGTACCATATGGTACCCTGTAACATATGATACCGTGTACCATATGGTCAATAGGTGTTGGTGGCATGAGACACCAGCCAAGACTGAGTGAGTGGCGACGCAAGCTAGCTACTGACTCTCCAGTTTCCGAGACAAAGTGTTTTGTCATCCACCTCAAGGAACACGTCAGGTTCCTGTACACTTGTAAATATATAATAGAACATTACTAATATACAACATTTTTGCATATTTTTGTTGTAAACAACTATTGTAAACAAAATAATAATGAAAATATTAGTGTGTTTATTGTGTTGAATACAACAGTACCATATGGTACAATGAACTATATGGTATCATTGTACTGTATGGTACAATGTACCATATGGTTCCATTACACCATATGGTACCATAAGGTACCATTGCATCGTATGGTACCATTGTATCATATGGTACCATTGTATCATATGGTACCATTGTACCAAATGGTGCCATTGTACCAAATGGTACCATTGTACTATATGGTACCATTGTACCATATGGTACCATTGTATCATGTGCCATTGTGCCACATTGTACCATATGGTACCATTGTATCATATGGTGCCATTGTACCATATGGTACAATTGCACCCTATGGCACCATTGTACCATATGGTACTACATGGTACCATTGTATTCAACACAATAACTGCACTAATATTTTCATCATTTTGTTTACAATAAACTTGTAAACAAGTTTTGTAAGCAATATAATGATAAACAAATTAGTGCAGTTATTGCGTGGAATACAATGAGTGTTAACTTATACAATATACATTATACTGGTCTCACAGGCCACAAATGTTATTAGAAAAAGAAAAAACTAGAAAAGAAAAGAAAAAAGTATAAAAACCGTAAAATAAAAAAATGGGGTTTTGCGGAAGTCACTGATGTTGCCGCCACCCGGTCATTTTGGGTCAACTTCCCGCCACTGTATCTCGGTAAGTACTGATCAGAAATTTTTTTTTGTCTTATTACCTTCACAAAAATATACTCTTTAATTCTGTAAGAAATTTTTTTTTTTTTTTTTTCAAAATTTCTTGGACACTGGAGCACCACTTCAGATTTTGGCCTTGGACCCTGAAGGGGTTAAGTAGTTCTCATTCTTTAGGGAGAAGACTCTTCCTCTTTCAACAAACCGGCAGCATCCCACCGAGGCAGGGTGGCCCAAAAAGAAAAAACAAAAGTTTCTCTTTTTAACTTAGTCGCCTCTTATGACATGCATGGCTTACGGAGGAAGAATTCTGTTCCACTTCCCCATGGAGAAGAGAGACTTATAGTAAGGAAAATACTATATTACAGTACTGAAAACTGAATTATAATATTTCAATAACAATGCAAGCATAAGTTAACATACATATAATACAGTCTGCTCTCTTATAAATTACCTGTACACAGTTCAATTAAACCATGGAACAGGTGGAATTTGAACCTATGGCCAGGAGTTTTAGGACTCGCCCACCATGGGTTCAAACCTCACCCATTCCCTGGCTTGCAATTGTTTTATTACAATTTTGTGAGTCAAGATATAGTTCAATTTTTAGCAAATGCAACTGAAAAAAGCATAAAAAAATGAACAGTGTGTACTGGTAAGACCTTCCATGTGCTACAAAATTTCTGACATACTCTTTCAATCACATTTAAAAAAAATTGCATTTTAAGGAGAAGCTGTATAAGAGAACTGAATATATAATGGAAACAATGTGTAAGTTTCATGAAAATATGGGAAAAGGTTGCTATAAAAGTGCATGACCACATCTTTCAAAAAGTTAATAAAACAAAAAAAACACCCATCATTTTTGTGCATTTACACAAACAACTAGACACTCCTAGTTTGTGTAGGTGCATGACAGTGCTCAGGTATTTTTGTTCATAGACAACACAAGTAAACTAAATGTAAAACACCTTACTGCTAACCTGGAAGTAATGGGTATTGGCTCGGACTTGACAGCTATCACAATGTCCGTGTCGGTTACATCAACACCTGTAATGACCAATTATTACACATAAATAAAGACAATTATATTAATTATTGAACATTAAAATGGTATAAAATACCGACAGGTTGTTAGGTAAGACACATATGCGACAGTTAGGTATCTATTTCGAAACGTTTCGCCTACACAGTAGGCTTCTTCAGTCGAGTACAGAAAAGTTGATAGAAGCAGAAGAGATTTGAAGACGATGTAATCGTCTTCAAATCTCTTCTGCTTCTATCAACTTTTCTGTACTCGACTGAAGAAGCCTACTGTGTAGGCGAAACGTTTCGAAATAAAGATACCTAACTGTCGCATATGTATATTAATTATACTAAGTTTGTATAGTGTGATTCTTTTGTAAAGTGAATAACAAGAGTTATTCAATTTACAAGTGTTGTTCAATTCTGGATAAATTTCTTCAAATTATATTTGCAAAAAAATTGCATTATAAACCCTCAACATAATGAACTTTTAAAACTATGGACAAAATCCACTGGTTAAATTGTACTTTTCAATGTTTATTGCAATATTCCTGCAGCGTGTGTACAGTACTATATTAGGTGTACACGAAAGTACTTTTGTACATTTTTATTGCTATTTTTTAATATTCTGATTTAACCCTTTCAGGGTCCGTGCCGTAGATCTACAGCTTTACGATGAGGGTCCAAACCATAGATCTACGCCAAAATTCTAGCGGCTTCAAATTTAGCGCAAGAAGGCTGGTAGGCCTACATCTGAGAGAATGGGTCTGGGTGGTCAGTGTTCACACTACAGAAAAAATCTGAACGACTGCATGGCACTGTGGGAACGCAACCAAAGTAGCTTTGTTCATCATGCCTGGCGGCAAGGAAGCTCTCACTCCTCACTCACTCTCCGGGCGAATTCTGACTCTCCTCTTCACAACTTAAAGTTCTAAGACCGATGGAAGTGGATCTGAAGAGGAATTCTATGGTTTTGAACCATATGGTACCATTGTACCATATGGTACAATGGTGCCATGTCATACAATGGTATCATATGGTACAATGGTACCATATGGTACAATGTACCATATAGTACATTGTACCATACAGTACATTATACCATATGGTACATTGTATCATATGGTACAGGGTACAGGGACCCTAATGGAAATAAGTCTGTCTGACTTCTTTTGGTTATCCTAGGTTCTCCAAACATATGCTGCTATGTATGATAATCTATGTAACTTTATTTGTGTATACCTAAATAAACTTACGATGCCACATATGCTTGAGTAAGTTTATTCAGGTGTACACAAATACAGTTACATAGATTATCATACATAACAGCATATGTATAAAATCCTAGGATAACCCAAAAAAAGTCAGGGTGACTTATTTCCATAGGGATCCCTGTATCTGCACCATAAGGTATCCTGTACTGTAAGGTACCCTATACCATATAGTACAATGTACCATATGGTACCTTGTAACATATGATACCATGTACTATATGGTCAGTTACAGATGTTGCTGCCACCAGGCAAGACTGAGTGAGTGACGACGCAAGCTAGCTAGTGACTCGGCAGTTTCCAAGACGAGCGCTTTGTCATCCACCTCAAGGAACATGTCGAGTGGCTGTACATTTGTAAATATATAATAGAACATTACTAATATACAACATTTTTGCATATTTTTGCTGTAAACAATTATTGTAAACGAAATAATGATGAAAATGTTAGTGCGGTTATTGTGTTGAATACAACAGTACCATATAGTACCATATGGTACAATGAATCATATGGTATCATTGTACCATATGGTACCATTGCACCATATGGTACCATTGCACATGGTACCACTGTATCATATGGTACCATTGTACCAAATGGTGCCATTGTACCATATTCTACCATGTTACCATTGAATCATATGGTGCCATTGTACCATATAGTACCACTGTACCATATGGTACCATTCTCAGTAGTAGTACCAGTTCCTAGTAACCAGTTACCAGTAACCAGTGTACCAGTAGATGACTCACTACCAACCGTCTCTGCGTGAATCACTGACTGTATTCATATTGCTGCTGACCATAGCAGGATTTCAAACACCCCCTCACCCATAGGCACTGTGAGTCAGTCGTAGTTAGCCAGCAGAGAGAGACAGGTCGGCTGTTGGTGCCTTCCCATACTTTCCGTTATATTATACGTACTACCAGCCTACGTGAGAATTCTTACCCTATCCACGTTACCGAAAATCCACATGACAAATGGTGACACCGGTGTGGGAGTGGATTTAAGGGTATTTCAAGATGTTAGAAGACTGTTTGTGGGGAGCCGGCAGGTCAAAGGTGAACTGTCCGCCACCTCCAGATACTCGCTACCCTCACTCACCTCCACCCTGTACTCCAGCCTGAAAGGCTGTTGCAGCCGTTTTTCAAGCTTCCTGGCTTAGTTCGTGTGCTAATTGCTTCAATCTCTGAGGGGTTGACCCGGATTTTGCAATTAAGCCAGTCAGTAAGCCAGACTGTGGAAGTGAACGCTAGTCAGCCTACCATCCAGCCTGTCTCCTGTCATCCACCTGCTCCTTCATGCTGTGTGCATCGTTACACGTCTTCCAGTCAGTCATTCTCGTGGGTTAAGCCAGTCAGTCAACCCAGCTTCTAACCCAGCTGAGAGAGAGAAGTAAGCCACGCACGTTCCTCTGAAGTATTGTTTCATGTATCGCTTGTGCTTGGATGCTGGTAAGAGTGGTCTTCATCATCCCTGTGGCATTGTGATTTAGTTAAGCCACCTTGTGCGTGGTGAGAAGTGCGTGGCAGTGAGAGCGCACAGGGCCAGCTTGTCCCGCTGCCCCCACCACCCGCCACCCACCTCATCTACCTGTGGGGTTTTTCTTTTTCAACGGATGTACCGGGTCCTAGTACTGTTTTGGCTCACATAATTGGTCAAGAGATTGTGCGAGCGCCACGATAAACCAGTTATGTGAGTTCCCGAGAAAGCGCATTTCCCCCCGAAAACAGTGGAGTGAGGAGGGTAATCACCTCGGGGAAAACCCTTTCCCCCTATCACTTGTCATCCCGTCTTCTACCCCGATTTCGGGTTAATTTTTTTAAGAGTTTTTTCCTGCATTTAAAGACTTTGCTGTGTGGACTTTACGTGAATTTTTTGCGTACTCTAAGTTTGTGTTTTCGTGTAGACTCAGTGTTTCTTTGATCATTATTTTTGCAATATTTTCCAGTGTTTTGTCTCCTTGGTTTCATTTTTAAAATTTTTATCTGTTTTTTTTTTTATCTACTCCATGTCTTTAGAAAGTATTTTGTGTAGTGTACACAGTCATCCGTGTGAAATAATTTATTCATTTTTATCTTGTGTTCTTTCAGCATTGTTTCTCTGTATTTGTCATTGTATTTCTGAAGTGATATTCACACAAGTTACCAATTATCCATTTATTTCGTGGTGTTTTTTTTCCGTATCCCAGCGTGTTCATTCCCTGATTTTTTCGCAAAATTGGTACCATTATTTTTGCAGCAATTTTTGTCGTACGTCACAAAAATTTTGTTGTAAGAATATACAAAAAAAAAAAAAAAAAAAAAATGAAAAATGAATAGTTGATTGTGCCCCCCCATTTAAGGTTGTGGGGCCCCGTATTGTAAGTGTTTACTTCAGTTTTGTTTCTTGTTTTTTTTTTATCATATTTTTCATATTTTTTTGAACAAATTCATTTTGTGTTTTTTTAATTTTTTTTTTTTTTAACAAAAAATGTTTTCTTTCCCTTGAAAAATTGTTTTGTCAAATTTTACAATTAGATTTAAAGTGTTCAACAGTTTTTCTTAAATTTTTTATTTTATTTTTTAAAAACCTACATTTTTCCCCCTGTAACTTTTATTATTTCGTGTTTTTCTGCATTTATTTTGTTTTCACTTGTTCTCAGTGAATTATTTTCTTTTATTGCATTATTATTTCGTCATTTTGTTTGAGTCTTGTTTTTCTTTTATTATTTTTCCCGACATGTCTGGATTTATTTTAAATTTTTTTTATGCTTCTTATAAAAAAATTTAAATTTCCCCTTATCTCTCGTTGCATATAATTTAGTGATTTTATTTTATCTTTTTACATTGATTTACAGTTTTATTAGTTAATTTCTTTATTAGAAAGGGGTTTGCAGTCATTTTGCATTTTTTCGTCTCCAAAATATTTTTACTTGTAAATTTCAAAGTAATTTTTTTTATCTTGTCCGCATCCTTTTCATGAGTTGTTCTTCCTCTTGCAGTGTACTTTGAATTTTTTTTTTACTTTCAGAATTTTTGCACTCTTTTTTTTAAATTTTAAATTTTTTCATTTTTTATTGTTCTTATTTTTTTCCTTTTTTGTTCTTTTGCAACTTCTTTTTCCTTATGTTCAATATTTCAAGTGATACCCTTTTGGATTTTTGACACTAGACCCTCAGGCTACTGCTGCCCTGTCATCAGCTCACAGTTCCTTGGGGACTGACAGAGGACCCAGACACTGAGCACTAAATTTTTTCTGTGATTTCCCCTTTATGCGTTACCCTTTTTTCAATGGAATGTATTAGTCTTTAAGCGGTTTACTGCCATTCGTTCCGTGGTAATGTTTAGTTGAAAGGGCACCTTCAGAGGGAAAATTTATCAATTGCGAAAAAAGTCTTCATCGTCCCCCGCTGATTTAGTTGTTGAAACTCCTTTATTTGCGAACTTCGGAATTTTACTAAGTGGTCACAATATGGGAATTGATTTGTTTTTTCTGTACCCCGTAAAAAAAAGCTGATCCATTGTGTTCTTTGGGAACTTTGAAAGCTACACCCTGACTAAAGATCGTTGAGTGCCCTTTTCTGTTAGTTAGACAAAAATTTTTTAATTTATCAAAGCGTCCATCCTCGCTTTTTTTCCCCGACGAGGGTAAAAACCCTCCACAGGCTTTGTTTGCTAAAATAGCAGCTTTTGGAGCAATCAAAGAAATAATGCCGCTTGCTTCCGTGTGTGCTTATGAGGCTAATCCTCCAACTGTGACGATGGAAACCCTTACAGCTCTAAATCATGTACGTTCATTATGCCCCCAGGGTACTTTCCCATGTATCAAAAGTAATTTCACAGCTATGCCTCAGTCTGCACCACCTCTTGTTTGCGCCACAGCGACAAATCGTGGTCGTCAACCATCTCAGCGATCACCAAGGACCAGTGTACAGAGTCATTATAAACCTCGTAGTACAGTGGACCCCCGGTTAACGATATTTTTTCACTCCATAAGTATGTTCAGGTGCCAGTACTGACCGAATTTATTCCCATAAGGAATATTGTGAAGTAGATTATTCCTTTCAGACCCCCAAACATACACGTACAAACGCACTTACATAAATACACTTACATAATTGGTCGCATTTGGAGGTAATCGTTATGCGGGGGTCCACTGTATTTATAGTATATTCAGTAACCATAGTCAGTGGACTTGTTACAACTGTGGTTTCCGTGGCCATATTGCAATTAATTGTCCTGATAGTCACCCTAAGAGGTGTCGTGCTGATGATGAGTAACAGTCAGATCTTCCTTACTGTACTTATCATAGAATACATGGACATGACACATCTGAGTGCAATGCTCTCTACAACCTTCAGTACTCTAGGTCTTTCCGTGGCCGTTCCAACTGCAGAACCCGTAGAGGAAATAGACATTGTGGTTCTCAAAATAACCAGAACCAGGCTCATTCTTCGAATTCGGGGGAATTCGAGCGCCCCAGTCAAACCGTCCCATGGTGACAGTAGGTGATAATGAGTACACCATCCCCGTTCACAATTCCTTTGAAGCCTTAAGCAGTCTCGAGAATGACAATCCTGCTGATGATGTTGCTTCACACGTCTCTGACGTAGATTTGGGGATGAAGTGGAACAAATCTTTTCTGATGACAATCCACCTTTTTGTTTGCACATAACTTCCAATGCAACCATAGGCCCTATAGTGCAAGCATCTGTTCATAATGTGCCCGTTCATTTGTTCATGGACTCTGGTGCGCAAGTCAATATTATCATGTCTAGTTTGTTTAGGGATAAGCAGTTACGACATGTCCTTCTCGTAGAACCGACTCATGTGTCCTCCCTTAGTGGAGTAGTTGGTTCTCACCTGCGTGTCCGAGGTCGGACTTCCCTCACTTTTTCTATCCAAGGTAGAGATTTCACTGATTCCTTCCTTGTTGTCGACCAGATTATTTTCCCTGGTGACCTTCTACTGGGATTTGCTTCCATGCGAGACTTACGCATTGTGCTCGACCCTTATCGATGGCATGCCCAAATTGATGACTTGATCGTACCATTTTGGGGTTACCAGCTTGGATCCGAGATCTGCCATACTGCCACAGAGTACGACATTCGAATTAAGTCCTTACAGGCCAGTGAATTTTCCAGTAGCGTAACCAAGCGGTCAGGCACTGATGATCCTGTCATTCCTGTCTGTGTTCTTGCAACTTCAGACTTGCAAGATAGTGTCCAGTTACCTCAAGTGTCCGAGGACGCTCTGACTACCTTGAGTGCTGAGCCTATCCCTGCAATGTCTGCTAGTTCAAGTAGTAGTTTCTCCACAGGGGACGCCTTGTCGGAAAACAATTACTTGCAACTAGTAATGCCATCTCTTGTTGATGTCACATGCAGTCTGCAGAAAGACGTTTCTGTCGCAGCTAGTGCCCTCACTAGAGTGTCTGTTGTTGTTCCTAGTGTTCCAGATGGAGATAACGTCCTAGTTGACAGTGACTCCTGCAAAGTAAAAGGTCTATTTGTTGAACCATCCTTACATGTTGTAAGAGATAGTAAGATCCATTTCTTCTTAGCTAACACTTCTGGTCACAGTGTTCGTCTCAGAGCAAATACCAATCTTGTTGACCTTGTTCACTATCCTTACCCTGTTCAGGTAGAGGATGAGTTGTCACCTGACCAGTGGGTCGGTGATATTTCTACCGGGGAGACCTCATCCACTTCACTGGATCAATCTGTTCCACCAGTTGAGGAGAAAGACATAGCTCCCACTGACTTCCCAGATGAAGTCAAGCGTTTGTTGACTCTGTTGAACAAACGTCGTAAAGCCATTGCCTTACCAGGTGAGAAGATGGGTATAACGAACTTACTGTCCCATCGTATTCCACTTGAACCTGGTACTAGACCTATCTATATACCTGCGTACAGAATGCCTCATTCACAAGTTGCTGTCGCAGAAGAATTGATCAATCAAATGCTTGATGATGGAGTTATTGCACCTAGCAATTCACCTGGGAATGCGCCCTTGATCCTAGTACCTAAGAAGGATGGTACTTGGCGCCCAGTGATTGACTTTAGGAAGTTAAATGCGAAAACTATCCCAGATCGCTTCATCAGAGATAACAAAGTCTTTTCAACCCTGGACTTGTTACAAGGGTTTTGGCAAGTCCCTCTTCACGAGGACAGCCAAGAGCTAACTGCATTTTCCACTCCTACAGGTCATTATCACTTCCTCCATATGGCGTTTGGATTACGATCCTCCCCTATCACGTTCTCAAGGCTCATTACTAATATCTTTAGAGGTCTCATAGGTAATGCACTTATGGTGTACTTAGATGACGTAATCGTCATGTCTAAAGACGTGGATACACACTTGAAGAGACTTGATGTAGTACATGTACTTGGTAAGCTTGAAGAAGCCAATTTAAAGATCAAACTGTCTAAATGTCAATTTTTCAGATCAGAAATTAAGTTTCTTGGTCACGTAGTCACTCCTAGAGGGGTTACGACTGACCAAAGTAAAGTAACTGCAGTACTAAATTTTCCAACACCCAAAACTGCTGATGCCGTAAGATCCTTTGTGGGCTAAGCAGGTTTTTATAGATCTTTCATTGCCAATTTTTCTTCCATAGCTGTTCCTCTAACTGAGTTGCTTAAGAAAGATGATCCTTTTGTTTGGACCTTCCGTTAAAGAAAGAGAATTCCAAACTCTAAAAGAAAAGCTAACATCTGTTCCAATTTTGAAATTTCCAGATTTTTCTAAGCCCTTCTATCTGACAATTGATGCTAGTTCTATTGGCATAGGTGCCGTACTAGCTCAGAAGACTGATGGAAAGTACAACGCAGTTGCATTTGCTAGCCGAGTCCTTACGAAGGCTGAACGTAATTATACAGTAACTGAGCAAGAAGCTTTAGCAATAGTATGGTCTTTAAAGCACTTCCGAGACATTATTTATCAGTACTCTGTTCATGTCTTGACAGACCATGCTCCACTGATACCTTTATTCCTGAACAAACAACCTACTGGAAGGTTAGCCAGATGGACCTTGACTATCCAAGAGTTCAATCTCACCTTTGAATAATTACCTGGCAAGTCAAATGTAGTCGCAGATGCCTTATCGCGACATGTTAGTATAGTAACTGCAGACCCTCCATTTAGTGCTGAGGATGTAAAGAATGCTCAACGAACAGATCCCATGTGGTCTGGTGTGATTCGATTCCTGCTCCAGGAAGATCTTATTCTGAATGTGAAGCCACCAGCACCCATCAGTGACTTTGTCATGAACCAAGAATTACTGTATCAAACAGCCGAGTTGGGTACTCCTAGCAGAAGAGTATACCAGTTAGTAATTCCACAGTCACTAGTGAATGTAGCCTTACAGCTAGTTCACGATGTACCAGGTGTTGCACACCCTGGTATGGATCGTTCAGTAAAACAAGCCAGATTGAAATACTTTTGGCCTCGTATGGCAACTGATATTTCTGAGTATGTTAAGAAATGTAGTGTCTGCATGCAACATAAAGGTAATGCTAATGGTCCTAATCCAATCAAAGTGTATCCAACCACTAACGAAACTTGGGAAAGAGTTGCGCTAGATTTGTTAATTAATTTCCAATGTTCCCTCCAGGGCAACAAACATCTGTGTGTTATGGTAGACCATTTCACCAGATATTGTGAGTTAGTTCCTATTGCAGATAAGACTGCCGAGATAGTAGATAAAGCGTTTAAGGAACACATTATCTGCAGGCATACCACCCAAAGTTTTCCAGTGGGCAACGGTAAACAATATGATGTTCAATGAGGACAAATTCCAACTACTCCGTTATGGAAAACTGGAGGAGATAATAACTAGAACAGAGTATACTACTGACTCCGGCCATACAATAGAGCGGAAAAATAATGTAAGGGACCTGGGAGTAGTAATGTCTGAGGATCTCACTTTCAAGGATCACAACAGTGCCACGATCGCACGTGCAAAGAAAATGATAGGATGGATAATGAGAACTTTCAAAACGAGAGATGCCAAGCCCATGATGATCCTTTTCAAATCACTTGTTCTCTCTAGGCTGGAATACTGCTGTACATTAACTCTCCATACAAAGCAGGTGAAATCGCAGATCTAGAGAGTGTACAGAGATCCTTTACTGCACGTATAAGTTCTGTCAAGCACCTAAACTACTGGGAACGCTTGAAAGCACTTGACTTGTACTCGTTGGAACGCAGGAGGGAGAGATATATCATAATCTACACTTGGAAAATCTTGGAAGGAATGGTCCCAAATCTGCACACAGAAATCACTCCCTACGAAAGTAAAAGACTGGGCAGGCGATGCAAAATGCCGCCAATAAAAAGTAGGGGCGCCATTGGTACACTAAGAGAAAACACCATAAGTGTCCGGGGCCCAAAACTGTTCAACAGCCTCCCATCAAGCATTAGGGGAATTGCCAATAAACCCCTGGCTGCCTTCAAGAGAGAGCTGGACAGATACCTAAAGTCAGTGCCGGATCAGCCGGGCTGTGGCTCGTACATCGGACTGCGTGGGGCCAGCAGTAACAGCCTATTTGATCAGGCCCTGATCCATCGGGAGGCCTGGTCATGGACCGGGCCGCGGGGGCGTTGATCCCCGGAATAACCTCCAGGTAACCTCCAGGTAAGTCCCTAGTAACCGATAATGGAGGTGAATTCTGTAATGAGATTCTTGAAAATTTGTGCACCTTGTACAAGATCTCTAAATCCACCATTGTTCCTCATCATCCTGCCAGCAATGGGTTAGCGGAACGAACCAATAAGAAAGTACTTCATGTCTTGAGAGTCACTATCAATCCCAACAGTGAAACTTGGGATGTCTACATTATTTATGTTATGCCTAATGTTATTTTGGAATAAATATGATAGGTAGATAACCTTTATTGATAGTAATAGTATAATTACACAATATTTTATAGTGCCATGAGCTCACACCTCCACACACCACGGTGAACCATGAGTAAATGAGAGAGACTGCTTGTGCCTTCTCTCTCTCTAGTACATCTCTAACCACCCACCAATACCTCTCAATACAGGTCTCCCTCAACATTCGTGAGGGTTAGGGGATCAAGAGCCTCGCAAATAGTGAGAAATCGCAAATGTTTGGTGCCCCAATATATTGTAGGGAAATATAATACTGCTTCCTTAACATTCCTTAACACATAAAAAATCATAAAATATTGTACTAGTGCCAGCCCTTTGGTAGAGGTGAGAAAGAGTATAGAATTCAAGAAAGACCTTGTAGCAGAGTACCAAAGTGAAGGAGGAAGAGAGAGGGAAGAATGTGCCTTTTTCAGTGATTCTATGATATGTATGATACTAAAACAGAACGAATTGATGAAGGCTATAGCACCAGCCAGCGATAAAGTGTAGTATTAACAGTGTAGCAAGTAAGTTAAGCAATTAATCGATAGAAAAATGACAGCAAGAACCTAACTCCTCCAATGTTGTTGGCGTTATATACAGTGACTGACAACACCGCCGTCTCTAGTCTCTATCTCTACTGTCGCCTCAACCACCACTATGTATGGCTTATGTCTTAGTGGCCCTTATACACCCAACAACAACACAGCAACACTTGTGACATACTTAATGACATATTTTATTCATTCTAGAGTATATATCATGTTTCTATGTTATTAATATTGTTTATTTTGTCATATTAGATGAATTGTAATAGATAAATAAGCTGCATAGTTGATATTAGTGTCATATTGAAGGACTATCTTGTCCTAACTCCAAACAAACTCTGCCACTGCCACAATTCCTAACATATGTAATGACATATTTTAAATATGATTGGGTGGCTGGGAATTTGTGAATGTTTGAAGCCTATGAAAGTGGAAAATGCGAATATTGAGGGAGACCTGTATAATGTCAGTTTTTATTAATTTGAGCATATTATCATACTTTTATGTTATACCTAATATTATTCTGGAATAAATATGATAGGTAGATAATCTTTATTGATAGTAATAGTATAATTATACAATATTTTATAGTGCCGAGAGTTACATCTCCACTAGGCATGGTGAGCCATGAATTACTGAGAGACCGTAATGCCTTCTCCCTCTCGTATAGCTCCACCCACCCTTCAAGCCTTGGCTTGAATAATTAAAAGGCTCATGGGCATTCTTTTTCGTATCTGATCATCAAACTAGATCGTTGGTAATTTCTCCATTTCTTGAATAAGGCTTTCCTGCTGCCTAGTTATTATGGCTTGAAATCCTGTTGATGCTTTCACTACCTCTTTCACTCTATCTATCCTTGAAGATAGTGGAAATGGTAGAATGCGCCAGCTTCAAGTCATCGGCTATCACTTGCACTTTCTTACCAGCTTCATACTTGTTTATAATCTTCATTTTCACCTCAAGATCGAGAACCTTCCTTTGTTTCTTGGTGCTTCCTTCAGTTGAAGTCAAGATCTTCCTTTCTGCCAATATCTTGTACTATGGGATGTGCAATAAAGTGCAAATTTTTACAAATATGTAGTCTTGGAGACAGTGAAAGCTAGTGTACTCAGTGGCTGTAGGAAGGAGACTGAGATGCTTGATGCTGAGACACCGCACTGTCCGTTTCCATGACCAAAGTTCTCATAAGGCATAAAATGCAGACACATGGGAGAACCTGGATGATTAAACTCAGTGAATAAGGTATGTTGATGGTAATAAGAATAATAATAATAATAAAAGTAATAATAATCATAAAAATAATAAATAATAATTGCTCTGGAGGGGTTTAAATGTCATACATATTTTGTACAGGTTTGGTAGCTGACATTTAAACCACTCCAGAGCAATTGTTGTTATCATTATTAATTATTATTATTATTAATACCATCGACATACCTTGTTCACTGAGTTTAATCATTTATTAAGCTGCCACGAGAGAGAATGTAAACACACAGACAAACACACTAACTAACCCCTTTACTGTGAACTTTTTTTATACTTTCATTTTCCTCTTGTTGTTCCTCTTCCAAGTGCTGCTGCACTTCTAACTATTGTGCACCCACAAGATAGAGTTAGAAGTGCAGCAGCACTTGGAAGAGGAAAATGGAAGAAATACAAAAGAAGCTGACAGTAAAGGGGTTAGCTGGTGTTTGTCTGTGTGTTTACATTCTCAGTGTCTCTAGTGACAACTTAATTAACCCTCTTACTGTCGAGACCCCAAATCCTGAAGTGTCTCTGTGTGGCGCAAAATATTTGAAAAACAAAAAAATTATTTTTTCTTATGAAATGACAGAGAATCTTTAACTGTTGGTAATGACACCAAAAGTATGAAATTTGATGGAAAACTTATGGAATTACATTCTCATGAAGTTAGCAATCTCGGCGATGCATATGCATCGGCGATTTCGCCCACTTTGAGCCCTATTTTTGGCCAATCCCATTGTTCCAGTTGACCAAACTCATAGCTGTTTCTTTAGAACTCAATCTGCTCTATCGATTGAGTACAAGAAACTGCTCATTCACTGATTTCAACTACCCAATAAAGTGGTCAGAAATTGGCAATCTGGCCAATTTCACACAAATTTCAACAGATGCCAAGTTCAAAATAGGATCCAGAATAAACAATGCAGACATTCCTGGCACTAAAATAACATTGTCTCTGTTCATTAGTCACATCTCCAGGCCCCTCTTACAGTGGAACCTCAAATTTTGAACGTATCGCTTATCAAACTCTCCAAAAATAGAACCCTTTTTTCGAACCAACTTTGTCCCTATTATCGAACTCGCCCCTATTTTCAAACCACCGGGTACCGGACCTGTCCGGCAGCCCACTGTGTCCGCGTCCCCACGCAGGCGCCATGAGCCAGTCTGGTTTTTGATGCTTGAGTGAACACTAACCTGCACTCTCATTCAAACATTTTATGATTATTTCATTGTGTTTAGTGCTAGTGAGACTGTGAAATAAGCTACAATGGGAGCAATGAAACTTGCTAGTGGTACCCATGTGGTAAAGAAAGTGAGAAACACCATAGATGTGAAGAAGGAAATAATACAGAAGTGGAATGATGTCCAAATGTTTGTGGAGAGTACCACCCTGAGCAAGCCAAAACAAGCCATCTTTGCAACAAGTTCAGTGACAGAACCATATCCCATTTTAGGGAAATCTTAAAGAGGCACCAGAAAGAAACAAAGGACTGTGAACAGTTATTTTGTGAGACAGGGTTTCAGTGACTCTCAAGCTGGTCCTAGTGGCATTAAAAGACAGAGAAGGGAAGTAACCCCAGAGAGGGCTTTGATACCTGAAGTCCTCATGGAGGGGGATTCTCCTTCCAAACACTAACCCCAACTCCCTCTTTCCTCCTCCCTATCTTCCAGATGTCATCACCAATCTTCAATAAAGGTAAGCAAAATGTTATTTTATATGTTTATTTAAATTTATTAATACATAATTGAACACTATATTTGTTGTGTGTATGTAAAACTATAATTAATCTCTATAAAATGTATGTTTTTGGTGAATATTTTTGGGTTTCTGGAAAAAATTAATTGTATTTCCATTTTTTCTTATGGGAAACATTGCTTCGCTTTTCAGACTTTTCGAATTTAGAACTCCAGGAATGGATTAAGTTTGATATTTGAGGTTCCACTGTATATTACTTTTGCTTTCTATTTTGAATTTTTATTCACAGAAAAAATAGGAGATTTACTGTTATGCAGACTACTGCATTATTGTAATAATTGTATAAATATTGTCAACCCATTTGTGAATGCGTATTAGACTGGCCATTTAGACATGTATTGGACGGTGACGTCATTTGTTCACTCTTGAATATCGGAAAAAATTGAACATTTCCGCTACTCTGAGCTCAATTTCAAGGTCCTTTTCATCGTGAAGCCAATCAAAATCATCTCTATTTTTGTAAAATGTCTTGTATTCTATCAAATGGGACCAAGAAACTGAGAATAGAACCATAAATACTATATGAAAAACACAGTTTTTTTTTTCTCATTATGCACTGTGCTGCAGGATTTTTTTTATACTGTGCACACTGACCCATTCTCTTGCATGTGGGCCTACCAGCTTTCTCCTGCTTGATTTGAAGCTTCTAGAATTTTGACGTATTAATACATCAAAAACACTGGCTCGTAAGATGTGTATACAGTGGACCCCCGCCTTGCAAACGCATCGCGTTACGTTAAATCCACCATACAAAGCATTTGAACGCAAAAATTTTGCCTTGCCTCATGATAAAAAAAACTCGCCGTATGCGATTCATCCGCAACGAGTCCCACGTGTGGCCTCAGCTGCCCCGTGGGTGCCAGTGTTTACAAGCCAACCAGTGCGGTCGCATCTAAGCATACATTCGGTACATTTCATATTATCACAGTGTTTTTAGTGCTTGTAACTGCAAAATTGTAGGTAGTAGGTTGGTAGACAGCAACCACCCAGGGAGGTACTACCGTCCTGCCAAGTGAGTGTAAAACGAAAGCCTGTAATTGTTTTACATGATGGTAGGATTGCTGGTGTCTTTTGTCTGTCTCATAATTATGCAAGATTACAGGTATGTCTTGCTACTTCTACTTACACTTAGGTCACACTACACATACACGTACACATTTATTTATACACACTCATCCGAGTTTTCTTTGATTTTATCTTAATAGTTCTTGGTCCTATTACTTTTCCTTTTATATCCATGGGGAAGTGGAATAAGAATCTTTCCTCCGTAAGCCATGCGTGTTGTAAAAGTCAACTAAAATGCCGGGAACAATGGGCTAGTAACCCCTTTTCCTGTAAAGATTACTAAAAAGAATAAGAAGAAGAAAATTGTCAAAGTGGAAAGTCTGAATGTGCATGGATGTTGTGCAAATGATAAGAAAGAGATGATTGTGGATGTTATGAATGAGAAGAAGCTGGATGTCCTGGCTTTAAGTGGAACAAAGCTGAAGGGGGTGGGAGAGTTTCAATGGAGAGGAATAAATAGGATTAGGTCAGGGGTTTCAAATAGAGTTAGAGCTAAAGAAGGAGTAGCAATAATGTTGAAGGATAAGCTATGGCAGGAAAAGAGGGACTATAAATGTATTAATTCAAGGATTATGTGGAGTAAAATAAAGATTGGATGTGAAAAGTGGGTTATAATAAGCGTGTATGTACCTGGAGAAGAGAGAAGTGTAGAGGAGAGAGAGAGATTTTGGGAAATGTTGAGTGAATGCGCGGGGAGTTTTGAATCAAGTGTGAGAGTAATGGTGGTTGGGGATTTCAATGCTAAAGTGGGTAAAAATGTTATGGAGGGAGTAATAGGTAAATTTGGGGTGCCAGGGGTAAATGTAAATGGGGAGCCTTTAATTGAGCTATGTGTAGAAAGAGATTTGGTAATAAGTAATACATATTTTATGAAAAAGAGGATAAATAAATATATAAGGTATGATGTAGCATGTAAGTGTGGGGGAGGTACATGAGGCATTATGTAGAATGAAAGGGGGTAAAGCAGCTGGAACTGATGGGATCATGACAGAAATGTTAAAAGCAGGGGGGGATATAGTGTTGGAGTGGTTTATTTATTTATTTATTTAGAAATTTTAGCATACATACAGAGGTACAAAAAAAATACAGGTAAGAGCAGCATGCCAAAGCCACTTATATGCATAGCATTACGGGCTGGCTTTTGTTGGTACTTTTGTTTAATAAATGTATGAAAGAGGGGAAGGTACCTAGGGATTGGTGGAGAGCATGTATAGTCCTTTTATATAAAGGGAAAGGGGACAAAAGAGATTGTAAAAATTATAGAGGAATAAGTTTACTGAGTATACCAGGAAAAGTGTACGGTAGGGTTACAATTGAAAGAATTAGAGGTAAGACAGAATATAGGATTGCGGATGAGCAAGGAGGTTTCAGAATGGGTTGGGGATGTGTAGATCAAGTGTTTACATTGAAGCATATATATGTGAACAGTATTTAGATAAAGGTAGGGAAGCTTTTATTGCATTTATGGATTTAGAAAAGGCATATGATAGAGTGGATAGAGGAGCAATGTGGCAGATGTTGCAAGTATATGGAATAGGTGGTAAGTTATTAAATGCTGTAAAGAGTTTTTATGAGGATAGTGAGGCTCAGGTTAGGGTGTGTAGAAGAGAGGGAGACTACTTCCCGGTAAAAGTAGATCTTAGACAGGGATGTGTAATGTCACCAAAGTTGTTTAATATATTTATAGATGGGGTTGTAAATGAAGTAAATGCTAGGGTGTTCGGGAGAAGGGTGGGATTAAATTTTGGGGAATCAAATTCAAAATGGGAATTGACACAGTTACTTTTTGCTGATGATACTGTGCTTATGGGAGATTCTAAAGAAAAATTGCAAAGGTTAGTGGATGAGTCTGGGAATGTGTGTAAAGGTAGAAAGTTGAAAGTGAACATAGAAAAGAGTAAGGTGATGAGGGTATCAAATGATTTAGATAAAGAAAAATTGGATATCAAATCGGGGAGGAGGAGTATGGAAGAAGTGAATGTTTTCAGATACTTGGGAGTTGATGTGTTGGCGGATGGATTTATGAAGGATGAGGTTAATCATAGAATTGATGAGGGAAAAAAGGTGAGTGGTGCGTTGAGGTATATGTGGAGTCAAAAAACGTTATCTATGGAGGCAAAGAAGGGAATGTATTAAAATACCGTAGTACCAACACTCTTATATGGGTGTGAAGCTTGGGTGGTAAATGCAGCAGCTGGGAGGCAGTTGGAGGCAGTGGAGATGTCCTGTTTAAGGGCAATGTGTGGTGTAAATATTATGCAGAAAATTCAGAGTGTGGAAATTAGGAAAAGGTGTGGAGTTAATAAAAGTTTTAGTCAGAGGGCAGAAGAGGGGTTGTTGAGGTGGTTTGGTCATTTAGAGAGAATGGATCAAAGTAGAATGACATGGAAAGTATATAAATCTATAGGGGAAGGAAGGCGGGGTAGGGGTTGTCCTCGAAAGGGTTGGAGAGAGGGGGTAAAGGAGGTTTTGTGGGCGAGGGGCTTGAACTTCCAGCAAGCGTGCGTGAGCGTGTTAGATAGGAGTGAATGGAGACGAATGGTACTTGGGACCTGACGATCTGTTGGAGTGTGAGCAGGGTAATATTTAGTCAAGGGATTCAGGGAAACCAGTTATTTTCATATAGTCAGACTTGAGTCCTGGAAATGGGAAGTACAATGCCTGCACTTTAAAGGAGGGGTTTGGGATATTGGCAGATTGGAGGGATATGTTGTGTATCTTTATATGTATATGCTTCTAAACTGTTGTATTCTGAGTACCTCTGCAAAAACAGTGATAATGTGTGAGTGTGGTGAAAGTGTTGAATGATGATGAAAGTATTTTCTTTTTGGGTATTTTCTTTCTTTTTTGGGTCACCCTGCCTTGGTGGGAGACGGCCGACTTGTTGAAAAAAAAAAAAAAAAAAAAAAAAAAAAAACTGCAAAATAAGTCACCATGGGCCCCAAGAAATCTTCTAGTGCCAACCCTGTGGTAAAAAGGGTGAAAATTACTATGGAAATGAAGAAAGAGATAATTGCTAAGTACGAAAGTGGAGTGAGTGTCTCAGAGCTGGCCAGGTTGTATACCAAACCCCAATCAACCATCGCTACTATCTTGGCCAACAAAACGGCAATCAAGAAAGCTGTTCTTGCAAAAGGTGCAAGTTTGTTTTCGAAACAGAGATCGCAAGTGATAGAAGATGTTGAGACTGTTATTGGTGTGGATAAATGAAAAACAGATAGCAGGAGATAGCATCTCTCAAGCGATCATATGTGAAAAGTCTAGGAAGTTGCATGACGATTTAATTAGAAAAGTGCCTGCAACTAGTGGTGATGTGAGTGAATTTAAGGTCAGCAAGGTTGGTTTGATAGATTTAAGAATCGTAGTGGCATACATAGTGTGATAAGGCATGGTGAGGCTGCCAGTTCGGACCAAAAAGTGGCTGAAAAATATGTGAAGGAATTCACATAGTGTACTGAGTGACTGTAAGTAGGAGACTGAGATGCTTGATGCTGAGACACTGTGCTGCCCATTTCCATGACCCAAGTTCTTGTATGGCATACAATACTGGCTCACTGGAGAGCCCATCGTAACTCCAAGTTGTCAATAAATGAGTACGTCAGTAAGTGAGGAGAGGCTGTACTGGTAGTGATTAAGGAGGATGAAAATTTGGAAAGACACCAGAGGCCTGTGTATGTTAGAGAGTATCAGAAAGTATAACCGGAAATCTGCCATCTTAAACCTTGCAGCATCATGGAAGGAATTGAAAAGAACAACATTAGGTAATGATTGGGGGGTTTGAGGCCAGTGATTTTCATCAAATCCTTCAGTGTGAGGGTGAACAGAAGTTACAGAGGAAGATGTGATGGCATGATTGTTGTTGTTGGGTTAGTAACAGTCACTTACAGCTTACACCATATTGAGTCCTGTTTTCCGATGTATGAAGAAGAGTTATTGTCCAAAGGTGGGTGATGAAAGAAGAGGAAACAGGCATCCTTTTGTAAATAGAAACAAAAACTAGAAGTTCCCAATTAGATCAAGTGGATCCATTGACAAGCCCCAGCAGAGTGGGACACCCACACTTCACCTGAATTCAGTAACTGGCTTCCCACCAAAACTGTTAAAGAGTTATCTGCAGAGTGGAATAATGGAGTTGGCTAAAATTAAGCAGATGATGAGTGCCCCCTCCTGTAACATGCCAAGTGAGCAAAGTAAGATGAGGACAAGTGTCTCAGAGAGAGCAGGGAAAACTTGTCACTGATGCTCAGGTGAGAGAGAGGGATGTCCACACTCAACGAAGGCTGGAACAGAAGTCCAATGACAAGGTTAGAGGAAAATGATGGTGATGGTGGTTACCATATGCTGAGTGCTGTAGAAGTTGCAGAACAGTCTCTTGGCATAGAAGAACAAGATAGTGAAGATGATGATGAAGAGATGTGACTTATGTTTTCATAAAGTACAATGACCTCTCTGACAAAAGTGAAGGGCCATTATCTACACTTACGAATACTTAGAGAATGTATCATAAGGGACCAGCATGAACATGGTAAACAACTGAAGCTGGATATATTGTTTAAACCTGCTCCTCTTTAAACATCTCAGCCATCTATGTCTTCTCAGCCATCTTTGTTTTCCCAGCCATCTACATTATTTTCAATAGTAGAGTTTTACAGCTCCTCTGACTAAGAATAAAAGTTATTCTGAGTCACCACTATTGATCACAACAGTTTACACTTCATCTCTCCACCACAAAAAATTAAGTAAAATTAACTGAAAATTATGTACAATACTATAAAATTACTGTACAGTACAATACTGATTTGTATTATTACAGGTTACAACATCTGTATTCTTAGTGTCAGGGAGTCTTCTGTATTATCTGCATTAAAGGACCAAGTCTGCTAGTTCAGAAAACTGAATGATCATGAAACATTAATTTCATAGCTAGAAGTACAGTGGTACCTTGACTTACGAGTTTAATTCGTTCTGCGACCACGCTCGTAACTCAATTTGCTCGTATATCAAATCAATCTTCCTCACTGAAATTAAATGAAATGCTATTAATCCATTCCAGCCCCCAAAAAACCACCCCAATTTGTTTGTTACTGGGTTTTAACCCTTTGAGGGTCGACAGGCCCTCTCAGAGACTTGTTCTCAAGGTCGTCCAAATTTAAAAAAAAAAAAAAAAAAATTCTTATAAAAAGATAGAGAATCTTTTCCCGATCATAATGACACCAAAAGTATGAAATTTGATGGAAAACTTATGGAATTATGCTCTCGCAAAGTTAGCGGTCTCGATGATGTTTATGCATCGGCAATTTTCCCCACTTTGAGCCCTATTTTCGGCCAATTGTGTGTACATGTCGACAAAAATCATAACTATTTTGCTAGAACTCCATTTTGTCTATCGAATGAGTACAAGAAATCAACAATTTACCGATTTCAACTATCCAAGACAGTGGTCAGAATTTAGCAATTTTGCCAATTTCACACAAATTTCAAAAGATGCCAATTTCCGAATAGGGTCCAGAATAAACAAGAAAGACATTCCTGCCACTAAAATAACATTTCCTCTGTTCATTAGTCACGTCCCCATGCCCCTCTTACATTCTTTTGCGTTCCACTTTGAATTTTTATTCTCACAAAAAAATAGAAGATTTACTGTTATGTAGACTACTGCATTGGTGTAAAAATGGTATAAATAATATCAGCACACTTGTGAAAGAATATATTTTATATGTATTGTACTTGATAATTAAACTTGTGTACACCTGTACCTAAATAAACTTACACACTGTGCTGGCATGTAGGTACACATTAATATCACTAAGAGTCTCTCTACTCTTGATGCAATAATAATAATAATAATAATAATAATAATAATAATAATAATAGTAATAATAATAGTAATAATAATAATCTCTTGGGTGCATTAATGTCGCATATTACGTTAATATAGACATTTCCCTTAATCTATGATATTTTTTTCAAAATTATATAAGAAACACATTATGTAACACACAAACATGATACATGCACCCACAGTATAAAAATTTATACAAATATATACGAGATGTTTACCAAACGGTTTGTAGAAGTGTCGGAAGAATTACGTTTTCTCAAGCCCGTCACCTGTTACTAGGGATAACTGTAGAAAAATATTCCTTTCGTATGCCTTCACTTTATAGCTATAATTCTGTACTAACTTGTACACAGTGTAAGAGTATTTGTTTCGTGATTTAATTATTATAATAATAATAAAAATATTATAAGGTAAAAGTTTCACAAACTCTTACAAATGTACATGACTGAACTAAAACTGGACACGTATTAATACCGTCTATTTGCACTGACCGAGTGATCGTCCACAACCTGTTCAGTTTGTTTACGCTGTCTGAGCTCGGTGTATCATTAAATGTTGTATATTACGTTAATATACACATTTTCATTAATCCATCCGTGATAGTTTTTTTCAAAATTATATAATAAACACGATACATAACATAAATACATAACAACATATGTGTAGAGAACCTAGGATAACTCAAAAAAGTCAGAGTGACTTACTTCCATTGCCTTCATCGAGCATCATTTCTTCTCAAATGATGTTACATGAGAATGGGAGTGTTCTTCTTTATTTATTCTACCATTATCAATGTAGAGACAACCTGTACACAATGTAACTTGTACACAAACCAGACGTGTACACTGTTTACAAAACTTACCTTCGCCTGGTTTGTTTACATAACTCTGCTGTCCTCTCTCATGCACTCATTCTTTCTCTCTGGTATGGTAGCCTGGCTGACTACCATACATACCACACTTGATTATTTACAATAAATACTACTCATCTCACCCTATATTTTAAGGTAAGTAATGAGTGAACTGTATATACATTTTATCGCTCTGGGATGCTTAAATATCATAGAATAGTATGTGTGGGTGGGGTGGCCTGGTATGGTAGCCTGGCTGACACCATACATACCACACTTGATTTCTTACAATAAATACTACTTGTCTCACCCTAGATTAAGACTATAAATATTTTAAGGTAAGTAATGAGTGCACTGTGTGTGTATTGTACTTTTTTATTGTTTTTTGATGCCTGGTTCTATTGCTAACATAATATATGTTAGTGTAAACTTGTTATCTAGTGTTTGTATGCATTTGTAAGTGGAAAAAAAGGGTGTTCCACTTTACGGCGGTTTCCACTTTACGGCGGTAGCCTGGAACCTAACCCGCCGTATAAGTGGGGCCCTCCTGTACTTTTCTTTGTAAAACCAGTCAAAATCATCTCAATTTCTGTAATATGTCTTCCATTCTATAAAATGAGACCAGGAAAACTTGAATACAACAATAAATACCATACAAAAATGCAGTGCAAATTTGCTGTTTTAATCCAAAAACACAGTCAACGTTTTTTTTTTTCTCACTACGCACTGTGTGCTGCAGGATTTTTTTTTATACTGCGCACATTGACCACATGGACCCATTCTTTCATATGTAGGCCTACCAGCTTTCTCTCACTAGATTTGAGGGCGCTAGAATTTAGGCGTACTAGTACGTCAAAAACCCTGGCTCATAAGCCGTACTAGTACGGCCGAAACCCTGAAAGGGTTAAATAAGAAAAATGTATTTATAAATAAGAAATGATTTTTGCCTTTTTTGCCAGGTCCCAGCAATGTTTTAGAAATGCTGGAGTATACAGTATATGAAACTCCTTGAAGCATGGTGTAAGATGAGTGTCACTCCACTGCCAGTGGAGTGTAACTCATGCAGTGACATTCAATGATTGTGCACTGCCTTGGCTTTATTTTTCACTGTTACATATAAACATGTCTATGTGTTTCTATTTGTCTGTCTGTCTAGCTCTATGTTTATCTCTGTCTCTGCTTATCTGTCTGCCTGTGTTTCTGTCTTCCTGTTTATTTGTCTCTGTCTCAGAGAGAGAGCCACTCATTGTTGCATGCAAAAAGTATGTAATCTTTATTCGGAGCATGTTAACACACTCACACAGGCTGACTCCCCAAGCAGCGAACCAAATACAGTGGTCCCTCGATAATTGTCGGGCTCGATGGTCGTCCTTTTCGGAAATCGTCGCATTATTTTCGTCCAAACATTGGCACACAAATGGTCGGTTGACTCGCTAATCGTCGTTTGTCCCGGACGCGTACTCATGGCTCCGAGCCACCTCGGCCTCCCTTCCCAGACAGTGTGCCATTGTTTACCAGTGAGCGACGGTCCCCTCACTTGTTCATACGAAATATTTCATAATCCATTCATTTTAGTGCTTGCAAGTGCTAAATAAGCTACCATAGCTCCAAAGAAAGCTCCTAGTGCCAAGCCTTTGGCAAAGAAGGTGAGAAATACGACTGAATTTAAGAAAAACATCATTGAACAATATGAAAGTGGCGTACGTGTGGCCGAACTGGCAAGGATGTATAACAAACCCCATACAACCATATCTTCCATTGTGGCAAAGAAAAGGGAAATCAAGGAAGCTGTTGTTACTTGGAGAAAATTGTGGTCAGACTGTGTCCACAAGAGGGATTTTGAAGGGTTTGTGGCTGACCCTGATGAGCCTATGTCAGTTGTGAAATCTATTGTGGCATTGGGGAGTTCCATGGGGTTGGATGTGAGTTTGGAGGATGTGGAAGAGTTGGTGGAGGACCACAATGAAGAGCTAACCACTGAGGAGCTGCAAGAGCTTCAGCAGGAACAGCAACAGATCACAGCTCAGAATCTTGCTGCAGAGGAGGAAGAGAGATGGAGAGATGAAATGTGGGGTAGGATGGAAAGATTTATGGAGAAACATCACCCTGAGAAGGGTGTTGCAAGCCATATCAGCAACTTGTAAAGTGACAGAGTCTTGGCCCATTTTAGGGAAGTTTTAAAGAGATGCCAGAAACAGAGCTCTCTGGACACTTTTTTTGTGAGACAGGACTCCAGTGACTTTCCAGCTGGTCCTAGTGGCATTAAGAAACAGAGAAGTATGTAACCCCAGAAAAGGACTTTTTACCTGAGGTGTTGATGGAAGGGGATTCCCCTTTCAAACAGTAACTAATCCAATTTCTCTCCTCCTTCAATCTTCCATACACTAAGAAGAATCGCCAAAAAAGGTAAGTGTTATGCTGTCAATGTTTCATTCATCATGTCCCATTGTAATGTTTATGTACTACATCTATATTTCATGTAAAAAAAAATTTTGTTTTAATACTTCTGGGTGTCATGAACAGATTAATTGTATTTACATTATTTCTTATGGGGAAAATTGATTCGAAAATCGTCTATCTCGATAATCGTCGCACTTCCAGGAACGGATTAACAACGATAAATGAGGGACCACTATACTAAGGATCTAATGAACCAACGGGGCCCCATCATCAGATCAGTATCTAGGTTCAGCCAATGAGAAGGTGGATCTGGCAATTGCGAAGGTGATGTGGTTACCACTCACATTTTCACCCCTGTCATTTCCATTCTAGAGCTGGTTGAAGCATGTTGGTCTGCTTTCTCTTGGCCGCTATTCTGCCTTGATTACCCTGGCATGCACTAATACCTATTGCTGTACATAACAAACAAATTTTATTTCTTTGCAAGATTGCATTGAGATTATGAAATTACAATAATGAGTTGCAGAGCAAAGAGAGCCACTATCATGCCTAGGCATTATGGGCAGACTTAGTTTAATGGCTTACAGACTACTTAATACTAAAGAAATTGATCATAGTTTGTTTAAGTTGTATTTTTTTTGTTTATAGTAGACAGTAATTTTACTATAACTACAATAGTTTCAATAATGAATATTGAATTTATATTATAGGATTATAACACTGTGAGTTGTTGAAAGTAATCTACAGTATGAGAATGCTACAATTCGGTGTAAGGAAGTACTGTTTTGGGTAGGTATTTATACTACGATGTATATGTGTATACAGTGTACATACTGCTGTTCATACTTGGTGAAGGACAATATAAGAAAAGGGAAATCAAGGAAGCTGTTGTTGCTTGGAGAAAATTGTGGCCAGATTGTGTCCACGAGGCATTTTGAAGGGTTTGTGGCCGACCCTGATGAGCCTATGTTAGTTGTGAAATCTCTTGTGGCATAGGGAAGTCCCATGGGGTTGGATGTGAGTTTGGAGGATGTGGAAGAGTTGGTGGAGGACCACAACGAAGATCTAACCACTGAGGAGCTGCAAGAGCTTCAGCAGGAACTGCAACAGATCGCAGCTCAGAATCTTGCTGCAGAGGAGGAGGAAGAGAGATGGAAGAAGGTGCCTTCTTCAGAAATTAAGGAGATTTTTGAAATGTGGGATAGGATGGAAATATTTATGGAGAAACATCACCCTGAGAAGGGTGTTGCAAGCCATATTGGCAACTTGTACAGTGACAGAGTCTTTACCCATTTTAGGGAAGTTTTAAAGAGATGCCAGAAACAGAGCTCTCTGGACACTTTTTTTGTGAGACAGGACTCCAGTGACTCTCAAGCTGGTCCTAGTGGCATTAAGAAACAGAGAAGTATGTAACCCCAGAAAAGGACTTGGTACCTGAGGTGTTCATGGAAGGGGATTCCCCTTCCAAACAGTAAATAATCCAATCTCTCTCCTCCTCCAGTCTTCCATACACTAAGAAGAATCGCCAAAAAAGGTAAGTGTTATGATGTTAATGCTTCATTCATCATGTCCCATTGTATTGTTTATGTACTACATCTATATTTCATGAGAAAAAATTTTTTGTTTTAATACTTCTGGGTGTCAGGAACGAATTAATTGTATTTACATTATTTCTTATGGGGAAAATTGATTCGAAAATCGTCTATTTCGATAATCGTCGCACTTCCAGGAATGGATTAACGACGATAAACGAGGGACCACTGTATGTGTACAACAGAGGACAGTATACTAATGTAACAGTAATTTTAAGTACCTTTTGTGATTGGGATATGAGGTGTAAACTGGCATATACCTGTGCTACCAGGTATATGCCAGTTTACCAGACTCAACCTACTTTGTTAGTTTGGGTTTCTGCTGAACACAGATTCAAATGTTTCCTCTTGGCATCACCATGTGATTTAGAAAGCATTGTTAACCGCACTTTACTTAGTATGTTAATAAAGTCACACAAGACATTGTAAATCCAGAGAAAATAAAGACTGAATGACTAGTGAATGAGTGGGCAAGAACAGACAATAAACTGATGGGGGCAGCCTATAACTCACATAACAATGAAAACAAACAGATCCTGGACAAGAACACTCTGGCCCATATAGGACAAACATTAAAATCATCAGACTTGATCCACTGGTTCAAAAGATTACAGGAAACTGTTGCTATGAACAAAATCCATAACATAAAGACTTTTCCATTTTGTCTGACAACTCCAACATTTGTCCAAACAATTTTTCTGTCCGTAGTTTCTAAAATCCATCAAATGGGAATCTGAGGGTTTACCGTAACATATAAAGGCATATAATACTATGTAATATAATAAAAAATATTCTTTTAGTGGTAGTTTAAGTTGTCCAAAAAATCCTGAGTATGCTATGGGCCTTCGTCATATAGTCCCTTGATTGTAGGATAAATTGAAATCAAAAGTAAAAATTATTTATTACTGTATTAATGGAGAGGCAGGTTAGGTTAGGTAAGGTAAGGTTTGTCAGGAAACATGACAAGTGTTTTCTAATGCAGGTGTTAGTCATAAGATGACCAATCGCTGGAGCTTTTGGTCATCTGACCAAGACCTTCCTCTGGCTTACCCCTCCACCCTTTTAAAAATTATTAGTAGTATAGTGAAACCTCTGGTCAAGACAATAATTCATTCCAAAACTCTGGTTGCGACCCGATTTGGTTGTGTCCTGAACCTAATTTCCCCAATGGATTGTACGTAAATACATACGATTAATCCGTTCCAGACCCCTATGAAATGTATATAAATAATTTTTTTTTTATTTTAAGATTTTTAAGCACAAAAATAGTTAATTATACAATAGAATGCACAGTGTAATAGTAAACTAAATAACTAAATGTAAAAACCTTGAACAACAGAGAAAACTAACATTGCATCAGTCCATTCTAGATTCCTACGAACTGTTCGTTGTAAACAGTTTTTTGTTTAAGAGTTTTAAGGGGCGTCTAATGGCTGAGAAGTGAACTATGTTATTTATCATCCAATTTCTTTCATTTTTGGTGTACTTTAAGAAGCATTTTTCCATCATACATTGCCACAAGTTTCAATAAGACAGCCCAACAAACAACCGAGAAAAAAAATACTTACCAAAAATCATATATGGCAAGGCCTAGCCGGATACTGTGGCACTGCGAGTTGTTTAGGCACTACCTGCTGATAAAACATTGCTAATGGGAATTCATCACAGTCATAATTACTGTAATTTGTGAATAACTTGCTTCCAAGATAATCAACAAAAATGAGAGTGCACCGAAAAAAAAAAATCGATAATATAGTTTTTTCAGTTTTATAGTGCATTACAAGTGTATATGACAGTTAGCCCTGTACTACACAACGTTTTCACTAATATGAGTACCCAGGAGGGGATAAGAGGATGGTACTTTATCCCTTATTCTCTAACGATAACTTCATACCACAATCAGACCGCTTGGTATTATGCCAAATATTATTCATTCTGGAGTATTTATCATGTTTCTATATTATTTATATTGTTTATTATGTCATATTAGATCAATTGCAATAGGTAAATAAGCCGTAGTGTTGATATTAGCATAATAATAAAACATATTCCCACTTTGTATTAGCTCTACCCTCTCTGTTATGATGCCAAATCGTCAATTATTATATTAGAAAGGATAATGCAAAAAAATAAATGAAACAAATCAGAAAAAAAATCTGAAAATTGTCATGTGAGCACGCATGCTACAGGTGGCGGCGTCACCATATATGTTATGTCTATAATTCCTTCTAGGAACATAGTACAAGAATGATTCTTATACCAGAGTGTTGCTAAAGTGTTAAGCTATTTTTATAAATTGGTGTGCATGAAAAAATGGTGTGGAATGTGAAAACTGATGCGACTGTTTGTTCAGCACCTGATTGTGTGTTCATGATCAGGTACAAAAATTTGGCAAATTTTTGGGTTGTGAACCAATTTGTTCATGTTCAGAAGTGTTCCTGACCAGAGGTTCTACTGTACATTGAAAGGCAATAAAAATGCAGGGGTCATGCAACACTTGGGTTGATCTAAAGAATAAATAAATAAATATATATATATATATATATATATATATATATATTATATATATATATATATATATATATATATATACAGTGGCCCCCCGCATAAGATGGCATCACATAGCGATTTTTCCGCATTACCGTTTACTTTTATCGAAAATTTTTTTTTGCCGCGCATACCGATTAAAAAACCCGCTTACCGATTTTCGTCCGAGACGCGTCCAATGTGCCCTCAGCCAGCCTCCATGTGCCGGCCGTCCCATTGTTTACCAGCCAGCCTCCGTGGTAACATCCAAGCATACACTCGGAATATTTCGTTTTTATTACAGTATTTTCGGTGCTGTTTCTGGAAAATAAGTGACCATGGGCCCCAAGAAAGCTTCTAGTCCCAAACCCTACACCTCAAAGGGTAAGAATTACTATAGAAATGAAGAAAGAGATAATTGATAAGTATAAAAGTGGAGTGCGTATAGCCGACCTAGTCAAGCTGTACAAGAAACCCCAATCAACCATCGCTATATTGTGGGCACCAGAAAGACAATCAAGGAAGCTGTTCTTGCCAAAGGTTCAACTGTGTTTTCGAAACAAAGATCGCAAGTGATGGAAGATGTTGAGAGACTCTTATTGGTGTGGATAAATGAAAAACAGCTAGCAGGAGATAGCATCTCTCAAGCGATCATATGTGAAAAGGCTAGGAAAGTTGCATGAGGATTTAATTTAAAAAAATGCCTGCAACTATTGATGATGTGAGTGAATTTTAAAGGGCCAGCAAAGGTTTGGTTTGAGAGAAATTTAAAAGCGTAAGTGGCATCCATAGTGTGATAAAGGGATGGTTTAGGCTGCCAGTTCGGACCACAAAGCGGCATGAAAAATATGTGCAGGAATTCAAAAGGGGTACATAGAAACTGAAGGACTGAAACCTGAACAAGTGTTTAATTGTGATTTAAACAGGCCTGTTCTGGAAGAAAATGCAAGCAGGACCTACATTTCTCAGGAGAGGAAAAAGGCACTCCAGGACATAAGCCTATGAAAGACAGGCTTACTTTGTTGATGTGTGCCAATGCACTGGTGATTGCAAAGTGAAGCTTTATTAGTGTATCACTCTGAAAAATCCCAGAGCGTTCAGGCAAAAGAATGTCCTCAAGGATAATTTGTGTGTGCTGTGGAGGGCAAACAGTAAGGCATGGGTCACTAGGGGAAATTTTTTTATAACTGGTTTTCACCATGCATTTGCCCCCAATGTGAAAAATTACCTAACTGAAAAGAAATTAGAACTTAAGTGCCTCCCGGTGTTAGACAATGCCCCTGGTATCCTAAAAGACGTGGCAGAGCGACTTTATTGGGGACTTGAGCTTCATTAAGGTGAAGTTTTTGCCTCCTAATACCACTCCTCTCCTGCAGCCATGGACCAGCAGGTTATTGCAAACTTCAAGAAACTGTACACAAAAGCTCTGTTTGAAAGGTGCTTTGTAATGAAACCCCAGAAAACTCAACTGACTCTAAGAGAGTTTTTGGAGAGATCACTTTAATATCCTCAATTGTGGGAAACCTTATAGGTAAGGCTTGGGAAGGGGAAGTGGGCTAAGAGGACCTTGAACTCTGTTGGAAAAACTGTGGCCAGAATGTGTAACAAAAGGGGTTTTGAAGGGTTTGAGGCTAACCCTGAGAATCCTGTGCCAGTTGAGGAATCCACTGTGGCATTTGGGAAAGTCCTTGGGGTTGGAGGTTTAGTGGGGAGGATGTGGAAAAGTTGGTGGAGGAGGACAATGAAGAAAATAACATGATGAGCTGATAGATCAACTTCAAGAGCAAGAGGCCAGACCTGAGGAAACTGTTCAAAAGGAGGGGAGAGAGAAATTGAAGAAGTTGCCTACTACAAAGATAAAGGAAATCTGTGCTAAGTGGCTTGAAGTGCAAACCTTCATGGATGAAAATCACCCTCACACAGCTATTGCAAGCCGTGCTGGTGATTATTACACTGACAATGTTGTGAAACACTTTAGGCAAGTCATAAAGGAACGAGAGGTAAAAGGCCACTATGGACAGATTTCTTGTGCGAAAGAAGTCCAGTGACCCCTGAAGCTGGCCTAGTGGCATTTAAAAAAAAAAGGGAAGTAACCCCAAGAAAGGACTTACTACCTCAAAATCCTAATGGAAAGGGGATTCCCCTTCTAAACAGTAAAAAAGATAAGCTCCCCCCCTCCTCCATCCCATAAATCCTCAGGGGGCTTTAAAAAGAAAAAAGGGGTCTTTTAATTGTGAAAGGCCCTTTTTCAGTTTTTTTGGTTTTAAATTAACATTTCATTTTGGAAAAAAAAAATTTTTTTAAATCCCTTTTTGGGCTTTCTTGCAGGGAAATTAAATTTTATTTCCATTTTTTTCTTAGGGGGAAAATTCATTCGCATAACGATTATTTCGCAACGATTAACCTTTTGCACGGTTTAAAAATTCGTTAACCGGGGGCCACTGTATAAAATTATATTTTTTAAATTTTATATATATATATATTTTATATATATATTTTATATATATATATATATTTATATATTTTAATAAATATATATATAATTTTATATATTTTTTTTATATAAAATTTAAAATAATATAAATATTTTTAATTTTATAGTATTTATTATATTTTTTATATATAAAATATATATATAATATATAATAATATATATAAAAAAGTAAATATATATAAATATACATGTATTTTATATACACGTATATATATGCAAAACCCACCTGTTTCCCTGTGATCTTATTGCATTATTTTTATATAATATATATAAAATGTATACAGGGGCCCCCGGGTTTAACGAAAATTTTTTCATTCCAAAGTATTTTTCAGGTGCCAGTACGGGACCGAATTTTTTCCCCAAAGGAATTTTATAAGTAGTTTTAAGCCCAATTTCAAAACCCCCAAACATACACTTACAAAAAAACTTAAAAATAAATCACTTACAAAATTTGGGTCCATTGGGAGGTGCCGTTAGCAGGGGTCCATGTCCCGGGGGCCCCCTCAATAATGTCCAAATCCGTTCCTGGAAGTGGGACTATTATCGAAAGGACGATTTACGAATCTTTTTTCCCATAAGAAATAAAAAAAATTTCCCAATTAACCCTTTTCCTAAAAAACCAAAGAAATTAAAAAAAAAAATTTTTTTAAACATAAAATTTAGATGTAGTACAAATAATCAGTGGCCAAAGGATAAATTTTAAACATTAACAAATAACACTTCCCCTTTTTTTGGCGATTTTCTTTTTTGTAGGGGAAGACGGGAAGAATGAGACTAAATTGGAGGGAAAATACTTTTTGGGAAAGGGGGAACCCCCTTTCCCCATAAACACCTGGGGTACCAACTGCTTTTCTGGGGTTATTTTCTTACTCTGTTTTTTAAAATGCCACTAGGAAAACCCTTGAGAGCCTGGGCCTGTCCCCCCCCAAAAACTGTCCAGAGAGCCCCTGTTTTTTGGTTTCTTTTTTAAAAAATTCCCTAAAATTTGGGGCCAAGACTCTGTCACTGTACAACCCTGCCGAAAAAGGCTTGCTACATCCTTCTCGGGGTGATGTTTCTCTTAAATTTTTTCCCACCCTACCCCCCTTTCCCCCCCCAAAATCTCCTTTTTTTCCCGAAAAAAGGAACCTTCCCCCAAATCTCCTTCCCCCCCCCTTTTCAGCAAGATTCAGAGCTGCCATCTGTTGCTGTCCTGTTTGAAGCTTTTGCAGCCTCCTCAGTGGTGAGCCCCTTTCGTTGGGTTTCCCCCACCAACTCTTCACATCCCCCAAAAACCTAAACATCCACCCAGGGGAAGCCCCCAGTGCCACAAGGGAAATTAAACCAACTGAAAAAAGGCTCTAAAGGGCCCACCCCCAAAACCCTTCAAATCCCTTTGTGGACACAATCTGGCACAAATTTTCTCCAAGCAGGGGTTAAATTTTGGTAGTCACTCCCCCCCAACCCTTACCTAAAAGGGCTTACGCAAGGGGAAAATACTGAAATGTTCTTTCCAAAAATCTTGTGGGGTTCAAGTGAGTGTCGAGGTCCATTCAACCAATTTTTCAAACATTGTTTTGGGTTTGTAGTTTTTTTTTAAATTTTGCAATCCCCTGCGGGGCCAGGGGCTGGGGGAGAGGAGTGGAAATTTGGGGCCCAAGGGAACTTTACTGTGATAAAACCCAAACTCCTTCAAAATTAGGTCACCCAATTTTTGGAAAGGATGAGCAGGTGCAATGTCCCCCTTACAAAGGGGGCACTTGAGAACCAAATTTTCTTTTCCAGGAGGTAATTCTTCCCCATGGGGGCCAAACACTTCATTGAGCCCAATCTACAAAATTTCCCGTAAACCCGGCCTTTAAAAATTTTAGTTTTCCCCAAAACCCACAACAAATTACTCTTTAAAACTTTTTTTTTTTTCCTAAAACCCTCTGGGTTTTTCCCAAAGGGTACACTAAAATGGCTTCATTTTGGGAAACCCCCACTAGCATTAGCAGGGGAACTTTACGTCAGCCTGTCTTTCATGGGTTGTGCCTGGCATTCCCTTTTTCCCTTTCTTGTGAAATGAAGGTCCTCTTTGGCATTTTTTTTCCCAAAAAGAGGCCTTTTTGGGCCCAAAACTAAAACACTTTTTCGGGTTTTTCAGTCCTTCACCCCCTTAGAAACTCTGGAATTGGGTGCAATATTTTTCAGCCGCCTTGGGGCCCAAAATGGCAGCCTCCCCAAATCCCTTTAAAACCACCTGTAAAAGCCAGAACGTTTTTTTAAATCTCTAAAAAAACCAGCCTTTGCGGGCCTTAAATTCACTCACATCATCACTAGTTGCAGGCAATTTCTTTAAAAAAAATCGTCATGAAAACTCCCGGGGCCTTTTTAAACAAATAAGCGATGCCCATAAGACTGCCCCCTCAAAATTGTTTCTCTTTTACCACCCCAAATTTAATAACTTCTAAACCCATTTTTGAGTACTGGTGACCCTCTTTTTTGTCAGAAAAAATATTTACCCTGTTTGCAAAAAACAGCACCCTTGATTCCTTTTTTCTTGGCTATGGGGGAAGATATGGTTGTAGGGGAATTTGTTATACATCCGGCCAGTTCGCCCACACTACCCCCAATATCATATTGAAATGATGTTTTTCTTAATTCAATCGTATTTCTCCCCTTTTCTTTCCAAAAGGCTTGGCACTGGGAAACCCTTTCTTTGGAGCCATGGTACTTTTTTAGCACTTAACCCTTTGAGGGTTCGACAGGCCCCCCTCCGAAACCGTTCTCGGGGGTCGCCAAAAAAAAAAAAAAAAAAAATTTTTTTCCCTCTATGAAAAGATAGAAAAATTTTTTTCCCCGATAAATAACGCCCCAAAAGTTTGAAATTTGTTTTAAAAAAACTTAGGGAAATTAGCTCTCGCAAATTTTAAGCGGCCCTGGGGCGATTTTTACGCATGGGCGTTTTTTGGCCCCACTTTGACCCCCTTTTTTTCCCCCCCAAATTTTTTTTCACTGAAACAAGTCGACAAAAAAATAAATTTTTTTTCCCGGCTAGAATTTCCCCTTTTTTTCTATCGAATGGGTGCAAAAAAACCACCCTTTTTAAATTCAACATCCGTACAGTGGTCAGAATTTAGCAATTTGCCAATTTCACACAAATTTCAAAAGAGCCAATTTGGGGGAATAGGGTCCAGAATAAACAAGAAAGACATTCCGGCATTTAAAATAAACATTTCCTCTTCATTAGTCACGCTAAAGGCCCCTCTTATATTTTTTTGTTTTCCCCACTTTAAATTTTTTAAATTCCACAAAAAAAAAATAAGTTTTTAACTGTTATGCGGGACTACGCATTAGTGTAAAAAATGATATAAAAAATTTTTTGGTTTCCCCACTTGTGAAAGAATATTAGACTCACCATTGACGTTTTATTGCACGCTTGGCAGATTTTTTTACTTTTAAAGTTTGGAAAAAATCGGAAAAATTTCTGCTACTTTGACCAAATTTTTAAAGGGCCCCTTTTCATTGAAAAACCAGTCAAAATCACCCTCAATTTCAGTAAAATGTCTTCCATTCTAAAAAAATGAGCCAAGAAAACTAAAATAAAAACAATAAATACCATACGAAAAAAACACTGAAAATCGCTGATTTTTTAAAAAAAAAATGGTTTAAATTTTTTTTTTTTCCCATTATGCACTGTGTGCTCCCAGGTTTTTTTTTTTAAAACCTGTGCACACTGCCCACATAAAACCCTTTCCTTTCATAAAAAGGGCCTAAAAAACCCCTTTTCCCCCCATTTAGATTTGGGGGCCGCTAGAATTTATGAGTCTATTTCGTAAAAAAACCCCAAACGTTAAGACGAAACAAGTACGACAAAAAACCCTAAAGGGGTTTTAAAATAACTTCCCAAGTTTCAAAAATAAATGAAATAAAATGAAATAATTCGCTGGGCCGGGGGGACCGTCCCCTCACTGGTAAAAATGGCACACGGGCCTGGGGGAAAAGGGCCCGAGGCGGCCCCCGGGGGGCCCCCTCAGACTGTGAGTACCGTCTGGGACGAAGGCTATTAGCGAGTTACCGGACCTTTTCCAAAGCCAATTTTTTTGACAAAAAAAACCGTCTATTTCCAAAAAGGGAAACAAAATTTCAGGGGGGAGGGATATTGAGGGACCCTGCATATATATATATTTTAAAATATATATATTTTTTTTTTTAAACAATTTCCGGCCCCTTTCCCCCACCGAGGCAGGGTGCCCAAAAAAAAAAAAGAAAACCCCCAAAAAAAAAATTGTTTTCATCATTAAAAACACTTTAACCACACTCAACATAATCACCGTTTTTTGCGGGAGGTGCTCAAATTTAAAAACAGTTTGGGAAGCTAAAATGTAAAAAGATACAAAACCCATATCCCCCCCAAAAACTGCCAATACCCCAAAACCCCTCCTTTAAAGTGCAGGCATTGAAATTCCCCATATACTCCCTTATATTATAAATTTTTTTTTTTTTTTTTTCAACAATTTCGCCGCCCTCCCCCCAAGGCGGGTGCCCCAAAAAAAGAAAAAAAATCCCAAAAAAAAAAAATTTTTTCCCATCATTCACATTTTTCCCACTCACAAATAATCATTTTTTTTGCAGGGGTGCTCAGAATACAAAAAATTTAGAAGCATATACTATAAAAAATACAAAATCAATCCTTCGAAACTCCAATACCCCAAACCCCCCTCCTTTAAGTGCAGGCTTTGTTTTTTCTCTTTTCCAAAGGACTCAAGCCCAGTTTATATAACAATAATTTTTTTTTTCCCAAAATTTCCCTTTCCCACTAAAATTACCCTCTCACACCCCAACACCTTTCGCCCCAAAAATACCATTCTTTCCCCATTAACTCCTATCTAACATCCCAAAAAACAAGCTAGGGGGGGGGGGGTGGAAATCTTTAGCTCAATTATTTTTCCCCCACTTCTCAGTGGGTCCAGACTTTTCAATATTGAAAGGGAGCAACCCAATGCAGGGAGAGAGGTCCCAGAGTAGGTAGGTGGCAAAAGTTAAATCCCCCCCATCCATGCTGACGTTCGGTGGAGGGAAATTTAGGAAGGATTTTTTTTAATCATAGAATTTTTTTGGGGGGAAAAAAAGGCTAGTGGGGGGGGTTTGAGTTATATTGGGAGACAAAAAAACGTTATTTTATGGATCCCAAAAAAAGGGAAATTTATAAAATTTATAGTAAAAACCAACACTTTTTAAAATGGGGGGAAGTTTGGGTTTTGAAAAATGCAGAAAGGCGGGGGGGTTTGGTTGGAGGCAGGGAGTTTGCCCTGTCTAAGGGCAATGTGTGGTGTAAATTTTAAAGCAGAAAATTGGGAGTGGGGAAACTTAAGAAAAAGGTGTGGAGTTAAAAAAAATATTAGTCAGGGGGCTAAAAGGGGGGGTTTTTTGGAGGTGGTTTGGTCATTTAGAGAAAAATGGATAAACGTAAAAACAAAAAACAAAAGGGAACAAAAGAAAGGAGGAACACGGGCAGAGGCCTTTTGGCCCCAAAACTAGGCGGGTTTCCTTTTAAAACAATTCATCCCACTAAAAAAACTTTTCCCCAAACCCCAAATTTTTTCAAGGGCCCCCCAAAGAAACAAGCCCCCATGTGAAAGCCCCACTCAAACCCAAACCCCCCTCCCACCTCATGTACTTATCCAACCTAAATTTAAAACTCCCCAAAAGTCCTAGCCTAAAATAACCCAACTGGTAACTGTTTCCAAACTCATCAACTCCCCCAATTTTCCAAAACCAATTTTTTCCCATGCCCTTTTTCTAAATCTAAGGGGAAGGAAGGAAAGGGTAGGGGGTCATCCTCGAAAAGGTTAAAAGGGAAAGGGGGTTAAGGGGGGTTTTTTGTGGGAAAGGGGGCTTGGACTTCCAGCGGGGTTTTTGGGGAGCGTTTTCAAAAAGAGTGAATGGAGACGAATAGTTTTTGGGCCTACGATCTGTTGGGTGTGAGCAGGGTAAAAAATTTTAAGTAAAGGGGATTCGGGGAAAACTGGTTATTTTATAAAAGCCGGCTTGTTTCCTGGAAAGGGGAAGTACAAGGCCGAAACTGAAAAGGGGGATTTCGGATATTAGCATTTTGGGGAGGGTTTAATGTTGTGTATCTTTTACGTATAGCTTCTAAATTGTGTTTGAGCACCCCCTGAAAAAACAGTGTTTATGTATGCGTGAGGTGAAAAGTGTGGAATGATGTGAAATTCCCAGGGGAAACCCCCCATACGATGGCATCGGAAATAAAAATTAAAATCCGGCTTAAAATACATTTTTAGCACAAAAATTTTGCCTGGGCCCCCCCAAACCTTTTTTAAAAAAAACCCGCCACACACGATTCGCCCGGGACGGGTCCCACTGTGTCCTCAGCTGCCCGGGGTATGCCATGTTTACAAGCCACCTTTCGGTGCATCCACACATACAATCGGTACAAATTTTATATTATCACAGTTTTTTTATTTAAAAAAACTGAGTATTAATTATTAAAGTAAATAGGTTGGTAAAACAGCAACCACCCAGGGAAATAATACCGTCCTGCCAGTTTACTGTGGGAAAAAAACCCGGTAACTGTTTTACATGATGGGTAGGAAATTTCTGGTTTTTTTTTTTTTCGCCAAAACACGCCCAAAATAACAGGGATATCTTGCTATCCTACTTACACTTTGGTCACACTTTACAAAACACCACATGATAAATATTATACATACATTAGGGTTTTTTTCCTTTTTCTAAATTTGCTCTTGTTCTTTTTTATTTCTTCTATTGTCCCCGGGGGAAATGGGAAAAAAATTTTTTTCCTCCTTAAGCCATCTGTCGTATGAGGGGACTAAAAAGCCGGGGCAATTGGGGTAGTAACCCCCCCTTTTCCCCCGTACACATTTACTAAAAAAGGGGAAAAAGAAAAACTTTTTAAAAACTGGGTTTTAAAATTTTGCGTGGGGTTAGTGGGGGGATGACAAAAAACAGATGATTTCTTTATGTTAAAGAAAGAAAAGAAGTTGGGTGTCCTGGGCCCCAAGCGAAACAAACCCGAAGGGGGTTTGGGGAGTTTCAGTGGGGGGGGAAAAAAAGGGGGTTAAATCTGGAAAATTTTGAGAGGTTTGAGCAAAGGGGAAAAAGGGAGCAGTAATGTTAAAAAGATCAGTTATGGAAGGAAAAAAGGAAAGAATGTGTAAATTCAAAAATTATTGGATTAAAGTTTAAAGGGTTTGGGTGCGAGGAAGTGGGTCATAATAAGCGGTATTTTCACCCAGAAGAGGAAATGCAGAGGAGAAAAGAGAGATTTTGGGGGATGTTAAGTGAATGTATAGGACCTTTTGAAACCCCCTGAGAAGGGTTTAAAAAATTTTGGTAGGGGCCTGAATGCTAAAGTAGGAGAAAACCCTTTTAAGAGGGTTTTTGGGGAAGGGAAGTTTGGGGTGCCAGGTGTAAATGAAAAATGGGGGCCCCTTTGATTGAACTTTGTATAGAAAGGGGTTTTTGTTATAAAGGGAATACATATTTTTAAAAAAAAGAGGAAAATAAAGGGAACACGATATTTATGTAGGGCGAAAAAGACAGTAGTTGTTGGTTTTTTGTTAAAATTTTTAGATAAAAAAACTGTTGAGTAGGGCTTCAGGATGTACATGTTTTTTAAAAGGGGCCAAGATATAAAGATCACTTTTTAGTTGTAGCTACACGAGAGTTAAAAAAGGGAGATGGGAAACAGGAGAATAGAAGCCTCAGGGAAGAGAGAGGTGGGAAAGGTTTTAAAAATAAAAAAGGAGGCAGTTTGGGGAAGATATTAAAAAACTATTGGGGGGGATAGATTGGGGTAATGAAGCATAGCAAAGGGGGCGAAGAGGTTTTGGGGGTAGGTTTAAAAATATAGTGTTTTGAGTGTTCAAAACGAAGGGTTTTTGGTTAAAAAAAGGGGGGTGCAGGAAAGGGAAAATGGGGCGATTGGTGGAATGGGTGATGTAAAGAGAGTAGTAAGGGAGAAAAAGTTAAACATATTTAGAAGTTTTTACAAAGTAGAAGTGATTTCAAGGAGGAAGAGTATATGGGGAAAAAAAAGAGGGAAAATTTAAAAAGTGGTGAACAATGGGAAAAAGAGAGCAAAAGGAAAAGTGGGGAAGATGTTTCAAAAAAAATTTTGGGTTTAAAATAAGAAAAAAAAAGGGAAATGAGATTAACAAGTTAAGAAAGCCTAGAGAACAAATGGATTTGTCCCGTTTAAAAAAAGGAAAAGGGGAGTTATTAAAAGGAGAAATTTGAGGTATTGGGAAAATGGAGGGAATATTTTGAGGAATTGTTAAATGTTGATGAAAATAGGGGAAACTGTGATTTTTTGTATAAGGGGAAGGGGGGGAAAAAACATCTTGTAGGAGTGAGGAAAATGCCCCTTTTTGAGTGTGGGGGAAGTTCGTGGGGGCAGTAGGTAAAATGAAAAAGGGGGGAAAAGGGGCCGGGATTGATGGGATAAAGATAGAAAAGTTAAAACAGGTGGGGATTTTAGTTTTGGAGGGTTGGGCAATTATTTAATTTAAAAGTATGGAAGAGGGTAAGGGACCCCAGGGATTGGCCCGAGAGCATGGGTAGTTTTTCCCTTTTTTTAAAGGCAAAGGGGATAAAAAAAGAGTGCAAAAAAAAAAATTTTTAAGGGGGGTAAAAAAAATCGTTGATTTTTACCTGGAAAAGGTTTTATGGGGAGAGTTATAATTAAAGAATTTTAAAAGTTTAAAAGGGGAAAAAGGGGTAGCAGATGAAAAAGGAGGCTTTAGGAAAGGTAGGGGGTGTGTGGACCAGGTGTTTACGTGAACATATAAGTGAACAGTATTTTGGGTAAGGCTAAAAAGGTTTTTGTGGCATTTTTGGGGTTTGGAAAGGGGTATGACAGGGTGGGGTAGGGGGGCAATGTGGCAGGGTGTTGCAAGTGTATTTGGGGTTTGGGGGTAGGTTACTGAAAACGTGAAGAGTTTTTTGGGAAAAAGGAGGCTCAAGTTAGAGTAGGGAGGAAAAGGAAAATTTTTTTTCCCATAAAGGTAGGCCCTTTGACCCCAAAGGGGTTGTGAAGTCCCCCGTGGGTTTTTTTAAAAATTTATAGATGGGGGTTTTAAAAAGAAGTAAATGCGAGGGGGCTTGGCAAGAGGCTTGGGGTTAAAAGATAAAAGAATCACACACAAAAAAGGGGGGTTTTTCACAAGGGTGCCTTTGTGATTAAAACTTCCCCTTGGGGATTTGAAGAGAAGGTTTTCAGAGATTGGTGGATGGGAAATTTGGGAGGGTGTGCCCCCCCCCCGAAGAAAATTAAAAGGGGAATACAGGAAAGAGTAAGGTTATTTAGGAAAACAAAAAGATTTGGTTTAAAGTTTTAATATCAGAAATTTGGGGGGAGAGGGGGGGGGGGTTTTTGGAGGAGGTGAAGTATTTTAGATATTTGGGATTGGAAAGTTGTCAGCGGATGGGTCTATGAAAAATGAGGTGAATCAAAGAATTGATGGGGGGAAAAAGGTGAGGGGGTGCACTAGGAGTCTGTGGAGACAAAGAACTTTGTCCTTGGGCAAAGAGGGGGAAAAAATGAGAGTATAGTTTTTTTTCCCAAAGCTTTAATGGGTGTGGGAAACTTGGGGGATGAATGTTTTAAACGAGGGGGAAGGCTGGAGGCAGTGGAGGGTTTTCATGTTGGGGGCTGTGTGGGTGTGAATAAACAGAGAATTCGTAGTTTGGGAAATTAGGAGGAGGTGCGGGATTACCAAAACTGGTTTTCCGGGGCTGGGGGGAAAGGGGGGTTGAGGGGGTTCGGGCTGTAGAAGAATGGAGGAAAAAGAATAATTCAAGAGTGTAACAGTCTTGTGGAAAGGAAGGCGGGGTAGGGGTCGGGCCCAAAAAGGGTTGGAGGAGGGGGGAAAAGGGGGTTTTGTGTGCGAGGGGCCCTTTGGGGGTTCCGCAGGCAGCGTGAGCGTGTTTTATAGGGGGAATGGAAAAATGGTTTTTTTTAAAACTTGACGTGTTTTTGGAGTGTGAGCAAAAATTAAAATTTATGAAGGGGTTCAGGGAAAAGGGGAGGCCCGGGCTTTATCCTGGGATGGGGAAATACAGTGCCTGCACTTGAAGGAAGGGGGGTTAATGTTGCCCGTTTAAAAACTGTAGTGGGAAAGCAAACCCCTTTGGCAAAACATTTAAAGGAGTGAATGATGGTGAAAATTTTTTTTTTTTCGGGCCACCCGCCTTTTGGGGGGGAATCGGCAAAGGGGATAAAAAAAAAAAAAAAAAAAAAAAAAAAAAACCGCAAAATAAATTTAACCCTGGGCCCCCGAAAGCTTCTAGGCGAAATGTGCCTTTAAAAAAAGGGGGAAAATTACTATGGAAATAAGAAAGAGATAATTGATAAGTACGAAAGTGGAGTTTTTGGTTTTCTCGGAGTGGGCCCGGTTTTTTACACCCAAAACCCCTCAACCAACACTATATTGTGGCCAACCAAAAAGGGCCAAACAAGGAACTGTTTTTGCAAAAAGGTGCCAAAATTTTTTTTCGGGGGGGAAAAAGGGGGGTCGCAAATACCGAAGAGTTGAGAGGGCGTTATTGGTGTGGATAAACGAAAAACAGGGTAGCAGGGGATTAACCCTTCCTTAAGGGGATCATGTGTAAAAAAAGGGGGGGAAATATGTTTCTAAACGAAAACCCCGGTCGCTGTTTGTGCACCACCGTCAGCATTGCTGCACCAAGTCAGCTGCTGCTGGGACCACCCCTCAGCTTTTTGCTGCACCAAAGGGCCCGCTGTTTTTGCACCCCCATCAGCTGTGTTCGCAAACCCTGGTCAGCTTTTTGCTGCACCATCAGCTGGTTTCTGAAACCAACCCGGGGAGCTGCCCGTTGCAGCAAAAGGTGGGGGCTGCTGTTGCACCACGGGGGAGCTGCTGCTGCACCCCCCGGGCACTGCGTACACCACCTTTTTCTGTTGCTGCACCCATTTAGTGCTGTTGCACCACATCAGTGCCGCTTGCACCACAGTTAGCTGTTCTACATCACCGTCACTGTTCTCAAAACCCCGTTCAGCTGTTTCTGGGAACCCCAAACAGCTGTGTTGCACCACGGTCAGCTGCTGCTGACCACAGTCCCCTGCTGCCACAACCAAACCCTCATTGTTGCTGCACCATGTCAGCTGCTGCTGCACCACGATCAGGGGTTACCACCATGAAACAGCCCGGTCTAGGGGGCCCTTAAAAGAAGAAGAAAAAGTAACCCCGGGGAAAAGGGCCCTGCTACCTAAAAATCCAAAAGGAAGGGGATTCCCCCTTTTAAAAAATTTTAAAAAATTTCCCTACCTTTTACCCCCCTCCCATCCCATCAATCATCACCAGATCTTCAAAAAAGGTTTAAATTTTTGTTTGTGTGTAGTAAAATTTAATTTTTTCATGTGGTAAAAAAATTTTTTTTTTTTTTTTTCTTTTTGGGGTCTTGCACGGATTAATTTAATTTCCAAATTTTTTTTTATGGGAAAAATTTTTGCCTTACAATAATTTTTTTTTTTTTTTTTTTTTTTAAAGGCATTAAAAGTCTCCGGGGGTTTTTACGGGGGACAGGGACCCCCCCCATAGCAATTTTAAATCCATTTCAAGGGCTCCTTGTTTTTGCGAAATGATCGGGATGCGAATGAATTTTCCCCCTTAAAAAATAAGGGAAAACAAAAAAATTCCCCTGCAAGACACCCAAAAGTATAAAAAAAAAAATTTTTCCACATGAAATGTTAATTTTAATACACACAAACTGAAAAAGGCATGCACAATTACATGACAACTTACTTTTATTGAAGATCTGGTGATGATTGATGGGATGGGAGGAAGGGGAGAGAGGTGTTAGTGTTTAGAAGGGAATCCCCTTCCATTAAGACTTGAGGTGTCGAGTCCTTTTCTGGGGTTACTTCCCTTCTTCTTTTAATGCCACTAGGACCAGCTTCAGAGTCACTGGACTTCTTTCGCACAACATATCTGTCCATAGTGGCCTGTACCTCTCGTTCCTTTATGACTTCCCTAAAGTATTTCACAACATTGTCAGTGTAATAATCACCAGCACGGCTTGCAATAGCTGTGTGAGGGTGATTCTCATCCATAAAGGTTTGCACTTTCAGCCACATTGCACAGATTTCCTTAATCTTTGTAGTAGGCAACTTCCTTCAATTTCTCTCTCCCTCCTCTGAACCAGTTTCCTCAGTATGGCCTCTTGCTGTTGAAGTTGATCTATCAGCTCATCAGTGGTTAGTTCTTCATTGTCCTCCTCCACCAACTCTTCCACATCCTCCCCACTAACCTCCAACCCCAAGGACTTTCCCAATGCCACAATGGATTCCTCAACTGGCATAATCCTCTTAGGGTTAGCCTCAAACCCTTCAAAATCCCTTTTGTCTACACATTCTGGCCACAGTTTCTTCCAAGCAGAGTTCAAGGTCTTCTTAGTCACTCCCTCCCAAGCCTTACTATAAGGTTTACACAATTGAGGATATTAAAGTGCTCTCTCCAAAACTCTCTTAGAGTCAGTTGAGTTTCTGAGGTCACTACAAAGCACCTTTCAAACAGAGCTTTTGTGTACAGTTTTTTGAAGTTTGCAATAACCTGCTGGTCCATGGGCTGCAGGAGAGGAGTGGTATTAGGAGGCAAAAAACTTCACCTTAATGAATTTCATGTCCCCATAAAGTCGCTCTGCCACGTCTGTAGGATGACCAGGGGCATTGTCTAACACCAGGAGGCACTTAAGGTCTAATTTCTTTTCAGTTAGGTAATCTCTCACATTGGGGGCAAATGCATGGTGTAACCAGTCATAGAAAAAGTCCCTAGTGACCCATGCCTTACTGTTTGCCCTCCACAGCACACACAAATTCTCCTTGAGGACATTCTTTTGCCTGAACGGTCTGGGAGTTTCAGAGTGATACACTAATAAGGCTTCACTTTGCAATCACCAGTAGCATTGGAACACATCAACAAAGTAAGCCTGTCTTTCATAGGCTTATGTCCTGGGAGTGCCTTTTCCTCCTGAGTAATGTAGGTCCTGCTTGGCATTTTCTTCCAGAACAGGCCTGTTTCATCACAATTAAACACTTGTTCAGGTTTCAGTCCTTCACTGTCTATGTACTCCTTGAATTCCTGCACATATTTTTCAGCTGCTTTGTGTCCGAACTGGCGCCTCACCATGCCTTATCACACTATGTATGCCACTATGCCTCTTAAATCTCTCAAACCAACCTTTGCTGGCCTTAAATTCACTCACATCATCACTAGTTGCAGGCATTTTTTTAATTAAATCCTCATGCAACTTCCTAGCCTTTTCGCTTATGATCACTTGAGAGACGCTATCTCTGCTAGCTGTTTTTCATTTATCCACACCAATAAGAGTCTCTCAACATCTTCCATCACTTGCGATCTCTGTTTCGAAAACACAGTTAAACCTTTGGCAAGAACAGCTTCCTTGATTGCCTTTCTGTTGCCCACAATAGTAGCGATGGTTGATTGGGGTTTCTTGTACAACCTGGCCAGGTCGGTGACACGCACTCCACTTTCATACTTATCAATGATCTCTTTCTTCATCTCTATAGTAATTCTCACCCTTATTGCTGTAGGGTTGGCACTAGAGCTTTCTTGGGGCCCATGGTCACTTATTTTGCAGATAAAATCACCAAAACACTGTAATAATACGAAATGTTCCGATTGTATGCTTGGATGTTACCGCGGAGGCTGGCTGGTAAACAATGCCACCGCGGCACATGTGAGGCTGGCTAAGGGCGCACATTGGACGTGTCTCGGACGAACAGCGGGTGAGCGGGTTTTGAGCGGTACGCGAGGCAAAATTTTTGCGATAAAAGCGAGCGGTATGCGGATTAAACGTTATGTGATGCCAACGGTATGCGGGGGTCCACTGTATTTCTTTTTGGGGATTTCCTTTCTTTTTGGGTCACCCTGCCTCGGTGGGAGACAGCCGACTTGTTAAAAAAAAAAAAAATGTATACAGCCTCTCCTCACTTAGTGACATACTCTTTACCGATGACTCGGACTTATGATGGGCTCACTGACCAGTATGCATACCTAAATAATATGTATTAGAGCTAATTTCCTTTTATTCGTTTATTACAATATACAGTACACTACTGTAAAAACATTTAAAAATATACAGGAAATGTTATAAAAGGTGCAAAGGTGACATTAAAACAACATCAGAGATGGCTGACACAAACTCACTACCATTATAGTATGCTCCTCACTTAGCGACGAATTCGTTTACCAACGTGGTCTTAGGAACAGAACTTCGTCGTTAAGTGAGGAGAGGCTGTATACATATTTTTAAATAACTGTTATTTCTTGAGGCAGTGTCATTTTCATACCTCCTGGCTGCATTACGCCATCTGGAAATTCAACATACTTTTCTGGCAACACCTGTGAAAAAAAAGAAAAATTCACTGTATACATTTCAACAAATCATATCAAATAAGTTCATTGTATTGTATTAACAAATATATCACAAGATCTTCCAGAAACAAGGAACCACGAGGAGTACAGTAGACGGCCCCAACTTACAATGTTAATGCATTTCACACAATTCATTTTACGTTGATTGTTTGGTACTCAGAACTCCTTTTCCCATAAGAAACAAAGAAAAATTAATTAATGCATTCCAACCATAATATTCTGTATCTAGAGTAATCCCTCCATATGAAAGACAAATAAGGGAATTGTCCAAGTGTTCATCAAAAAAAAAAAAAAGTGGGCACTAAAATACTAAACTGTATACCTAACACAGTACTGTACACATAATTTAGTTACATGAAATTTAAAAACGAAAACTGGAAATAAACATTAAATAAAAAATTAAAAATGAAGTGAGTTACCCATTATTTTAAAAGTTTGTTGTATCAAGGTCCTATATGTACATATCAAGGGTTTACTGTAATTAAATGTTTCCAAAATGGCAATAATGTGAGTGGGAACTCTTGTAACTTAGAACTTCTTCAGTTGGGGCCTTATTGAACTGTGATAATAAATTTTTTATTAAACTTGTAAATATATTTGTCATTACAAAACATGAAAGCAAGTGATTACAGCAAATTACAATTAATTTGTTTAACCCTTAAACTGTCCAAACGTAGATCTACATTGACGTGCGTAGCGTTCCGACCTTGATTTTCTCTATCTGAAAGCATGTTAAAATCAGACGTAGATCTACGTTCGCAGCACTATGCATGTTCAACATAGATCTACGTTTGGACAGTTTAAGGGTTAAATATGAAACATATAATATGGAGTAAAACTTCTTGCCAATACTGCCAAAAAATTTTATACTGTACAGAATATAATAATAAAATGCAAGAATTACTAATTCAATTGTTCTCACTTTCAACCAAGTAAGAACATCTCTTAGTTGTAAGTTACTGTATATGAGAATATTTCTTTACTATATATTTAAAGGATGAAAAAATGAATTACTGCATCAAGCCCTGACATCCATGAATAATACAACCATCAAACATCCACACTTCCACTTAGGCTCCAGAAGAAACTTTTTCCAAATTTTCCACTTACTGTATATTAATGGCCATAAGTCGACCCAGGCTTATAAAACAAGGGGAAGAGGGAGCAAATACTGTCACCACAATAATGAAATTTCTGCATAACCTACAGTGTAAGTCAGGGTATACTTTCAGTCCTCAATTTTTTCATAACCTAGGAATAAGTCAAGAGATGAAAGGGCACTGTTTTTCTGCATCACCAGAAATATGTAGTGCCAGGACTCGCAGCAATGGATTCAGGATGAGAAATTTAGATTTAGAAAGGATATAGGGAAGTGCTGGTATGGCAATTAGAGTTGTGGATGAGCAGAACAAACTGCTGAGTAGCATCACTGAAGAAAAAACTTTGTATAGCTTTTAACCTTAAACGGTCCAAACGTATACAGTGGACCCCCGCATAATGATCACCTCCCAATGCGACCAATTATGTAAGTGTATTATGTAAGTGCGTTGTACGTGTATGTTTGGGGTCTGAAATGGCCTAATCTACTTCACAATATTCCTTATGGGAACAAATTCGGTCAGTACTGGCACCTGAACATACTTCTGGAATGAAAAAATATCGTTAACCGGGGGTCCACTGTATATACGTTCACGTGTATAGCGCCCCAAACGTATATATACGTTTTCTTTGTCATTCATTCAACATTGCCACGATAAGCCTGAGTCACCTAGACATGAGAGAATGGGTGTGCGCACTCACTGTGCGCCATATTAAAATAACTGGGACGCCTGGGAGTACCATATGCTCTTTTTTCCTATTAAAAAAAAGACAGTTTTTTCTCTCTCAAAAAAATTTTAGGAGCTACGCGAGTGAACATAATATACGTTGGACCGTTTTAAGGGTTAAAAATTTTA